>CM028126.1:23305848-23325701 GCA_016254315.1 Anopheles parensis
TGTAAACCCTGTAAATCACAGGCAGTCAACGATCGACAACGATCGTAAACGTTGTTCATTCCCGATCGTACTGTCTCCCTTTCGTCGATATATCAATATTTGTTTCCTTGTCTTGTCGTTAAGTAAATCAATCATAAAAAATGAAGGTAATGCGCTGCATACATTTAAAACACGAACCTTCGTAAATTTCAACACCCTTCAAGGAATTTGATGGTACGGTCAATTCTATCCATGACAGTGTGAAATGTACTGTGTATGAAGAACATGCATATGATTCATCAATGAACCAATTATTCCTTCTTTAACGATCCCTTTTTTATGGATAGAGTCATTTCCTTCCCAAGCACACGCACTTCCATATTCAAAACACGTGTACGCCCTATCTTTCGCATTCTCTTTCACGCGTTCGTAGTGCTTTGTCATGGAAATGCCATTACTAATGCTGTAGAAAACGGTAATCATAAAGAGATTTCTAGTGAGAATTCGCGTCTAAAGGAATCCACAGCAACGACCAGAGGCGCATTCTTCACACATATTCTTATAACCAAGAGGAGGAAGGAGAATTAGTTGGAACACCGATCATACACACGTGCTTTGTATCGTTGAACGATCGTGTGCCTTTACACTTGGCGCGTTTGACTTACGGGGGACATGTGTGCCAAGATAACCGTGATGATCATAGTTTTAGCTCAACGCACAGACGGACCGAACAAACGCGGGCCACCTATGACTAAATATAGCAGTTAGTTCTCACCAGAATCACATACCAAGTTCTCTGGCGAGGTTCACAGTGTGCGTGGCATTATGTTCGAGTGGGCATTTCCCTTTAGCTACTTACTATCTTTCTCTATCTCCTTGCTCGTAAATTAAACATATACATATTGTTATGAACCTCCCGGATTCTCTACCGCTTACTGTTCCACAGGGATTTTGATTCTGATTGCGCGCCTCGTGGGGTAACGATGACCCCCTCTAATTGAAGTGTGGCAAATACAAACTCCCTTAAAGAAGGTGTTCCCACCGATAGCAATCATATTACAAGTGATGCACTTTCATCCACCAACCAATCAGGGCATTCTCATGAAGCTTTAGTTCCACTGGTGGCATATTTCAAGCGCTTCAGGAAATGCCCCATTAGAAGAAGAAACTTACAACATGCAATGTGTTAAAGAAATATTCATCAGTGGCCCATTTCGAAGGGAAAATCGATCCTGCTTGTAATTCACGCTTATCGTTATTTACAAGCGAAATAGAGTAAGAGACCGAATTTCCACTCACCACACCCAACAAGAACAAGTTTCCGCGAGGTTCCAAAAACAGGAAGGAACTCCTACGCTATGCCCTCGCTCTATGGCTTGGACGCTACAAAACAGCCCTCACCAACACACTAACATCTACGGCGCGTTGCATCGAGGTCTCTCCCCTTTTAAACGTGAAAAATGCATTTCCCTAAACGTTTTCCTCGTGTCATGTCCTCTGACCCTAGGAGCGTATTGTTTATTCGCTTCTATCGTTTATTTTCTTTTCGTTCATTCGCTTCGCCCATTTCTCGACTCTCCATGGGCCATGGGATAAGCGTAAGCTTTGATCGTAAGCGAAGAATGATGTCATGCAGTGCGTTTCGCGCCCGCGCACTTATACACACGCACACGACGCTAGGGGACGCACATTCATGGAGGCACGCTTTCCCCTATCGTTTTTTTCACCTTTTTTTTTGCTTTTATTCGTTAGTAAGGTTTAAAGCTATCAAACAAGCGACGAGTTGGTTCATCGACGCGCATCACACGAAGAGACACAGGCGCAAGATGGACGCGGAATGCGCGCACCCGTGCGCAGGAGTAACTGGAGATTTACATTTAGAGTCAATATTTGATTTTTCCATCGTACGTGTTGAAACGTACCCAAAAATGCCTGAATAACGTTCGAGCATAACCGGACGAAGTTGAGCTACTCGTGACGCTATGGAACCATAGCCTACTGCTGTTCCGTGTGCGTGTTTGTATGTTTTGATTTTCCATACTTTTTCTTTTCTCCTGCGGCTGTTCGGCATGCCAGCAAGTGGAGAAGACCGTAGCAACGAATTTAAATTGAAAGATGTGGGAATTAAGCGTCATCTTGGGGTGGACGCAGCCTAACGGTAACTCATACGAACCAGCATCGTCTTCTCGCTCTTGAAACAATAACCAAACAGTGACGAATGGCTGTGAATAAACAGAACGGAAATCATAAAATCGTAAACTGCTTTCGAGAGAACAGTACCCAACAACTACTACTGAATCGTAAACGTATTTCAAATAGCTTTTTAGTATAAAAAAGGAAAACAAAACTATGAAATTATCTCTCATGTTATCTGTCACATAAAACATAATTTGTTGCGTAAAAAGTAAACATTATCATCTATAGTCCACCTAGTAAGCGGCAGAATTTTATCTGCCCTTTATCCGATTGTTTACTAAATGGACGTGCTTGTTGCAGCACATTGAGAAACCAGAACCGTCTCTTGAGAATATGTAGACGGAGAACTTTGATTGTTGAATGCCAAATGCCACCCGCATGCAAAACGGAAAATATGTTTGAAATGTTTTTTTTGCCGACTTCCAACGTTGGGTGAGTTGCTTTTCGACACAACTATCACCGTTTGATAGTATTGGTTAAGGATCTGTTATGTGTTGGTAAAGGTTTCTCGCTTGTCAAACAACCGGCTTTTTCCACTCGGAACGTTTGTGTGTCAACTGTGGTGAGAAGCAAAAAAAACGCAGCGGCTGGGAAGAATTTGGACTGATGTCATCTGAAATTTTAGATATCCATTCACTCCAAAAATTACGTCACTATTCGATGGTCAAGAACGAGTTTCGTGCGAGGGCCAGCATCGACAGATCCAAATTGTTTACAGCCTCGAAACAAAAACCTTGAACGACGTCATATTTTATGTGTGTTTCAATGATGCATGACTTCATACATAATGACGTAATGTGTTTATAATTCACCCATCGTCGTGGACACTTTACAAAACGCGATAATCTTTGCGCTTACCGACTGCTACGATTTGTCGGTCTAATTTCAAGTTCGAAGCTGTGAAAATGTGAATCTTTCAAACAGCGCTTCATGTTGTAATGTAAACAAAGCTGTATCACGAAAAACGACGGAAAATCTCATCAAAGTAGCACACAGACAACATTCTGGGAAATTATTTGCTTTCTTTGATTTGAGCTTCACATAAATCGATGACGTCATCCATATTAAATTCCTAAATAATCCCACACACACGCCCAAGGTTTTCTGTTTTTTTTTCGAGTACATCCGCGCTCGGCGGGAGACAACTGCTCGCCTATCGTTGCCAACGATTCGAGCAGCTAGTGCTGTAGGTGCAACGGGTATCAAAAGTAGGGAGGTCCACACGAAGGCCGATTTCCCGTGTATGTTTCCACCTTCCTTACCGCTTTTTCAATTCGTCATTCTCTTCGAGGATCCGCTTGCCGTCGATTTCCATCCTGGCCTTCTCGCGCGACGTTTCATCGAGCAGCTTGCGGGCATCCGACAATTCGTGTTCGTACATCGATTTGATGTTGGAAACTTCGCGGGTGGATGTGTCCTGCGAAGTGCGCACCTCCATTGTGAGGCGGGAATTTTCCTGCTCGAGCATACGCATCCGATCCATGTATGCGGCCAGCCGGTCATTGAGATATTGCAGGGTGTGCTTTTCCTGCAGGCGGGATTGGCGCGTAGGGCTGAGCGGGCTTGACGGGCGAGAGCCGCTGTGATGCTGCGTCGCTGACGCACCCATCGCAGCGCTTCCGCTGTGCTGTACCGGGGTGCTAGCCGTCACCGGGACCGGCGTCGAGGCACCGGAACGCTTCGTTCTCTGCGACATTTTCACTTTCAAGTAAGTAGCACCAAACGATGTGTGTTAAACTTCCAAAACTTTCTACCACCAAACACGCGCTCGCCGCTTTAGCTTTTCTTCCACACTTTTCACACGCTCAACAAACACTCACGCTCGTACGGAATTTCGGTACCGAATAACACAGGTAATATATCGTCATTCACACACACGCACACGCACATTAACCAAATGGTGAAGGATTTGGTATTTTTATATCAATTTTCGATCAATTATTAATAAAACAGCCGGCCACAAATTCGACGGACACACTTTGCTCTTCGCCGAGACACGAAAGAATCACCAGGAAGATGGCGTCACTTTTACCGCTNCACACGCACATGCACATTAACCAAATGGTGAAGGATTTGGTATTTTTATATCAATTTTCGATCAATTATTAATAAAACAGCCGGCCACAAATTCGACGGACACACTTTGCTCTTCGCCGAGACACGAA
Source organism: Anopheles parensis (assembly GCA_016254315.1). NCBI lineage: Eukaryota > Metazoa > Arthropoda > Insecta > Diptera > Culicidae > Anopheles > Anopheles parensis. Next base: position 23,310,189 of record CM028126.1, read on the forward strand.
AGAATCACCAGGAAGATGGCGTCACTTTTACCGCTCACAGGCTCTATCAGCGCGCACCGCGACGGCCATGTTTAAACGTCATTTGTCAGTTTGACATAACGGATTGAAGCGATGCAACAGTTTATTTTCCAGAAATGTTAACAATCCGACATTTTTTCATCAGAAAACAAATCAAACAAAGAAACAATACTTTTTAGAAAATATATTTTAAGTTGAAAATGCACAAAAAGTACAAATGTATCCTAATTACACCAATAACCAGGAATTGATATGGAACGATAGTTCCGGTCCGAACAGTGATGGCTTGCTATAAAATTTCATTACAATTATGGCATTTGCTATAGCGAATTCAAATTTAACCGCCTGTACTAAACACGTTTTCATTCCAAATGATCTGACGCACATGTTTTACCCGAACTTTAATTACAATTCACTTTTCCCAATCTTTTATTAACGTTGTTAATTTGCTGAAATCCGTTTGCTTTTAAATCCTTTCTTTTGCGCTTACCACGTGGCAATTTTTTTTATCAAATATATTTTCTTCAATTTCAAAACAAAATGAGCTAAAGTTTATTTTTTGCAATAACTTGATCGTTTATTCAAACCAATTATCGCAAATCGACGAGTACACTTTTTCTACCGGTCCAACGTGTGCCTTCAACACATACGCCTCGTTCGGCAGCAAAACGATATCCTTCGTTGCTACTGCTCCTCTGTGAAAAGAATATCATAATCAGTAAATATTTCTCGATCAACGCGACGGACCACGGACAGTGTAAAACTTACCCTCGAATGTTGTGTGAATCGGTACTAACTACATCGAAATACAGTTTATCCGGTAACGAATCGGACAGTGCAACGGCATTGATCACCTCAAGCTGATTGCCAAGATTGGCTAGCGTAATGTAAGTGCTAAAGTTCGATAATTCCCGCACGACCGCCAATACCGTATCCTTCAATGCGACAGCTTTCACCGTACCAAATTGAAAGGTTCTCGACTTTCTAAGGCCCATCATTGATCGGTACACTTTTAGGTGGCTCTTTTCAGCTAGCTCTTGCACTGCCACGTTCACTTCCGTGTACTGTTCTCCGACAGGTAACCAGGTTTTGGGACCAGTGGTAAACCCTGCCATCGCTGTATCGTCCCACTGGAAGGGTGTACGGCATGGATCGCGTGACTTTTCCTCGTACAAGTCCTCACCCGCATTGCAGGCAGCCGGATCGACAGTATCTTTCCATGAGACATAACCATCCGTCATGCCAATCTCTTCCCCCTGATACGTAACACTCGCACCAGGCAGACTGAGCAGGATCATGTTCAGTGCGTCAATACGTTCCTCTCCAAGGCGTGTGCCAACCCGCGGTCGATCGTGGTTTCCCATCTGAAGCATGCATAGCAAAGAAATGTTATTTAATAGCGAGTTTTTACAAAATAAGACAAAATTGCATCAACTTACCACCCAGTTAGGTACCTGGCCAGCAGGTAATATACTCATCCACTCCTTCACCACCTGCACATAGTCCGATGCAACCGACTGCTTGTCCACTTCAGTGATCAGTCTAAAGTTAAACGGCATATGTGATCCTATTCGTCCGGTGCTGCTCTCGTAGTAGGTTTTGATCACATCCAGCGATGAGTAGGCCTCCGTCATGATGACCCTCGTCTCACCGCCATGCTGCTGTTGATAAGCATCGATCAGCTCTCTCCACTCGTACACCATCTCGACCGTTTCAGGCAAATCCTGAGTGTAGATGTGCAGCAGATAGTTGGTATCCTCCGGATCATCTACCAAACCGCTTGGCGGTTCGTCACGCAGCTGCGTATCTTCGTAAAGTGTCGGAACGGCATCGATTCGAAATCCATCCACTCCTTTGTCCAGCCAGAACAGTAGTACATCCTTCATTTCCTGCACCACCTTCGGATTGCGATAGTTAAGATCCGGTTGTTCGACGGTGAACTGATGCAGATAGTACTGTTCTCGCTTATCGCTCCATTGCCATGCACTGCCACGGAATGCTTGAATCTATCAAGAGCATGGATAATTAATACCTTTCAGTAACATTTCCACTATCGGTGGTTTACTTACCCAGTTATTTGGCGGCAAGTTCCTACCACCAGCCGGATTCTCTTTGCCATCTTCCCAAACGTAGTAATCCTCATAACCAGGTTCCCGGTTTTCCGATTTGATGAACCACTCGTGCAGATTGCTCGAATGATTCGGTACAAAATCCATAATCACCTTCAAGCCGAGACTCCGCGCTTGCTCCACTAGTCGCTCGAAATCGGCCATTGTACCGAACTCTTCGTGAATGTCCCGAAAATCGGATATATCGTAACCAAAGTCAACCATCGGAGATTTGTATATCGGTGAGAGCCAAAATGCCTTTATGCCTATGGACTTCAGGTATGGTAACTTCGATGCAATACCATTTAAATCGCCCACCCCGTCGCCATCACTGTCCATAAAAGATCTTGGATATATTTGATAGAATGCCGCCTTTTGCCACCAGTCACGGGTTGTCGGTTCGGTTAGATTTAAACATTTCACCAACGGCACGATCAGCACAATAGTACACACAATCGAAAAGAGCTTTAGATGCCCCATCTTCACTGACTATCTCAGCGAACTTCTTGTGTGTACCCTTTTATATAGTTTCGCTACCGGGTCAATTCCAGCAGGAAAAGGGTAGGATTAACTGATCAAACTCGATAAGATAGTATTGATAGATTGCTCTATCAAATGAGTTTTAGGTGCAGAAATTGAAGTGCATATAAGACTATACACATTTACTAACGATAGTACCTTGAACATGCTGTAGATAAGCGTACAAGGGGCGCCCAGATAGAGATGCACTTTAGGCGCTTGTTGCATTAGCCGCGAAACAACTATTAAATAACGAAAAGTAAGGCTACAATTTGAAATAATTTATTTTGGTGAGATTGCATTAATCTTATTTACAGACGGAAGGTTTTTGCTAACGCTATTAATGACGCTACTGTTGGATTTGTTTAATATGTCCTATTTAAATTACTGCTTACGCACGCACTGCGTCCACCTAAATGTCGAGTACCTGTGTTTTCCTAAATGAAATAGTCTGTCGTTCCATCAACCGGAGACAGCCGGTTTCTAACAGTTTCCGGTTCAGTTCGTTTCAATCGCTGTTGGGGTGCACTGGTCACGGTAGACCTTCTAACGCGTTCGCATGGTGTACAATTCGATTGTACCGCTGCTTCAGCAATAATTCGAATCTATTCGTTTTTATCACAAACCTACCGTTCAATTGATGTGTTTCACTTTAAGCTTTAAGGTCTTACACGACCCTACGCCACGAAATCGTGTATCACGAAATTCCTTACGATCACTCATCCGATCATGATAAAGTTGGTTGAACCAGTGGGAATGTCTCGTTGGATTTTATCTCCACAGAAGTGCTGCTCCGGGAGGAAACAGCTATCCAAGGGGATTTGGATCGGCATTTTCATGGATCACCATCACCGCCTGCAGATGGTCATCGTTTTCGCCAGAATATTCTCGTTATACCATGAATAGCGTAGGATATGCTGTTGAGCACAAGAACATTAAAAATGCACCGACCATTTTTAAATTTAAATTTGCAATTTGTCTCTTTTCTTTGTGTGTATTTCCATAAAATTCTACCACCTGGTGCTGAAATTAATCATATGTTCAGAGTTTAAATATTTTATCACTTTTAAAATGCTGTGTAAAACTTCATTTATTTACATCCCTGAGGGAAATACACTTAAACATACAATTTTTACGAACCAACAACACGCTGGCATTCGAGTTCGAGTAAGTTATAAACTAAAAACAGTGAGTGTAAATTAACCGTACTTGTATTAATGTCGACATATAAAACCCAAAAGTATCAGTACCCAATCACCCGGCAGCCAGCTCTACACTCGGCAGCCGTCTGTTACGTTCGTACGCTTCCATCACCTCTTGGTCATGACTCGCGATCGCTACCGAAGCATGGTCACCTCCAGATACGGAGCTGCTGCGAAATGGAAGTGTGAAGACAGGGAAAGCGACAGAGATAACACTTGGCATGAACTATGACCCAAACTTTCCTCCGAAAGATAATTACATTTAAAAAGTAGGCGAATGTGTTAGAGTAGCGTGAGAAGCTGTTAGCTTGTGGGGATACATCACACAAAGAATCACCAACACCACTCCTAATAGCTGTACAGTGTGAGATGGCAGTGTGCGTACGGATGGGTTTTAAGCTGCATGCGTTACGGGTATGTCGATAAGCACACTTGCAAAAGCATGTATGGACAAGTAGCTAGAACAGTTTTTTGTAGAGTACGTACGAAGAGCTAATCGAGCTGAAGATCCAATCTTTCCAGCCCTTGTTGCTCTCATCGATTTTCGCTTCCACAACCTCGCAGAAGTACTTGCGATCGTGTGATCGCCCACTCTTGGCATCGCACAGAATGCGCTTGCGGCATTCATAATCGCACTCCGGTTTGACCGGTGAGTTTTTCCAGTAGTGCCTGTGTACGCAAAGAACATCGGTTGGTAAATATTGCGAAGAAAGAAAAAAATGCTCTTACCACTACCACTTACTTGTAGTACAGATCGAACAGCTCTTTACTGTCGGTCATGTTGTTGATCAGCTGATCCCAGTCCGCGGGCCTAAGACCCTTCATACCGTAGGCTGCCCGGGTCGAGTACAGCTTATACCAGATTGGGTAATCGTAGAGATTTGCCTCCTTCAGATTCATTATCCACGATTCATGATCTACGACTAGCTGCAAGATTGGATAACTAAATCAATAACGACCTACGAAAATAACCTGTTCCCGATTGCCCTTCCTTTACGGAGGTACGCGACTTACCCGTGTAGTTTCATCATGATCACCGTCGATGTAGTAAATCCGATAACCCGGATTAAGGTCGTTGTACGGCGTCACAGATGGTCCAATGTATGCGATACTGGTCGCACGACTCAGATCGTGCGGATCGTAGAACACTTCAAACTCGTCAAAGTGCGTGTGGCCGAAGAACTGTGCCGTGATTGTGCTCTCGAAGCGTGATATAATTTTGTAGTAGTTACGGCTCCACACCTTCAAACAGTCGGAGTGACCGGGTGGAATGTGTCCGATCACGTGTACCTTTTCACCCGCAAACTCGGCGCTCTGCAGTTCGTAAATGAACCACTGCAGTTCGGTGGCAGGATCGGTTGAGTTGAGTAACAGCCACCAGTTCTTGTTGTTGCAGTAGTTCATGTTGAGCGAGATGATCCGATAGCCAGGACGTACTAGCACCGAGTAGAATGCACCACGCCGCACCGTATGTGAAACGCTTGCCGGAAGCCAGCGTCTCCACTGCACATCTAGTTCATCATACAGCCAGGCAATCGAACTGTCCACCTGCTGGACGTATGGCGGTGGAAAGCTATTGACTGGGGCGCTCTCATGATTGCCAAGCGCCGGAAAGATCGGAATACCAGGGAACTTCTCCGTCATCTGTTTGACGGTTTCCTTCAGCACCTTCAGGTTCTCCTCCTTCGTTTGATTCCAAACATCGTGCGGTGGTAGATCACCTGTCCAGATGATGAAATCGATATCGGAGTGCGTATCGGCGATGTGATTCAGCATATGATCCACCGTCCTCTGAGGTGTGTCACACTTTCGATAATCACCCCACTTTCCTGCCGCACCATTCGGAGTCGTCGGACGGCCATTCGTTAACCGACAGCACAACGGTTCGTTACAGTCCGCGTTTGATCCTTCGGCATAGTACGGATCGAAATGTGTGTCTGACAGGTGCAACACTTTGAACACTGGAGCAGCCTCCTTTGGCAGGCCTAACTCACGAGGATCAGGCTTCGGAACTGGTGGGAACTCGACTTCCCACTCGTGATACGGATTATAAATGTCCCCACAAGCGTCTCCAATGATAAAGCTACATATCTCATCCGGTCCGATCGTGATACGCTTCAGCACGTAAATCACCTCCACACCGAACAGTTGACTAACACCTTCACAAACGCGTGCCGATTGAATCTTCAGATTCACACAGTACTGGTAAATCATTTTGATGATCTCCTCCTTACTCTTGCCGGTGCGAATGTAGTGCTGTAGCAAACCCGCACCAGCTTTGCAAGCAGTGCAGGATACCTGCGACATGACGCTTGTCTCGAGTTCGAACGCGACTTGCTGCAAGTTGAAATACTTGATCGTCTTCGTCAGTAGCGGTGGCAGATGAGATTCCTCCTTGGTGGAGTAAAACAGCGTGCGGGCGGTTGCATTTTGTTTCGCCTCGTTCATCCGCCTCAACAGCTGCTCGTCCTCGTCACCTTCGATCATCTCGTACCGGTTTGTCGGTGGTAGCTGATGTTTGTTGTACTGGTTTTGCAGCAACGGATGGATGCTTCTCGGTACCGCTTCGGCCGTCCAGTTGTCCTCGGGTGTTTTCCATTCTACCTGCGCACGACGCTGTTGGTTTCCGGAATTGAACAGAAATGGATGTGCTGTTGGGGAGGAGAATCGGAACGAAACGGAATCTTAAGTCATTGGCGATCTATCTCGTCTGCTGCTTTTAGGATGCTTACATTGTGCCAGACGCAATATCTCTAGCAGAACAACAAACACGATCGGGAAATAGTACTGGCTCATTTTGTCGCTGGGTTGATTCTTCGTTGGGATCTGCAAAAGAAGCGTTTCCTATACTTCGTTACATACGCGATCAGTTTCACTTTCAATTTCGTCCCAAACCATGGTTTTGCAAACGAGCTAGTACGGCTGCAAGTCGTCGACCGATCGACGTCAAGGGCACTTTGCAAATATATTGAGTGTGCTTCGTGCACTTACCAGCTTGTTAGCAGAACCTGAACATCAGTTCGCAATTGATGCAAGCGGTAATACGTTCTCGCAAGTAGCTTTCTTTACCCACTGCCAACACAAAGGCAAGTTGCGAACTACAGCAATAGTCATTGAGTCTTTGTACGCGAAATGCCCGCACCGTGATGAGATATGGCAGGCATTTTAATAATCTCGTACCCTGTTGGCGTTGTGACAAATCAATATCTAAATAAACATCCGACCTTATCAGTGCACGGCTCACACGGCAACCGCCGTTAGGTTTCTTGTGTCTTTGTGTTCCTATTCCACCCCAATAGGCAAAGATCACAGTTAAACATTCCTCACAACACTAGCTCCTAAGAAAGCAAGGAAAGAGGCCTGGCACGGGTGATATTTTTACCACAACATGTCAGGTGAATCGTAACACATTACACTTTACCAAAGCATTCCAAGGGCAGACAGCTGTAATCTACTACCGAGTTATTTACAATTTCATCCCATTTGACGTAACACGTGCGTGTTTGTGGATGGCCGCTTTTGATAATCCCACATCCGGAAGGCTTTGTGGAGATGAAATATGATCATTATGTTTGATAAATATTCATGTCACCGCTGTTGCGAGGCCCTTCCCCGACATTCATTTCCTGTTTTGTTACGGCTTTAGTTTTACGTGCACTAGCAGATCGATGCATCATCCGATCCGCTGCACTATCGTTAATGTGTTACATATGTTACGGGAAAGTTTTTCCACCGGATTGTAACCTAGTTGCAGGTGATCTCCATTCTAGGTGGGTGATGGATAAATAGTTCAACCCTTTCCTGGACGGCGAACTGGTAGCACTGGTTTCGTCTGATCGTAAAGCCGTCATTGATGATCGATCGTACGTCCAGCTTGCATAACGCAACTGTGTGTGATGGCGAGCAAAATATAAAGCGAACTGTGTCATACGCCCGGTATGTGGCATTTCGCTCGCTTGTTACTAGATCTGTCCACGATCTGCTCCTCCCGATAGGCGCACCGAACAAAGCAACATAAAAGGGGAAGCCTCTCGCAGCCTCTGCTGAGAACTTCAAGCACATTGTTTGCTATTGTCTGACTCATGCAGTGGACGCTGCAATGATTTTCTCATGTTGACGATGGTGGCAACAACAAAGAAATGATATCTGTTCCGCGTGGAACAATGGATGATCGTCTACCTTCAGAATTTGGACTGCACTCCCGGATAAGCGATGTGCAAATGTTAGTCAACATACAACAAGTATCTATTTCCGTTGGTAACACTACCAAATCCGTATTATACCATTGTTTCTGAGCGGCAAAGGCATGATGCATCTGAAAAAAAAACCTTGAAGAGTATCTTTCGGAAAACGAGGCTCTTGCAAACTTGCCATTTTGTTCGTCTTCTCCGCGCAACGGTGTGTGATGAAAGAAACCCGTTTTTTTCGGAACAACTCAACGAATCTGTCTGTCCGTGTCTGATCAGTTTCGATTGCTAAAATGTGGGTCACACTCTTGCTCACGGGGCTTCCCCCAAACTACCCCGTCTGTTTAATGATGCGATTTTAATGTTTGCATCTTTAGTTCATCGATCGCCGGCCACCGGCACACACCGAAATGCTTGTCAAACACAACGACAACAGAAGAAGGAAAAAACACTAAAGGAAGAATGTAGCAGTTACGTCCCGGTGAAACACCATCAAAACGATGGATCATCATCAACATACACCCCGACGTGGTCCTCACGTAAGCTCACCCATTTTGTGTGTTGGGGTCGACTCCACCAAGCGTGTACTTTCTCGTAGGCATATTTCTCGCGCCTTTCGGCCCGGTTTTAGCGCGCATGCAAAAAGAGAAATGCATGAATAATGGATGCGGTAAGAGTGGTTTTACTTTTTCTTCCCCCAGCACACACATCATATGTATGAATGATTCCCTTTTGTGGCGTCTTGGATGTTTCGTCGAGGGTGAAATTTGCCTACCATCAGCCGAAACTTACACACTCCACTGCTGGTGTTTTGCTTGGTGACACACTGCGCACCATGTGTGTGTGTATGTGTTCTGCTCCGGCATTATTGACCTAGTCGCTCGTTGGACTTGTGCAGACCGAGATACTGGTGAAAATGATGTCTTAAAAATTCATTTTTTTACTACAGCAAACAATCTCCTCAAACAAGAGATGTCAAGTTTAATGCCATGCATAAATCATAGGAGAAACATTTTTCTACTATTTTGTTTTCAATTTACAATTTTATCACATTACTGACACGCCGAAAGGCGTTGTGTGCCTAAAGAGATGGAGTCTCTTCACCCTTTTCGTCTACCATAAACAACACCAATACGCGTGTGGATAGCTTTCCTTGGACCACAGCGAGTGGTGCAATTATTTTAATCAACCTTAAGTACGAGCAGCAAAACAATAATATTTCTGTCACGGATCGCTACTGCGGATTGCAAACACCCCTGCAAGACGATCATGCGTTTGGGTGTGCTCGAGTCGCCGCCGGGCACGCGTGAATTGTAAGATTGCACAAGCGCCCCATTATCATATCGGTAGATGGTTTAACCGCGCTGTTTTTTTTGTCGAGGCGAACCGTACAAAAACGGCACACCGATTAAGCTATGCTTTGGCTGCAGTCCCTGCACTTTGTGTGGGCTGGTCGTACTTGGTTGGTGCGGAGCGAGTACAAACGATGTGAGCTGCATTCCCGTCAGTTCACTATCGGTGGAGGAGACGAATGAAAAATTATGTTATTTTTAAAACAGCACAATGGAAGCTCTTTCTTGTCTGGTGTTTGGGGCGAGGATTACCACTGCAAGGTTCATACAAGGTTCGCTGCAAAACGATTACGCGACGTACGTTGACAAGCGTGCGGAACCGATTAGTCAACGTACACACGCATAGGTCCAACATAAGACAAATTGGGCGAATTGCCATCGTTACCATTATTCTTTCCACTGATAGCTTCAGAATGGCTTCTGAAGCGGGTAGGCAAACATTCAAATTAGTGGCGATAATGGGGAACAACTATCTACTAACCCTGAAGGAAGAATAAGTTCAACATCCTTGAAGCTGTTTCCTTGGCTTCTAGAGCCATTAAACCCCATTTTATATTTGTAGTCATTAGAAACAAGAAGCTCTAATAGAAAAAGGTTTGTTTGTTTGTACTAAACGCCTCTTTAAACACTCATCTTAAATGTTAACAAGCGTGAAAACACTTAGTTGAAGTCATCCAGGAATTATGAATCTTCGAAGGAATCATTAATCTGAACCATGCTGACAATACTCTATAGCTTAGTTATTATTCTTACTTGAACGGCCTGAATAGCCGTATGGGTAACGCACAGCGAAACAACACAATCGGTTGTGGGCCGAAATCTCATTTGGATCGTTCGTGTCTGTCATGATACTACGCACAGAATTTTATTTCTTCGGCTATACTAATTTACTAATAGTTCACAAACAGAAATGAAACTCCAGTTTTCACCATTAAAAAGCCCTCACCATTACTCACTTTTTCACACCAAAAAATACACCTTTTGACACCTTCTTTGAGGTGTTATGCTTTCCACACACACATACCAAAAAATCACTTCAAACTGTTATTAAAAGTGAAATCATGTTGAAGAATTTGAATTATCCTGCTTATCATAACGATCGATCGTTAGCACCCAGCGATGATGAGATGCGAAACGACAACGGATCCTGCCTGTTGGAAAGTAACGCATCCGGCACAGGTAAACCGATTAGCGGATCCCCAAAAATTAACGACCTTGCTTCACGTCTCGGCGCTTGAGAGATCCTAGACGCCACAGACTTGATTGACGCAATCCAATCGATGGCAGACATGCCCCGAGGTGTGCTGAAGGGGCGATAGTTTGGAATTGTTGTCCAGATCCACTTTCACTACGGGGAAGCATTTTTTTTGTTTATCAAACATCTATTGGAGCTTGAAGTTAGGCAATTGTTAAGGTTCTTCCGCTGCTGAGCGGTGGCCCTGGGAGGTTACTTTTCCTTTCGAAAAGTCCATTTGTTCCCAACCGGGAGCTGAATGGAGTCGTTCCGGAACGTGAAAGTGAAATATAGCCGATTGTGTATGAATGCTTTTGAAAAAGTTGCTTTACCAATTTTCGTACTTAATCATTTTTCAACGATGCAATTACTGTTGAAAATGTCTTCAGTGTATCATGTTCAATTTCCTGAAATGAAACGCTAGCCAAAGATTGTTCACATTCTCCTATTAGGCGGTTGTAATTTCTCCTCAATACCATGGCCCAACCCCATGGTTGACACACTAAAGTTCCTTGACCTCCTATCCAGACAGTGACTGGCTTTATATTAGAACCGGTATCGGAATCCAAAGGCCGTGCCCTTCGATCTCTAACGATACGCCCTTACGGCAACAACCACAACAACAAAACCCATTGAACCGATTAAAAGGGAAAGTTTCCGGCTAATCATGACCTAAATCTTACCCAAGATGCCGACAAACAGAAGACGCGTGTTCCACGTCCCATCGCCCCACCGTTTCTTCCCCATCGAATCGGGTGGTGCGCGTTAGCACTGACATTGACCTTACCTAACGCACTGGACGTTCGGGAGGAGATGAAAATCTCGGGACGTAAAACAAATAAAGTGTAATCCAATTTACGGTCGCTCTGTAATCTCTTTCACGCGGCACACGCTCCCCAGTGCTAGTGGAGTGGCGTTTTATCGGGTCGATGCCATATCTGGAATAAAATGAAACGAAATGAAAAAAAGAATCGAATGGTGAGTTTACAAGAAGCAACGAACGAAGGAAAAACGACGCATTTTGTTTGCTTGTGGTGAGTATAATTCGGCCCGGATTCATACCGTGAACAATCGGGTTAGTGAGCTTCTTCCGCTCATCTGCGGCCCCCACTTTGCCAGCCCCGATATAGTACGGAACGTGAAAAGGGGGAATAGACAAATCATAGAAAAAAACTTCCGTAAAGATACACTCTTGGAGGTTTGCATGGAAAGTGAGGCAAAATTAAATTGAAAAAAGTAAATGAAACTAAACGTTTTGTGTCGTCGTCGATCGAGCGATCACATTCTTCACAGAGTGAAAGGATGAGTCATTTCACGTCAACATTTCTTTTCACCCTTATACACAGCCTCGGATACCATTGTAAAAGACTCGCCCCAACAAAAAAAACGCTCAATCACGGGAAGGAATCGGACCGGAACTCGATTGGGGGCCACCAGTGGCGTGTGTGCGTCAGTGTTTTGGGTGTGTTTGCCACATTGTATGCTACTTCTGGTACGTTCCTTGAACGATGAACGATATGTTATGTTTTGCGCACTTTTATTTTATTTTTAGCGCGATAAGCACAGCATCACAATGCGATCGTAAACAACGTACCAAGTGATCGCGTCGCATCGTCTTGGTTCATGGTTTTACAGAAGCGTAATATTTTCTCCGTCAGCAAGTGAGATGCATCTTATCGGCAATTGTGCACTTCCGGCCAGTGTTGGTATCGCGACGCGTGGAATTATTACTGCTTCCGTCAAGTACTGCGCCTTGAACTGTAGTTTTGAACCCCGTTTTCACTAAGACTTTATGTAAAATGGAGTATGGCGGAGTTTTTGTTTGCTAACATGATCAAATTTACACCTCGTAATGATGCCTGTTTGCTATTAGTGTGTGTAAATTTTGAGTAAAAAAATAAATAAAACAAATCATCATAAACTTTTCTACGCATCGTACGTCTCGAAGGTCAATTAAGAGTAACACAAAAAAGTTTCATCAAAACAGCACCAACACAAAAGGCCCCAATTTTTAACGAATCATGGTCACGAACGGAAGTTTATTTGGACAGTAAGGGGGGAAAAATTAAATGGGGCAATTAATTGGCAACTAGGTTGCCATGGACACTTCAATCCAAATTCCAAGCCCGTTTTCAAACCAAAATGTTACAAATAATATTATGTTCCATACTGTACTTAAATGATGCTTTATATTTTATGACGATATAGAAAATTAGCACAATAAATAAAAGTAGGGTTGTCTTAATAAACTTAATAAAATTACTTCATTCAACATATTCAGAAGTTTTGACTATTCTTTTGATAAAAAAACCCTTGAATAATTTAATTACTAGACCGCATAAAAGAAGTATTATAAATGATCCAACAAAGTTATAGTACTACGATCGGTGTTTAAATGGTGATCACAATATGGTGATCTTCGAAAATAATTGAATGAATGATTAAATCACTAAATCATCAATTGATTTATTAATATAAAATATTAACCAATTGAATCCACAATGTTCGTTTGGTTGATTCCATTTTTTTTCATAACAAAATGAATCCAGCTTGCCTGGGATAAGGTTCCGGATACGAAATAAGGTCCCATTAAGAAAGAAAGGCCTTGTGAACATTGTACCTACTCATTTCAACCCTAATGAGGCTGACCTAATGAAAGCCGTTATTCTCCAAAAATAAATAATTATCAAAATGACTCAACCGCACTGCAACCTTATATTCTTCCTGGCTTAACGACTCATTAGGATATGCTTGCCATAATATGGGCTTATAGGACTTTTTTTCAGCTAAGATTAAATAAATAAAAACTAAACGACCTATGCGTACTAACTGAATGCAAATGATCATCAGATCGTAAAAATAATTTTTAAAAAATATTTAAACCATATAACAAACAAATAACAGAAGACTAATATGGATATAATAATTTTATACTAAAATTCATATCGATATGTTTTAAAGTGAGCAATATCTCCTTCTAAAGCATTTAAAATGGCGATTCTTTTTTTTTAATCCCCTTGCGTCCATAAATCTAACGTAACATGCACCAGCAATAGGCGACGAACCTCGTTTGCCAAATAATACTCTTCTCGCTACTAGCGCCCAAAGCCCTGGCAGTTGAACCAATTTTCCCCCCTTTTTTGCGATCGTTCCTTTATATAATCTAACCGCTCGTGTTTGCAACATTTATGTAAAAAAAAATCCGCACAAGTCCATTTCAAGTTCGGCTGACATTTTTTTTCTCTCCTTCGTTTGCTTTGCCATGCCTTTTCCGCATTATGTCAGCGTTTGGTGTTGAATGATGCCGGCTGCATGGTGGATGAGTTTTGTTTAGGTTAAGCAACGAACCCGATGCGAGAGACGCATTGTGTTGTCGCGACCCCATATAAATGTGTGTGAGTGTGGTACGGGCGGAGGGTGAGAATTATGCACAAACCATCCGTTACAGCACAATAACAATAAAAAATCAAATCGGACGCACATTTTGCCTCTCTCACGCAAACGATTCCACCTGAGTTCAGTTCATGTCCAGGTGGAAATTCTCTCCAAATTCGCAGATGATCTAGCAACGGGTGCAACAACGAACAACACTGGCCGGTTTGCATCTCTCAGGGTGTTACGATTCGATGCCGATGCACCGACGCCGGGTGCATTGATCGTTCGATTGGACGCCCGTTCGTTCGAAAACGGTTTCGTTTTGCGTTACGGCTTAATTTAAATATATTAACAGGGCGAAACGAAAACTGATCGAAATGAGATTGAATTATTGATATTGATGCTTGCCGCCTCTCTACAACTCCGTGCCAAAACACGATTCCGAACGCAAACTGTGCTGTGATGATCGTTTGGCACGAAAATATGTTTTGCGCACCCGTCCCGAGAGACCCGCAAACACCCTGGACGGTTTGCGTCCTCACTCATCGTCACTAAAGTGAAAGTAAACAAACGAAAGCTAACCCACGGTCCACTAACACCCCACCACTTAGACCACCACCCTTAAGATCCATAGCACGGAGGGTGGCTATAAGTAGTGGCAAAAAATGGCCCCCCCTCTTGCATCGTGCTCAACACCGGACCAAATACCGTACCGTGGAAGAAGTATTTTCTCTTTCACAATTTTCACGCTCTTGCTCCAGTGGGTGACCGGTGGAAGGTCACGGGAAGTAGAAGAAGGCAATACCAACAATATACACACGCACAAGCACGCATCACAATTTAATTTGTATTGAAAAAAATACGACAACTAACACCCGAACTATCAAAAACAACGCGGTGTGAACACAATGCTACGAAAGATCTTTAGTTTCCGGTTTTTTTTCACTATCACACTTGTACGATATACTGTGCCAACCGGGAGTTTGTTCGAGCACCTTCTGTACTACAAATCTTCA
Source organism: Anopheles parensis (assembly GCA_016254315.1). Lineage (NCBI taxonomy): Eukaryota > Metazoa > Arthropoda > Insecta > Diptera > Culicidae > Anopheles > Anopheles parensis. Next base: position 23,325,200 of record CM028126.1, read on the forward strand.
AGCAGTGCTCGATTCTTTTCCATTTCCACAACCATTTTCCCAAAAGCAGCACGTGCAGTTTTTGATCGCTTCCGAATTTGTAGGTCAAAAAGATGCGTTTTCTTTTACGATCTATTCGTACGATGATCGCAGTTGATGAGCGGTTGATTTTCTCCCGAAACACCAACCGTAAACCATTTCCACTCGAGTGGGCGCTGATGAGTCGAGGATCACCTGAAAAACGGTTGTGGTTTTGTTTTTCTCCCCCACGGCCCACCCCCCAAACCCCGTTCGGTACCGTTTGTTTTCAATCTTTCCGTTCGTGAGTTTGATCCTCGATTCAATACGATGCAACTGAAGTGCACTTTACAGATTCGTTGCTCGGTCGATTTCCTTTTTTTTTCATTATATTTTTTATACCTGTATCTTAACCTTCACTTAACACAATTTGGACACCCGGATTTTCAAAACGAACCCACACTCGTTGAAACTGTTTTCTGAACTTGGATTACCCCATATGCAA
>CM028126.1:23326238-23368757 GCA_016254315.1 Anopheles parensis
GCGCGGTTTACGTCTGTCGGTACGCGCGGTCAGTAACGAATTGAATCCGATGCCGCTGGCTGGCATGCTGATTGGGGGCTCTAACTGTGTATCCCTGCCAGATGAGGTGTGAGAGAATGGATGGCGCGTAGGTAAGAGCGGGAGAGCAAACTCTTATTCGGGGTTGTCAAACTGGTTGCGAAGGGTGTAAAGCGAAAGATTAAACTAAAAATCGAGGTTGATGAAACTTTTTAAAAAGAAGATCACTTTCATAAAACTTGTTTTACTTACCGACCAATAGCTCTTTAAATCAACTCGTCTCATAGAGAATATTAAAATACTGTTGAACATCAAAAGAATAATGAAATGTTGAATGTAAACAAACAATTCTTGTTTTTATTTCAATTTCTTTACTTAACTATTTACTTATACTCTTATACAACCAATGCCTGATGTTTAAAAGAGAATTTACATAATTATAATCCTTATATACTCATCATTGATTTACAACTATCAATAGAGCAGTTAAACAGCGTATTAAATAATTAAAGAAAAACTTAAATAAATAAACAAACACGCTCGACAAACTTCATACTAAGAATTAGGGGATTGAATAAACAAACACGCTCGACAAACTTCATACTAAGAATTACGGGATTGGTATTTTATTTGTTGTTTAAATAAAAAAGATAAACATATCATAATGCTCTTTCATTGTAATTGGCGAAGTTAAAATCAATCACTAGTTCCAACTATCTGACTCGTACCATGTTGTTTGATCAACCAAGCATGTTTGACACTGCTGGATTTTGATCAACCGTTGATCCAATGGGGATCTCGATTGGAGCGACTCATGCTCCAGATGAGAGCATGAAGTGCGTGCACGAAACATGCACGCACTGACCCTGTGTGAAAGTGAGAAAGAGAGAACCAGTAACAAAGTTTATGCTCTTTGATGCCTGAGAGTGATCATTTGATGATCTCACAGGCATGTGGAGATCGTTAGAGAATGTTATTGTGTAAGCTGGATTGAAAAGTAACTATAAAATAACTGCTTTATTTGATTATCTTAGAGATGTAACAAAACATTTTGTCTGTAACTTTAATTCTAATTATTATTAATGTAGTAATTTTTACACACACAACTAACATCGGCAATTACAGAGTTTTATGTTCATATTCTTCTCTACCCGTATCATACTCAGTCTCCCATATAGATTCCTGCATGATGTGCCTCATGCTCACTACCATTGCTGTCCCGTTCCTTCGTGTCACGGGTTTTTCTAAACTCACAGTCTCCTCCACCTCTTCTCAACCGTTGCACAACATTCGTGCACGGTTGCACACAGGCACGCATGCAATGTGCCTTCACGAACAGTGTAAAGCGGATCGTTTCGGTGAGGAATGTGTACATGAGTGGATTAAGTACCGCGTTTACCATCGCCAGGATACCGAAGGAGTAGTGCAGATTCCAGTAGGCGCTCGTGTTTGCATCACCCATCATCTTGACTAGCAGGAACACCCACATCGGAAGGCGACACACGAAAAACACCAGCATCAGTACGACGATCGCTTTGAACATGTGTATCTGTCGTCGGCGACGGTTCGAAATGGCTTCAGTTTGATATCCTTGGGCGGGTCGCTGGACTGAAGGTGATCCTGCCGGGGTATCACTCTGCGTTGTTTGCTCTCCAACAATAGCCGTTGTGTTGTGATGTGGACAGGTACAATTAGAAGCTGTTAAGAAAAATAGGTTAGTTTAGGGCTATATCCCATCATTATGGTTCATTATTGCTAGAACATCTCGCGATACTTACTAAACACCGATGCCGGTGTACGTCTGTCGACAATCGGATGTGATGTGGCTACATTGGTGGTAATCGTCTTCTTGTCGTTACTACTCTCGCAGGACGTGCTGGATGGACATTTTTTAGGTCCTTTCGGAGTTCCACCGATGGGATTTCTTCGTGCCCAGAACGCTCGCGCAATCACACCATTCAACCAACAGAAAGCGCCGAGCAGGGGAAGAAAGATCACCACGAATACGACCACAAAGTAGTAACTATTCTTGCTCTTATCCGTAGCGCAGATAGTCGCCATATAGTACCCACTGATGATTTCGTGCGGTTGCTGGGGATCTGTCGTCAGTACCACGATATCGAACATCTCGTACAGAGTGAGCATTGGGCTGGAAATTCCAGCCGCAAGTCCCCAGATCAGAACACCACAGGTGGCACAGAACCAACCATTCGGTTCCCAGACGCCCTTCATCAGACTACGTACGGCCATGTATCGATCGAGTGCGATCGCAACCAGCGTGATACTGTTCACCAGCACCGCCATTGTCTGCACGAATGGGGAAAATGTGCACATCAGCTCACCGAGGGTCTGTAGAAAGAGCATAGAAAAATAAAAATCTATCATTGGGAAGTTAACATTTCACCCGCAAAAGGTGAAATGGTCCTTGCACATTGCCTACCCAGAGTGAGTTGAATTCAGTGTTAAACTGCGAAAGATACACGATCGAGGTAACGATCACGAAAGCAATGTCGGAAAGGGCGAGCGATAGCATGCAGACGCGCAACAGATGCCGCTGTTCACGCCTCACGTTCGTGATGATGGTGACGATGTTGCCGAAGATGGCCATTACCATCACCATGATCGAAAACACGGTAAATACGGTTCGCTGTTCCGTCGAAAGATTCTTTAGCGATCGCTCCCAGTAGCCTATCATCGTCATTCCGCTCTGTTCGCGACTCGTGGCCATCCCACCTGTCAACAGGTCGGCACCAACTTCCGCACTCCAGTTCAGGGCGGTTATCCAGCGGAGCACGGTTTCACTCACTTCCGCACTAACCATAGCTGCTAAGGGTGTATTTTGTTCCTTCCCACACGCCAACACGGTTCACCAGCTATGTGACAGTGACACTTTTGCCACGAAATTGCTTCCACACGAGCCGGTGGAAATTGAATTAAAAGTTGGAATGGTTCTACACGATAAAACGAACGAAACGACCGACACGACAGGCGCATAAATCATGCACCAAAGCACACGCTTTTACAACACACACACACCCGAGGCGTTATGATTTCTTCCCAGAACACGTGTTTTTTGTCGCAAACAAATCAAGTAAAGAATCTGATTTCACACATGGAGCAAAAACTGAGAAGCAAAAATTCTCACTAAAGAAATGAGAAATGGAAATCGTTTGGTTCAGCAATACGCGCCCGTCTGGAGACAGTGTCACGGTATGAAAATATAGGCGTGCTACAAATCGTACGGTTTATAAGGAAAATGCGTATCGCTTGCGCTTATCATATCGGTTATGCTAACGCTGTTACAACCTCGTAATCAGGGTGCTACTGACTGATAATGAATTTTCCTATGTAACGAATGAAAAAAAAAATAAAAAGAGAACAATGAATTACATATCTTCAGGCTGAACAGTAGGTGTTTCGATGAGAAAAAGGCAATTTTTCCAAATTATTTAACAACGAAGGTATTTTACGTTAACCTTTTGAAGTACTTTGTTGCATCATTTTTTTTTGATGAAATAGCTGCATTATATCGGCAACTAATATCAGTTGCAAAAGAGATCATCAATAAAGGACTAAGAATTCATTGAAGAACACTAAAAAGGACTAACAAAGGATGCTGAAGTCTAGAATCCTTGTCAAAGAGATCGCTCGTTTTATTCTCGTAAGGATTTAAAATATTTACTGATATAAGAAAAACACTAGGAAACGAATCCAAGGTCTTTAGACTCTAAAAAATCAACACACATCTTCGAAAATAAAAGACATCTTCAGATGAGGATCACATAATAATTTCCTGTGATCCTCAAGGTCGCAACTGAAAATGGGCTATTGAAGATTTGAACTGATTTTTCGTCTATTTAACACTACAACCTCAGGAAACTTTCAAGAGACCTTGTTTTTCGTTGTAAATTATAACTAATCATATATTTTCATGAGAAAGTAACCTCTACATGGATCAACTCAAAGAAAATGAACAGAATAGAAATAATTACTGTGTCCCAAAAATGTCAATCAAACACTAATATGTCATCAATTAAACATTAGGTCTTCTACGAGAGCTTCTAGTAGTAGAGTTTGTAAAAACACTGGAAAAGTGGATCACGAATAGGGAGGAAATATCAAAAGGGCATGAATATGAAGGTCGTCCTGAGGTGATCTGGCTATGATCTATCTGTACGATATCTTTAGTTAGCCAGGGATTGTCTAGTAAAGTCAAGGAGAAAAGAAAACGGTTAAAAAGCTGGGAATTTCTAAGCAACTTACAAAAACCTTCATATAAACTATTAAAATGAGATCTAAATTTAAATTTCTTTCGTTCGATTTCACGTATCGTGTTACAATTATTGTAAAGATTATAATTATCATTAATTTTATTTTATGTCCACCAGCATATTTAACGTTTCATCACTGTGCCTTCAGCTATCGGACATTTAGGTCGATGATATCAATCATACAACAACCAAGAATTCAGCATCATCCTATTGTACAACGACCGTGTTCCTCCTCCGCAATTAAACAACAAAATGCGATAACACGTCGTCACGTCGCAACGCTAGAGGAGGAAAAATGCTGGAGAAAAGTTGCCATTACAGCACCGTGCCCAGCCGAGAAGGTGGTGCAAATTAATTATTTTCCCAATGTCAACGGCACCGTCCGGATCGGCACGAAGCGGGGCATCGAACGACGAATGCACTCGACATGGAGACGCTTGGTGGCTCTATTAAAGTGGAGTTTAATACCGCGATGCTAATTTCCATGCCAATTGCAAATCATATCACAAACAAATCCTGCAAACACTAACAGCTCTTATCAGTAATCAATTAGTGCGGTGAGTGGATTCTCTGTGCTGGAATAGCTTTGTGTTTTCCTTTACACACCTGTCGCAATACAAAAAAAACAAGGAGACAGTTTCTTCCTGGACATGACCAGTTGAATGTGATTTGCTTTGTGGTACTGGATGGGGCGTTTTTTTTTGTTCTTCGTCAGTCACGGTTTGGATCAATATGGCTTCAAAGGTATAAACGTGGAATAGTAGCAGCGATACTAAATATTCTTAAACACTAATGCAGACGGATAAAGCTAAAATGTTTGCTGCCAACGCTAACGCTAATGTTTAAATACACATTGAACTCCCATGCACAATCAAGCTACGTTGCTGTACGTGTTGGTTTTGGAGTAGGAGAAAATAAACTTATAATATTTTATATTATTGAGTACGCTTCTGTTCTTAGGACTCATTACCTTAGCAAGTACTAAACTTATTTGGCAAGCTGTTGGGAAGCTCTCTGTTTGCAATTTGCAAGCTTTTTTAGAACATGGATAGAAAAAAAACAAACGTGCCACAGCTCAGCTGTATGTTTTATACTATCATTCTACTCTAAAGAAGTAAACCCTTATGAAGGATTTTAGGTTGCGAATATAACGCGGTACGCGGTAAGGGTTGGCTGCCCTAATTTCTCCGTAACTCTGTTTTCCTGTTTGGTACGAACGGAGAGTTGAATAAGATGAAATTATTATTTGGAGATATATTTACAAAACTTCCAACACACATCTGTAACACCCTCATCCTTAAGCTTTAGCCATTTCGGCTGGGTGTTTCCTGTTGCTTACGGGATCGCTTTAAAGTACCCCGCTCCGATAGACTGTTCTTGGCCGTATTGCGTCGCTTTTGGCCACCAACTTTCCGAAAGCCAGCTGCCTTAATGGCTCCCTTCCCTTTACCTAGTGATCCCGTCGGAAGGATCTGGTTGCTCTCGAGGCAGTATGGAGCCGTCTTTATGCGCACTGACTTATACGGTAGACTGCCACTGCGTGTGGTATTAGCCGTCACAAACACGGTGTAGTAATGCTCTGGCAGCAGGTTGGGAATGTCCAGCGAGAGCAGATTGTCCTCCTTGTTGTAGCTTCTGTAGAAACCAGAATAATATTTTATAGCAATCGAAGATCAAGAGTGTATCGAGAAAGCAATACTTACAAACAATGCTTGTGATGGAACTGGGAATGATTGGAGACATCTCGACTTTCCAACTCGCAGTACGTCGGAAGCTTCACATTATGGGCGTAGAACTGTACCTTTAGCAGCTTAAAGACGTATACACAGTATCTGGAAACACACATGGTAAGTGTTAGTAATTTTACAAACTTTCGCCAAACATTACCACTTCACTCACCTCACATCTTTGTCGGATGATCCAAACCATGCGATCGTACTGGAGTGGCACTTGCGCAGTTCCGTCAACTCGGTAATGTTTGTGTCGTGTGGCATCCGTGGCAGATCAAGAAAATCATTACGCGAGCTAACGATCACCTGTATCCGATTGAGGCGCGATGAATCGTCGGCATTCGTTACTCGTATAAGATAGCGTTCTCCCGGCCGGACATTTTGCACCGTAATCGTGCGCGGGTAGTACACATCCCGTACCGGCTCCATAATGCGACGCTTTTTCTTGAGCACCTCCAAGCTTACTGTACCGCCGCAGGGTGTTAGATGCAGCTTGAAGAAATTGTTCGGCGAACGCTTTGGAACTTTAAAATTGAACAGCGATACACCTCCGAGTGTGGACAGTTTGCCGACCACAACCTTACCCTCGATCAGTTGCGTCGGACGGGTACGATTCAGCAGCACCTGCGTAGAACCCAACAGGAACGATAGATTGTTGTGCTGCGAGTGAATTGCAAACACATCCACGTAGTACGTCACGTTGGGCTTCATACCGCGCAGCAGCTGTTTGGTTCGGGTCCCGGTACATACGATCGTAGTCTCCACGTTCGGATCCAGCTTTCGTTCGTCACGCGGCCCCAAGCGGTGTAGGAAATCGTTTACGGCGATCGTGTCACACGATGGTCGATGGATGGAGTTACCCAATGCCTGACAAAGGGTTCTCTGTCGTCGACCGGTACTAACTGCGAGACAATAGTTCATCACATGGATGTCCAACTTGCTCTTTTCCCACTTGATCATCACGACGTATCGACGACGCTGCTGCTGTACCTTTATGCGCGAAGGTGCGCTCAGATTACGAAACGGCCAACTACGAAACTCTTCCGTCCCTTTACGATTGTAGCCGAGACGGTAGCTGCAACCGTCCAGCACTGAAGTTCCTGCCAGGTCTATGATCACCTGATACACACCACGCTGGACACACGATCGAAAGAATTGACTTCTGTTGGATAGTGCGGCAATATCTGCATGAAACGAAGTATTTAAAGCATTGAGATGAGCTTCAACGTCTAACAGTCTCCTTACTGGAAATCGTTACTTACAACGTCCCTCGTACTGCACCCACCATCTAGGAGCTACATCGTCTTTGCTGGAGCATGTGGAAGTTACAGCGATGGAAAGTGGACTCATTTCTAACAAACGAAACGAGTATCTGTAAAATAGAAGCGAAACAAACCCATCAGCGTCGAACCCACAGAAGCGGTGAACTCTGGCAAAGATGCTAAGGAAGTAGTTTATTTAATTTATACAGATTTAATTACAGTGATTTGTCATTTTTAATGGTTGCACTTTTGGACACCCTTTTGCGGGCTTGGTTTACTGTGCCACGAAAACATGCCCAGAGTGGCCCAGACGATTTATCATACCATAATCGCCAGTATAGACCACTTTATTTGTCTATATAGCTGACGATTCCAAATTTTCCGATTACGAGCGAGCGTACGGTTGCCCTTTGCACTTCGTTACTTTCCGTTACTTCGCATCGATTCGGATCCACTTGAGCGCAGGAACGGCGGTAAATTTACAAGCAAATTTACGTCGGTTCCGGTTTCCGGCTTGGCGCCAATACGTCTTGCGATGAAGGAGTTTCAACACCACTTGTGAGTTGTTTTTGTGTATCCTTTCCGGGGATGGAAAGTAACGATTGAAAGAAGTATGGCTCGGGAAAACTATAATGTTTGATTTATCACAACTTTTCCAAATCCTCTTGAATATATATGAGACGACCAAAAATAGGAATGTTAGTGTTAACTTCCGGTAAGGATTTCATAATGGACATTTACAGAAAAGTTAGAATTTCATGACAATAACTATGTTCATTACTGTTTTCTTATTTTTTTCCAAACAAAACAGGTGTTGCAGTGATCGTATCTGAGACTATCTCTTCTTTCCATAGTCGACAAATTCATTCGCTGGCAGTCAAGAGTAACAAGTACACAAGAAAGACTTGAGGTTGTATCTTCGCATCTATGCGCTATACAAAGACATCAAAATTGTACAGTAAATTAAAATCAAAAGACTCCGGGTGGTTTATTCTTTCTTTAGAATGACACCGGACAATGTGGCCACTAAGGTCTTCTCAGGTTTTCTATACAAACAGATGAAGCTCCCAAAATTGAGATGATTCATCTGCCAGAAATAGTGTTTTTGTTATAAGCCTTCTACGGCAGACCAGTACTACTAAGCGATTCTAACTCAAAATTTTCGTATAAGAAGAATTATTTATTTAATTGTTCAATAACATTCTACTTAGAATCATAAAATAAATTTATTATGCTTTATATTGAAGAGTGTTATAAAAAGCATCATGTCAAAATTTAAATAAGTAATTACATTAAAAATGTTTCTCAGGCTAGTAAAATGGTTTGTCAATAGTAAAAATATTCGCAAGTTATCTTTTTTTGGAAAATTTGGAAATATGGAAAAAAGTTTTAGCAAGATTAAGACTGTATATGAATTTATAATTAGCTATTTGCGCGTCTTCCTGAATTTTACTCTCTTTTTCGGCTTTATGACTATCACACTAGCAGTTCGTTCCTTCAGCTGTACTCGTACTAATAAGTCGTCCCACTTCCTTTCCACAATGTTCCTCAGCTGACGAATCCAGCGCGTTGTCGAAAGCAATTCTAACAAAAACACCACCACACACAAACACGACCCAATGCCGTACAGTGCAAAAGCACTTTGCAGATGATCCAAAGTCAGTACAACCTCTGGCGAGGCGGCAATAATGTCCTCCTCACTAAGTGCTCGATGCTGCTTGATCCGATCCAGTATGGTGACGTTGTAAAGGAAGTCTTTCCACAGCTTCTGCATGATGCCCATGTCGATGAGATTGGAAAGGATGCGATTAAACTTGGGCAACAGTGGGAAACCTTTCTCCATGATCATCTCAATCTGCGTCACAAACACATCCTTTGACAGCCCGTGAACTAACCCGTAGTACTTGGTGTTGCGCACGTAAAGCCGACTCATGAGCAGTGATCGATTGCCTTCCACCACGGCCTGAAGATTAGCGAGTGATGGTTGAAACTCGGACGATGCGTTGTACTCCTCGGAAACAAGCTGATCGTCTTCATAATCGTTTATAAACCAATCCTCACTGTCGACTCTTCCACCAATCGGGACACCGCTCGCCAGGATCTCCTCGATTGTGTCCACTTGATACGCGAGTGGGGGATTGGTAAGCACCGTAATCAAAATGCTAGTGTAGATCGTGGTCACATTGAGCGCGTACAGCGTCAGTGCCATGAAGAACAGTCTCAGCGCATTGCAGTCCGGTCGATTGTTTGCCGAAATGCACAGAAACACGCACCAGGTGTTGAGGAAACACATGGACAGCTCCCGATGGGCGTCACACTCCGGTAGGAAGTGTGCAACCGAACGCCACACCAGCCCCGAGATGAACAGCACACACGCAAACAGCTCCCAGGTGCTTACTTCGAAGATGTGGAGCAGCAACTTCCAGCGGGCGTCCAGACCAGCCGCCGGCACAAACCAGGTGTGATAGTCCTGCAGGTAAAGCGTCGTCGATCCGAACTCATCGTGCACGTCAAAGTCGGGATTGAAGCCGCCGGCAATGATGTCACACTCGTCCGCCCGCATCAACCCGAGCAGGTCGCTCCAATTCCCATCGGGCATCGGTTCACCTCGGTCCATTTCGCTGCACGAGACGTTCACCTTGAACTTCATCGATTCGCGCAACAAATCCATTATCTGCAGCTCGAGACCCCGTCGGCAGTCCTGATCGATGAAGGGTGGTGCGACACGTGTGCACAGCAAAAACGTGCAGGTTTCCAGCTGCGGCGGTACCTTCGGGATGTTGATCATCGCCATCGAGAGCATGCGGTTCGTGAAGGTACCGTTCACGATCGTTGCCACCTTGAGCGCTTTCATCTGTCCGCAGTCCGCGGCTCCATGATATGGGTCACCGGTGTACACGTGGTAGCTTACGGCATCGACCGCAAATGCAAACAGCACGTTAACCGAATGATGACCGATGAACAGTAGCATCAGGGCCTGGTTCGCCATCCGACGGTTGGAATCACGATCGAGCGGATTGTTGTACAGCACGACAAACTTACCGCGCGGATTGAATGCCGCAGTGGCGCTAACGCGGGCCAGTGCCTGCCGGAGCCCTTCGTAGCTATCGATCACGATAACGTAGTAGTCTATCTGCTTGTGATCCTTGAACTGTGTCCTTCGAATGTCCTCAGACGATACCGTGTCTGACATAACTTTCAGCTGAAACTGAGACGAGTCGCCGGAACCGTTTCCTTTCAATGCATCCACTGCACTATCATCATTATCGGAGTCGTAACCCGTATGATGCTGCTGAAGGTACCCGAGCAGGATCTCCCGTGCCGGCGAGCTCAAGTTCCGCAGATAGAAAATTACTATGTTTTCAATCTGCGTTGATTCGCTCATATGAAAGTAGGTATGGCTCAGCAGTCCAATGCACTGTACTCCAGCATGGGCAGCCATTGGGCCCCGTTCGTTCTTCATCCTCACGTACACGATGGCGTTGACGCTTGGTGCAACTGGTAGCAACAGAAGCATCCCCAAAAATGGGCGACATAGCTTCACGAACATCCTTAACCTACGGCAACTAGCGGTGAACTATTCCTTTGGCCAATGTGCGCTATTGGAACGCAGTTCCGCTGCGGCATGTCGCGTTTGATGCAGTCTTCAAAAACCCGATCCGACACGGCAACTTCATACCGATTGCGTGAATGCAGGTGAATCCACATCCTCGGATAATTATGCCGCATTAGGGCAATTGGTGTGTTCCGTGGAAGATGAAAAAACCTATTAAGGAAATGGGGTACAGTAGAGGTAGTGCACTCGTGCTCAGTTAATTAGGATAGTAACTGGCCCCACTGTATGGCTTTCAAATAATAAGCTTCATTATACAAAAATGTCTATAATCACGCTCAGTGCAATTTAAGGATATCAGCCACTATATCGGTATTAAATACTTCAACCGAGGTTTTGAGCACAAGTTAGAGAAACCTTCTATTGGGAACTATGTTTAATCCACGGTTGGTATGTTAAATATGTTTGGTCATCATTATCAGCAGCAAACTGCTAGCAAGTATCAAAATCGATCAACCATCCCCCAGGGGAATGTTTGTACGACGTTGAACAACGTAGAAGTCATCTCACCAATCACACCAAATTGGTTCCATGCACCACAAATGGTGCAGATAATACGCAAAATGGGAATGCCTCACCCGTTTGCGCAAACGCATGTACGTATAGATACTGCTGAAAGCTCAGCAAGGGCGATTTGGAATTTTTCCCCCATACCCCTCGAACTATTTAGAGGGGAATTTGAAAGTATACAAAAATGTACCTTTGTACCACTATGTATACGTGCGTACTTTGTAAAATGGTACGATTCATTTACAAATCTTACGCACTCGCTGACAAATCATAAATTATGATGCAAATGNTACCCCTCGAACTATTTAGAGGGGAATTTGAAAGTATACAAAAATGTACCTTTGTACCACTATGTATACGTGCGTACTTTGTAAAATGGTACGATTCATTTACAAATCTTACGCACTCGCTGACAAATCATAAATTATGATGCAAATGGCAGCTTTGCGTATTGCGCTTTCATCATGTACGGTATCTTCCGATCATTAATTATTGCACCAAAGCAGGATCGCGAACCGGCCCAGACCTGCTGTCGCCTTTGTGGTGCGTTTGGCGAGCTGCCGCCACTTTTCATCTCGGCACCCGTAGATGGTACCCAGAAGGCCAGACGCACGGTTGAATGCGCGACCACGGAAAAGGTAAATCAATCCCGTATCCCAAAAACGTATAAGCAGTTGGCGTGTAATTGTAATTGCAATTAATTTCTGTCATGCCATGGCGCAAATGAAGTCGGATAATTTTGTCGTACCCAGGTACGCTAATAGATGTTTAAAATGTCCGATTTTACGGAGGTGGTGACACGCTTGAATAATATCACTCAACGCATATGGGATAAAGCCATCCGGTGGTACAGTTTGCGATATGTTTTGACAGTGGAGTTAATTAAAAGTTAAATGCCTATTACATGTTCAATTGAGGTTCAGCTAGCGAGAATGCTGGGTGGATCAAAGGAAAGTTTGGTAACAAGCATAATCCTGGTCACGGCACCAATATACTCCGGACAGGAAGAACTTAAGCATTACTTTTGTTTGTGAATTCAACTACTTCATATCGATCGATTGATTATGCCAGCAAATGAGTCCTTTCCATAAACATTTCTTCAGGAAAAGAGGAAGAGGGAGCATTGTTTGGCATATTCTAAAGATGCGTCAGATACCTCTACTGTTACCTCCCAATGTTGTTACCGACCCACAAAGAGTTCTCTGATGCGTTCCGACTGCAACTTGTGTGTGCATTTACTTTGTGTCTCTGTTGACGTTGCTGTCAAGTGAAGCATCATCATCATCTCGACTCGTCCTACAAGCGGAAGGGGTCGGGCTGGGGGGGGGGATCTTTCTGTTGGGTGATGTGTATTTTTTCATTACCCGTCCATACCGTTCCCTGCCCTGCACCGTAACACTGGTGCAGTAAGGAAGCGCATCCTGCCACTGAATGGCGCCCGGCTGGCATGACCGATGCGTCACAGCACTTGCTTTCACCACGTTGAACAATGATCGTTTAATGGAAAACGATGGAAGTGTCCTCCGTGTCGGATGGCGATTCATTCTGCAAAAATGACCGCCCTCCGAATGGTAAGAGAAAAGAATGTCAACTTCGTCGTCGTCGGTGTCGGTGCCGCCAGCTTCTAAGTAACTGTGTGGGCATTGATGTGTGGACATTGCATTACTGTCCCCAAAGGGTGAAGGTGCCTTGAGCACATGGGACAAGGAGGGGGTCTGGTAGAATGTGCTGGGTGCTTCAAACCAGGAGATAAATGAACTACTTTCAAGTAAGCTGTATGTCAGTTTGTCGATTTGGGCGATACGCTTCAACGCCCGGATTCGGGTCACTCCCGTTGCCGAAGGGAGATGAACGTGAGTGAGGGGGGGGGGGAGTATCAGATTACTTTCGCTGGTGCGTCTTCTTCTGTTTGGTGTGTGGTGCAAAGACAGCGATAGTGAGGAAGTCCCACTTCAATCCTTACTTTGCTTGCATCATCGTCGTTTCCGTGCGAAACCCTGTTGACGACGCTTCCAGGCGCCTTTGCTACTTCGCAGAGGAATGTTTGTTTTGTTTGAGACAGCAAACGACGAGAAGTTGGGATTCGGGGTGGGGTCCATCATTACTTGTCCGGAACTTGATGCTCGTCGCGTTGCAACACTTTTCTCTCCACCAGCATTCTCCGCACAGACATTCGAATGCACAGGGGACCGAGAATCATAGGGAGATAATTTATTTTGCTCCCTTTCGTCGCTTACTAGCCGAAGTTCGCATGTTCGACGCCAGCCAGTGTTACGTTAGGCGGTGGCACCGGGATACAGGACATAGTTACTGCCAGTTGCGNTCTCCGCACAGACATTCGAATGCACAGGGGACCGAGAATCATAGGGAGATAATTTATTTTGCTCCCTTTCGTCGCTTACTAGCCGAAGTTCGCATGTTCGACGCCAGCCAGTGTTACGTTAGGCGGTGGCACCGGGATACAGGACATAGTTACTGCCAGTTGCGGCTGTCTGTTTACCTACGGAAAACCGGGACACTACATAAAGACCGCCTGCTGGGCGTAGGTAGCTCGGTTTCGTTGACCACCAGTTACAGGTGACACATTGGTTTTACTAAGACCATGCAACGCTACTGTGTGTGGGACAGTCTGATGCAAAGGAAATTTGTTATGGTTTTGGAGTGTAAAATTGATTTTTGAAACATGCAACGCTTAAACCGCTTAAACCGGCATAATACAATATCATAACAGGTCTTAAGAAAATCTGAAAAGCTGAAGAGAGATTCAATTTAGAATACTTGACAAAACTCAATACAAAATTGTGATCAAAGCTCGTTTATCCGCCGGTTGATGTCACAAATTTGACGTTATGTCAAAAAGGTAAAATGCTCTGTATTTGCGTATATAACACCATCAGTTCCTCCTATATTTTGTGTAATTTGAACACAGTAAGTGAATTCAGTTTTGTCTTGATTTTTTTTTAAATCCTGCGAAAGATTCATTTATTCCGAATTCAGATTCATTCAGAAAGAAAATTTCATTGAATGCGTATATAAAGAATATTTGATGTGTTGAAACATAAGTCTTTAACACGTTTACTGAATGTTCTAATTCTGTTTAATACTCAAGCTTTCCGACCTTTTATAGTTTTCCATGATCTCTGTTTATCTGCAGTTTAATCCTCAGTCCATTGGTTTATTTATGTTGGTACCTTTATTGTACTTATTTCAAACGATGAGATCGAAGATCTTTGTTTGTCTACTTGTTCGATCTTTTGATTTGCTTTTTAGGAGGGTTCGTATAACATCCTCCTATTAAGATTTTTCAGTTATGAAGATAAGAAATTTATTTCAAGTATTTTTTATTAAATATTTCATATCATTAGACTATTGCAGAAATTGTAATAAACGTAAATTATTTAGTTAACATCATTTTTAATGTAATATCCATGCATAAATGTAATTATAGCTCCAATTGCTACCCTTCAATCCATCTTCCAATTGATATTTCATTCAGTTACATTTTGACTTTGGCTTGCAAATGAACGCTTTAGTAAAGAAACACAAAATCACGATCAATTGGCATTACGAGAAGATCGAATTGTTTATTGCGGTTTTGCAGGGTGATACCAAAGTAATAACACCGCTTTCGGGCGGATTCTCTTTGGTCGGAAACATCACAAGGGCTGAAATCACGTCAATAGGTCACGATCAATCGGAAAGATCGAAACAAAAAAATGTCGGTCGAATGTTGAGGTTAAGCAAGGAAGAAGTGTTTCACTTTTACTGAATTTAATTTCAATCAAATTTGATATTTTTCATTCAATCTTGGAAAGAAAGAAAGTTTTTCAGATTTGCAAATTTTCTTTAAAAGTAACTGTATCCTTCCCGGCTACTTCCTGTCTGTATGCGACAAAAGCGCCAAGTTTAAGTGTCATTTTCTTTCGCAACAGACCCTATCATTAGTGCAGGAGACTCCGTGTGTTATATGTGCAAGAATAGTTTTGCACTAAAAGCAACCCTCAATCTCTATTTGTGGAAGGTTCGTGTTACCCAACCCCTCCCAAAAAAAACGTTCCAACCCTTCGATTGTACAATAATACTCGTGTTACTCCTGGCGCTCGATGGAGGCAGTGACAACAACAAAAAACCAAAACAGTCCCCAATACCGGAAGCATTATAATTGGATACCACCATCTTTAACGGCGTCGCGCCAACCATACATTTGGTGCAGTTTTGTTTTTTTTTCAGCTGAGCGTGAAGTAACCAAATCCAACCCTGTCCAATGCCTTGGCTACTCGCCACACAACTATACCCCAACCATCGGGACTTACGGGAGCCTTGGGGCACTAATGGGTGATTAGCATGTCAAAAACGAATTTCTTGTTCGTGCCCTTTGACATGGCTGGGTAGGGGGGACAAGCTCACAAAACAACACGTTAAAGTTGAAATAAGCCCCATCTCGCTTGTTGATGGTTGTGTGGGTATACGGGCCCACAGATGATGACCCCAAACCAACCCTCCATAATGTTCTGGTCGTATTTACTTTTTGAACGAAAGTAAAAACATAACTCTCATGCGACATCGTTAAAAAATCGATTATAAACAATAAATAAAGTAAATTTTTAATGTACGAACAATAACAAAATACTAGAAAAAACAGATAATTAATAGCAATGAGAAGGAAAGCGGACGCAGCAAATGAAATAAATTTATAAAATGTATAATTTTATCAACAATAAAATAGAGAGCAAAAATAATACAGAAATAAACAAAGTCTTCCTAAATTGGTAATAAAGCATTCAAAAACAGGAGTCAACCTTGAGTGAAAAAAAATCTTCTAAAACTAAAAAAACTACTAAACTAAAAAATACTAAAATTATTATTAAATTATTTAATTTAAAGAAACTAAAAGAAATGAATATGGTTTTCTTTTCATTTAAACTAATTTTATAATCAAAGAAGACAATAATTACACTTTGATTATATACAGTAAACATTAATTTAAAACTTCACAATAAATATCCAACAAACAACATGAATTCACTACTAACCTTCGAATGGTGACTCTAGACCCGGCAGTGGAAACGTTTGTACCGCTCCCAGTATCAATGTCATCGTCAATATCGGCGTCAGCCTCATCCTCGCCAACAACCACAGTGCGGTCCTCCATCAGCACCATCGTGTCGTCGCCGGACCGTTCCGGGGCATGTTCCGGACCGGGTGGAACCACGGTCTGCGTCAAATCCTGCAGACAGGCATAATTCTTCGCACCTCGTCGATGGCCAGCAGCGTTATAAGCCGGCGGTGCAAGCCCCTGCCGATCGATGGTGGACTTCATGGCGGAAGCGTAGCTGTGCCGATTGCCACCCCGTACCGCACCGTCCGCCGGTCCCACAAATGCACTTGTCAGCAGAAGCACGTGCACCACGACGCTGGCGGTGATGGCGACGACGGCCAACGAGACGACACCGGTTGACATATTTGCGTTGGTCTGCTCTCTAGGCCTTCCCGCTAGTTGCGACTATTTCCTGGTTTTGAATGCTAGTACCAGCCCGGCTATGGGCCCCAAAATGTAAGCCTGGTGGGACAGTGCGACCGTCCGCTGTCCGCTGAAAATGGAAGCAGAAGTGAAATATGAATCTCGTTGCACGACGACGCCCATAGACAGCAAGGGGGTACTGCGCGCAGCGACATCACGAACCCGGTAACGTGTCGATGCGTTCGATGCTAGAACAGCGTCCCCAACTCCCGACTCCCTCACCGCACCACCCAAGACACGCTTTGAAATACGACCCTGGGAAGATCTAGTTCGCATCTCCCGCTTAACGCCATTTACTAACATCTTTTGACACGACAACAAGTAGGCCAAGTAGACGATTTTAGCGCTAGAACCGCTTGGCACAGTACTTGAGCGTTTTGGTTTATGTGTATGGCCATCGCCCAAACAAAAATTGGACACCGTGCGCCTGGAAGCGCGACATTTCCGTGTTTGGGGTTTTTGCTTCCAGATTAGTTTACACCCGCACCCTCGCTTCGAATCTTGTCGTCCCCTTCCTCGGAGTCACGCCAATCCCATGAAGTGCGTACGGAGGCGAATTCTACGAGACTAACATTTACCGAGAAAAATGTCTCACGGACAGGAAGCTCATATTTTGAAACGTCTAATGGGTTAAAAGTTGCCTAGGAAATGACTTCTCCAGGCCGGTCCAAATCGTGACACTGAAAACCGTCGCCCATGGTCGGTATCGACCGGCGGGTGCGGTATTTAAATTTTTATGGGAAAGTAAGTAACACACATCGGTTCGTGTCGTTTGCGGACGTGCCGTTTTGTGCTGGTGAGCATGAATTAGCGACAAATTATTTATGAATGAGCGCAAACAACGATTAGGCGCTGGTGGTTCCTTTTTTTTTCGGCTGCACTGCTTGGTAGATATGGTTATATACATTTTTGCTTAGAATTCGAGGTCAACGCAAGTAGCTCTATTGGGGTTTTTTGTTTGTTTGTTAATTTTCAATTGTTTATTAAGATCACACTGTGGGTGCCTGAAGATACATACATAAGCTACCATTATATTTCCACCGCATTATATTTTCACACTCGTTAGCATAAGCGTACCGTGCGTTTAGCGTACCGGTGCGTGCGTGACTCATGGGTGCCCGTAACGCGAAAATAATTTCGTATGTGCATTATTTTTCACCGCGTACATCGTGTTACGAATGCTGCGAAAAGTGCATCCGCGGCCACAAACAAAACCGGCATGTTCTATTATCGGAATTAAATCAGAATGCGCTTGTCAGGGTATATTCGGATCTATAAAGGCATCTATTTGCTGTTGGTATGACTGCTTTAAACACAGTCATTTGTTGCGTATTTGAAAGTGGGAATAGGAAATAAGAATAATGAAACTAAAAAAAAATGCAAGTATATTTATAAGATTTTGGAAATAAAACATGAAAAAACGTAACATAACTAAATGTTTTTTTTGTTAGAAAGCATTGAGTACGGAGTTTCCGATTTGTTCGCCTAACTCACGATTCGCCAATGTTTTTACTAAAGCATTTTGTCCTGTTCTTTTCTCTGGGGTTTTCTTTTAATTCCTGGATTTGTTTTGCCAATTTAATTTTACTCCAATTTATTTATTTTCACCTGTTTATACTTCGAAAAGTTTAAAGTAGAAATACTCAAAGACGTTCTCGTATAGTAAAGTTTGCTCATATTGTGTTAAGGTTTAGGAATAAGAAGCAAGTTCAAATAATAAATAACTGCTTACTACGGTTTTCCTTTTCTCTTCGAACCGTTCTTATCATTTTAATGAATAATGTCATTATACGCAACCGAAATAACTAATACCAATTTCATGTAATGTGTTTTGCATAAAAAAATGCGTAAGAAAGATTTCTATTTAGAATTATCAAAATGACGGATATGTGTAGTTATATAATTTAAAACAACAGATAATCTTTTTATTAGTTGGTTGTTCTAGAATTGTAAATATCAAAATATTTGAAGCAATATAGAACATCTCAAATGTGTGTTAACTTGTTTTGAAATATTCCCGGTTAACTAATTTACTCCCTTAACGATGCAATGAAATATAAAAGTTCAATAAATGTTCACAAAAAAACCATACAAATATTTCATTCTAATTGGTAATTGATTTTTTGGCTATTGCAATGTGCCATCCGAGTATGCTCGGGATAAGGAAAAATTCAAGTAGGAATTGCCATGTACAATTATACGATTTTATTTCCAATTGTGGTTGAATATATGGCGAATAATCGCCATATTTATGTCAATCAATGAATAAAGAAACAAATAATTAAATAGTCCAATGTGACGGCAATCGGACTGACGATTTTTTTTAATTTTTTATAGACCATTAGTTCTGGCTTCCCTTAAAATTTTCACTAAACCCGTATCGGAATAAATTAGTCTCGCTTATCACTAAACCAACAGGACATATTTACCTAGGATCGGACAAATGAAGAGCACTTTTGTGATACAGTCCCACCAGGAAGTCCAAGATAAATGTTCTCAGAATATTAAGTTTTTGGAAAATTCAAGCAAATGATTCCGTTGTACGCGTCGTGAAATACATAATCTACCGCCAGCAGTGTCATTTTCCAAACATTCTTGAACTTCCAATCCAACGCTCAATGCACCGTTAATTGCATCAATTATGGCGCTTCGTGCCAGATTGAATTCGTTTAGATTAGATAATAAAGTTTAGCTTTCTGTAAAAATTCCACCCCTTTCTTTTGCTGTCCCCAATTTGCGCATTGTTTTCCACGAAAAAGGATACAATCGCAAAAGAAATGTTCCATGCGGTAAGGGGAAAAAGGGAAGTTCACCGGTGGGATTGGACGGCGATTTCGAAATTGTACCCTCCCAACCTTATGTGGCATAACAATTCCGGGAAAGCGTATCAAACAAACATCCCTTCCCACCATGCTTTGGCCCGAAAACTTTCCACAGTTCCACCCCCGGGCGTGTGTTCGTAGTGGCGGAGTGCCCGGTAGCGACCGTAATCGGAGCAGGGTGATATGTATTGCATCGGGTATCGAACAGGTTCGGTATAACATAATCGCATAACAAGCGTTTCCCTTCCTACCTACCTTCCTACCAGATTGTACGGTACGGCCCTTTTATTTTGTGCAGCGGGGGTTGATTGGGAAGGGTTGTTGTCGTTGTCACTCGGAAAATCGCCAACCGAGCGCTTCAGCGTTGATCCAAGCGGTCGTTTCTACTGGCCTTCAAATCAAAATCGATCCTACTCTCAGTTTCTTAGAAGCACATAAACACATGCACACACACACCCACACACACACACTTCAGTTCCTCCCGCCCGGTTGGTGCGGATGGGGGTTGAAAACACGTACACAGGCTAATTGGTCGTGAAGCGAACCGCGATTCCAAACGATCCGCCGTGTTGACCAAGATGTCCAACGATGTTCAACCGGACCGGTTGAGATTTTGCCTCTGGGGGTCGACCAGGCACACCGATAGTGGACAAGAAGCGCGACAAGGGTTACACACAGCCAGGAGAACGGCCCCGGTCCGTAATCGGGGTGAAAGACAACCTTTACGCCTCAGTACCGATAAATCATCGTCATCATTTCGCGAGCGCGATAATCTTGGGCGGGACGGCTTAGGACCGGAGGGATGCTTAGGACGAAGGGGTAATGTGAAGGGGGGTGGCAAAGCTAGCCCCAAAAACAGCAACCCTTTGCAAGACGACGTTTCAACGCGAATCGCGAGACGATTAATTTGACACCGCAGTCGATTAGCGGTGATCTGCAGACGGGGGTCCACTTTTGGATCAGTTTTCTAATCCAATGTCCAAAAGGACACGAGTTTCTTCACCATCGGTGAACCACTAAGAGGGAGGGGAAGGTGTGTCGAGAGGCAAGTCGATCGATGTCTAGCACGCACTAATCCACACTGAAGCACATACTTCACCGTAAGCTAGACGAGAGCCATACGACCACGGGTGTTGTGAAGCCGTTGGTGACGGTGGTGTTGAGTGATCAGTATCGCCCAGCCCAACCCGTATCGTCCGTGTACGAATGCGACCATACTACCGTCTGCTCGGTGTGCGCCATCTTCGGACGTACCCCGTGTGACGGGGAAAGGAAAAGCCGCGCACCCGGCTGATCGTATTTGGTTAATATATTGTCTCCCGTGCGATAAATCACGAAACGTTCCGAAAACGTGTCACTGTATTCGTGGTTCGGTGTACCGAAGAAGTCACTGGTGCTTGTGGCCTTTTAGCCTATGTTTTCCACCCCCCGAAAAGGGGGGAATTGGGATTGGAAAAACTAGGCGGGAAAACGACGACCGAGAACAACGCACTCCCGCTGTTTGGGGCGATCTATTTTAATTGCCTTTGAATCACGAACGCACGACCGAACCGCGATGAATCACGCTCACGCACGATCACAGCTGACGGTCGATTGCATACGCATGAATTGCACATTATGCACACTGCACCGATTGCACTACGCAACGTTGGTGTTTGACAATTTTCCCGGAATCCACCCCGCACGCCGCTATCAAATGGATTATTCTTTGCTTTCGACAAAATTTTGTCTTTTCACGAATTTTCTTCTTCAATTTTCCCTCAAAAAGGGAAAAAACAATATCGCGACACGAGTTGGAATTTATCAAACAGCTGATTCACGCGTCAATGGAAAAATCATAGCCACAATGCAGGGAAATTTAAATACGAAACAACAAAACACACGCCCAATCACACACTTTGCTAAATGCCACCCTTTGCTTTTTTTTTACGTGAGCCGGGAAATCACTGAGTTCCGATGTATTTTCGCGTGATTTACGATCAAACTGTCCTTCACGGACCCTTCGCATGCACGTCTGCGACAACGTCTGCGGTGTGACAAACGTGCCGGTTACGCGTGCTTGCCGAAGGATGCACTTGCTTCGCGGCCGGCACTCGGATGCCACCGGATTTCGCGGCGTTTCGTGTTCGCCTGTTCGTAAAACGTTTACGCGACGCGTCCGCTTTGCTGTACGTCCTTTGCTCTCGGAGACTGACGATGCACTGGTGCGTTCCGTGCCGCCAGTGGCAGAGTTATGCTGGGCGCCGCGTGCTCAGCACCACGAAAAGGAAGAGCGCAACAACGCTTATACTAGACGCGCGCAAGAGCGTCGAACGTGTCGGATGGTGATGGCTGTTTGCAGGATACGTTTGGAAAGCGGTTCGTATTTTTCTCTTCTTCTAAAAGGGAGTAAGTTTTTTGTATTTAAACCTGTTGTATTATTTTGTGTGAGTAATATTTAGGTAATAATTTTTTCAAGTTGACCAAAAATATTAATAAATTTTAAACTATTTTTATTAATTATGAAAGGTTTTCTACGATGTTTCTAATTTCTCATTTATTTCAGATTTATTTTTATTTTATTTTTATTGGTTAACTTTGTTATTTAGTTACGATTTTCATTCATGCGACCTCTTTACTTGGAGACATTCAACAATTTCTTATGAACACAGACATTTAATAAAATGTCAATTCATTAAATAAAATGTCATTTTGTCATTTAATATAATTGTTAAATTCATCAAAGGTAAAAATTTAACTCAAAATAAATTTCTTACAGTTTTAAGAACATTTTCTGCCTAATTCATATTTCTTTATGCAATACTTTAATGCATCACAAACAACATTTAAATTTCGTGAAGGAACTGTATTTTTCTTACTTACAATAAAATGTCCCTTTTTTGGCCGGTAACGTTTCGTCTTATTACACAAAATAAAATTTGCCACTTTGTGGTAAAAATAAACATAATCTTTGTATTAGTTGTAATACGCTAGACTTTTTATGAAAGTGAAAAATAAAATACATTATATTAGTTTGTTAATTATTTTATTTTCGTATAAATACACACTTATTCAAATAAAAACAAAAGAATGAAAATAAAATGGATCTAATATTGCACTTTAGATAATACGTACGTTCCGTCATGCATATTATAATATGGAAAGGAGCAAAAAAAATACCGACCATGCTTTATCGCTGAACTATGGCTCAAATTTCAACCTCTCTCCCTGGTTGATGCTGTGGTGTAGAAAAAAAACAATCTCCCATTAGAACACGGCACGGCGTTTGAAGATGGTTGCTATCGACAAATGGTAAAAATTGTGACGAATCGGTTGCTTCGCTAGTTTATGTCACGCCGGGCCGATAAAAACAGTTTCCCCTTCTGCGGGGGGGAGGGGGCACTGTCCCGACCGATCCGTTACCCTTGATGCACGGTATGCAAATGCAATGGACGTGAAAACTGCATAGCTACACTTTCCAGTTTGAAAATTCATTAAAAAAGCTCATTAGATGGCCAGTTCGGTGTCTCGTATCGTTCTCGGCGATAATGTTTCGGATCGTATTTATTACTCATTTTACACCGTACCAACGCTTAAATGGTATGAAATTATTTTAGCACAATGTAACAATTCGTTTGGGGAAAACTTTGTTGATACCGATGCATTACAATTGTGTAGAGTGCTGGTTCAATAAAGTGTCCTTAACATGGTAAGATGAGCGGTAAAATGATAGATTTTAATTATTTCCAGATCAAAACACTTTTAAATACCATTCTATATTAGTGTGCATTTTCAAAGCAGATTTCGTTTTTATTAAAAAAAAACACCACTGAGAGAAATAACAGCCATTATTGCCTATTGCAATTATTCTACTTTTCATCAAATAGAAAACAGATGAGTATGGGAAAAGTTGAAAGCACAAAAAAGTAGGAAATCCCATCTATCTAAATTCTACCGCAATGAGGAGACTCAAAATGAGCAAACAACGCCAAAATCATGCCGAACTACGATTATGCCAACATTGCCCGCAACGTTCCAGAACTACTCTAAAAGAAAAGACAAAAAGGATATATCCCATGGTGTCTCCTATGTGAATGTGGGTATGAGTAGTTTTGGAGCCATATTAGGCTATCAAATTGCAACCGGTCAAACGCAGCGAAAGGTACCTAAAGCTGACCTAAAAAAGGTCATTAAAATATGACAGCACCGGCTACCGGGTAGAGAAAGTTGCTGATGAATTGTATGTTTTTTTCCCCCCCTCTATATGAAAGAGATCATACTGCGACATTTAACAAAATGCCGATGTTGATCTTTTTAGCCAATATGGCCCTAAACTTCCATTACGCTAAACTGTTACCATTCCCGGGATAACCTTCCGCACAAAAGGCGGAAAGGAACAGCAAAAAACAAAAAGTTCAACCCTTCGGTGGATTGAATTTCCACAGAATTTCAGTTGAACGACCGGGAACTTGGACCGTGTGCGGGCGGAACCACGGCACCCGGTTTTGACCAATTTGATGAAGAGAAACTGAGAGAGGAGGAGAGAAGGGGGTTGAAGAAAAGGGGTGATTTAAGGCGCGCAACTTTAAATCAATTTCCCGGAATCCGTTTCCGTCGATGCAGATTAAACGGGCCGCGATCGCGAACGGTCAATTTGACATCGTTTGACAATTGAGCCGATGTGAGCCGAAAGCGGGTTCTATCCCAGCGCATAAGTTGCTTTTAGTTTAATTTTCAATTATTTTTGTTTCGTTCCTGTTGTTATTTTCTGGTTTTTACTTCTTCTGCGCCTTATGCCAGCAGTGGGAGAGAATTCAAATTAGAAGTCCATGGTCAAATTTCACCGCCGTCAGGGGATCGCGCCATTCGCACTGTTCGAACAGTGTTGTTGCATTAATGAGACAGACAGATTCGTTTCCGCACATTTGCACACTAGAACGAACGAGGTCAGATCGGTGACAGTATACAGAGTACACTCCACCGGAGGGGATCATTTCCTCGAACGACCCGTTTCGCAAAAGGAAAGCAACGAAAATAAAGTTCAATAACGTGCGTTTTTGTTGTTGTCTTTCTCTCCCTCTCATCGTTACCTATGCGTTCACTAGTCGTGCTTTGCGAAAAAAAACATAATGGTGCCTTTGGGCGCTAAATATGGGCGAATAAATGAAGACAAAAACAAAACACACACACATAACTAAAACAACAAACGGGAGACAGTTTTAATGGGAGCATAAAATTCAATTTTTCCCATCATAAATGTGTGACGGGTTCTTCTGGAACCCGTGGTGTGTAGGAGTACTGTCGGGACTGGGACTACGGAGGATGCTCGTAAACTTTAGCCGGCTTTTGCCGTGGTTCATTTCGTGGTTTAAAAGACGTATTAAATATAAACACATCCCACGCAAGGGCTGAGATTTTCGTGAGCTGTTTCCCGTAGGGATGTGATTTTCAAACCAGAAGTTTAATTTACTAGCAAGCGTTACTAACGGCTTCATTGAGCTTCGATATTAGCTTAGAAAATAAAAACAATAATCAACAACTCATCACTAATTAACGTATTAATGAACTTAGGATGATTGTTTGCTTATTTATAAAAAAAAAACACAATAAACTAATCAAGTGAGAAAAATTGTGATAAAAAAGACAATTTTTTTTAAACAGATTCAATTGAATCATCAGTTTCAAATCGGCCGTTCTTTATGAATAAAAAACAACAGTTTCAAAGTATCCATTTTCTCACATTTCTAAGTAAAATATCATTAATATTGTAAACATGAAATATAATAGAACAACATATTAGAAATAAAAGATAACGTTTAGATAAAACATTAGTTGACTTTTTGTTTATATTAAATTATATTACTGACACACGAACAGGATTTAAAAAAATTAAATAAAGGGACAGAAGAAGAAACTTTAATTCTAGGAAAAAAACTTTATTTTAATTGCGATTTAATCTTTCCATTCTAACTTAGTAGTAAAACATTATTTAAGTATTCTTTTAGAATTATTTAAAACAAAATTATATTCATCATTATAGCAAAAGTGCTCATGCAATGCTCAAAATATTGAATATTTTGATAATATATGAGCACTTTTGCTCATATATTTGAAATATATATATATATTTCAATATATGTATTGAACAAACTTCAAAACTATCGGGTCATTACCGGTGGTATATGTGATAAACAGCGCTGGTTCCACACAACGGGACCGCGTATCAAATTCCATCCGGACTGGCCTGGCTGTTCTTAAGAAGCAAAAAAATCTAAATGAGAATTTTGGAGGACAATCTATACGATTTGTCATAGTTTATAGTGCTATCAATAAGGTATTATTTCGTATCTTCGTATTTTACTATTTCACTACTTCTATAAATCTATTCAAATATTTGTTTTACAGATATTGAAAATTAAATACTTTAAAGTTAAGTTAAACAGTGTAAATTAATCTATTACTCTACGCCACTCTATGCTGCCTTTTATTTTGGCTAATTTTAATTTTAATTACTTAAATTATTAAGTATATTTTACGAACCAAGGATAGGAAAACGTACAGCAAAACGTTAAAACAGTAATTTTGATTGATATAGAACTATCAAAGCAAACATAAAATTATTATTACCTTTTTTCATAAAATTAACTTTAACTATTTTGACAAATCTTGCGCATTTGAAGAAACTTACTCATCCTTAATGTCGCGGTACCATTACGGAAGAAACAAACGAAGGAAACCAGCCAGCCATTAAAGGGCATAGCTATCGTGTCATAAAATTTGACGATTGTGAATCGTGAAAAACTCTCGTCCAATGTTTATTTATGTCCTATTTCTGTGTTGTTTCCCCACCGCCGAAAAGTTTCCGTACCGTGAGAGCGATAAGTAACTTGCCACAGAACTTCGTTCGATCGATCGAAGCTCTTGACGCCCCGGACACACACACACACTCGACGGCCAATGACCTTCACCGTTACTAAGGGGAAAGAAGTGGTTGTATCACTGTAACCCAAAGGGCTAAATTAACACACGCAAGTAATCAGGCATGGAGGTTTCAAAATGGTTCCCTGTTTTGTTCTGCATAACTATTTAAACCTTCCGAAGCCATTCCGATAGTGTGCTGAACATACGGCAAAGGGCTTCTTTGAAAGGAGCCCCATTGAATGGGGATTGCAATACACCCAGGAACGGGTGGAGGGTGGGCAAAGTGGGAGGCTGCTCTCATAATCCAATAAAATTGTAAATTGATTGCCTCCCGTACCAGGGTCTCCCCCCTCGTTGCAATGGTTATGCGGCGCCGTTGTCTAAGTATGTTTTGTTGCGTATAAAAGCTGGCCAGTTGTTTCTTTCTAGTGGAACATAGATTCCTTCGCTCCCACCCCGTGTCACCATGTTGTTGCTGTTTGTGGTGACAATTTGCATGCAAAATTACACCGTTTATCGAATCATGCATGGTGCGGCAATGAAGTTGCTTCTGTTTGCAACGCCACGAATATGTCTCGATGGGTATATTATTTTGTTACTCCACCAAGAGAGCATTCATACTTCAGGGGACTGAAGAGAGTACCCTGAAGCGCTAGGTCGATCCAATCCCAGGATGCAACGGGCAGGTAAAGGTGATGGAAGATGATTAATGGTGCCGATGAATACGGTTCCTGCCCTATCCCTCGTTGGCATTACTTGAGCTACCGATCGGCTGGCTCAGTGCTAGCCGGTGTGTGATCAATGCCATACCGGTCCAACTTCCTTACGATCACTTCCTTCCGTACCGAAACGGGAACAACCAGGGTGCAATGAACCTGCGAACCTGGATCGTACACTGTACGAAGGCCAAAAGTTGAAAATACAATTTCTCTCTACAACGCAACACTGTGTATTTTATTTTAGTTTTTTTTTAATGAAATATCTCAAAATTCTGTTCCGAAGAATCGCTTTTGCTACAGGCAACAGAAAGCAGAACACTCACCGAACGAAGTGCAGACGTACCGTTTTGGGATTTTTTTTTGTATTTCCCTTTTTAGTTTTCTTCACTTCCATGCAATCGGACACATTTTTCCACCGGCAGGAAGAAGTTCGTCAGTCAATCCGTCAATCGTACCTCGATCAGTTCTCAGCCATGTGTAGGCATCGGGGAAGTTTCTGTGGAGCAACAACAACAGCACACAACACTGAAAAAATGGATTCATTACAAAATCATTATACAGCTCATTTTGAAATCCAACTCAGTTTCCCAGCTCCGAACGCAACGATGGAAAGCAACGAGTAAAAAAAACACACAACAAAACAAAAACACCACCAAACAAATGCGAGCGAGAAGGACGACTGGGCGGCATAACCACAGACGATCTTCATCGTGAGAATCGATCTAATTCTCGATCGCTTGCGTCCGTCCGTTCGGTGTCAGGATATCGCTCGGACGTTGGGGAATGAATGATTTGAAGAAGCAATCAGATCAAAACTACGTCTTGAGTAGAAGGTTGAATTATTGAAAGTTGGAAAAAGGTGATTTTACAGCTTAAAAATTGTTTTAAGAATTGAGTTTATATCAAATTTATCGAACAAAAATTGGTTTTTTGTTATGATCAATAATAAACTTGTTGTGCTTTAATTCCATTAGGGGATCTAACGATGGATTTCAGGATAATCCCAACTCGTTAAATAGCACTTTTCTGCAAATTATTGTGGGAATAAAAAAAAAATAAAATCAAATAAAATATTAGATTTTTTTCTCTACAAATTCATATCTTTTGTCTAACAAATTCTGTCCCGATTCATACCCTCCAAACCCGATGACCAAAGGTCAAACAGTATGGTTTACGGTCAACTGTAATGCACTGCCAGAACAGATGGATCAATTGCCATCCATCTGTACCATTGGCAATGATTAACTCGACTCGACGAAAGTAAACGTGGTAAAGAATTGGCAGGAAAATGCTGAACCATTGAGGGGGGGGTTACTCTTATGCGAAGCGGATATGGCTGCGATGTGGCTGCCGACTGCGACAGCGACAAGGACGATTACTGCGACTATGAACTTTCTTCCTTTTCTTCTGTTATTTGCTCCCCAGATTCGGAAAAGGAAAACCGAGGTTCACTTTCCCGGCTGTAACTTTCTCCCGTGCAACGGTGCGGAAAACGGCGAAAGTCCTTTCCAATTCCTTGTTTTATACTGTTGCGCGAGATGCAAAGGAAGAGCGGAATGTAAGGGAAAGACAAGGAGCAGGAAATGCTCCCGAAGGCATGTTGTCTGTATGTGTGTGCGTGTGTGTGTGCGCGTGTCTGAAAGAGGGAAAGTTTTATTGTTATCTGCATTTATGGCACATTCATCTGAGGCCAATGGCGTATGGATAGAAGCGTTGGGAAGAGCGGTAAGGATAGGTCCATGTCTAGCAGCATGACACTTTGCACTAAAAATGCCGTTATGCGGTATGATTCCGTCTTGCAGTTGTGGTTTGTGTTGAGAGAGTAGAACGTTTTCTTCCTTCTGGAATTTCCGCTTTAAGGACGCAATATTCCAATCACCCATGAGCATATTACTGTCTGTCGCAAACTCTTTCCCCATTGTTTTAGAACTTATTAAAATTTCTCTTTCAAGCGGATTAGCATTGAAATTTGAAAGAAAATTTAAAACGAAAACTGCTATAAATACTTCTGAGATATTGTAGTAGATATTGGAATGTGTTTTAATTTCCGATAGATGGCGCTGTAATTAAATTTCCTACGACATCTTCCGGATAAATATCTGTAATAGGGCGCTAATTTCGCCTTATTTTAATTTAAAATCATACACAGAAAATTGATAAAACAATCAAACAAAAAATATATTTAGTTTATTTACTACTTAGTGGATACTATAGGTCACCGTTTATTGAACTTGAGCTATTAAAAAGGCCTTTAAAGGATTAAATCCCATAATTATACCCTAATTTTGGTACTAAGCCCTTTCTGTGCCACTGGATGTCCTACAAAATCTTAACTGCCTCGGTTGTTCGGTATCATTCGAATGACATAACGAGCTCCAGTAGAATAACTATCACTGTATTATTTATTTGAAACTTGTTTCTAAAAAAATAAAGAAACTTAGAAAATTATTTCATCAAACTTTTGTCGATTTTCTTATTTACTCAATGAGTAAATTTTAAAGAATATTCGTAACACAACCATAAAAGATATCCATTTCAGTCCCTTTATCCACTTATAACATTCTTTTTCTCCGAAGCATAGTAAATTCTGAAAAGTGATAAACTTGCGGGGAAATGTGTCCATTACTCTTCTGCTTCCCACTGATTACATTGTAACACAATGAAAAAGAAAATTCGTCCTGATGTCTCGTACAAACAGTACCGACGAACGCTACATGACACCACATGATTTATACGCAATGATTCCTTGCTGCCGTTGCGAATACAACGAATCGATTCTCACCATTCCTGCCCTATGCGATCAACACAATTTTCTCTGCTTTCTTTCCGAGCAGAGCCTATCTTCGTGGAGAGAGCTAAGTAAATCTAACCCTAACGCCACAGCAAATCCCATCTAATTTGCATTTGTTTTATACATTTCCACTTGTTGACCCAAACACGGTCGTAAAACTATGGCCGTAAAATTTGGTTATGTCGTTATCATGTTTTCTTGTGGAACAATTTTATTAAAAATTTCACACAAAAAAAAGAAAACAATGAAAGCGACACATCAAAAGAAATGCGCTGTTGAGATTATTATGACCGAGAAGAAAAAAAATTGCCAAAAACCATGTTCACACTGTAGAAAATGGTCATTATCGAAAGGGGAAGATTGGTGAGATGAGTTTTCGCTTCTTCACTTCTTTATTTCACCATCAGGACGAAACAACTGCAATTGCCGATGCCAGCAACGTGCAACAAAGTATGGAACCGTTTATGACATTGATCGGATTCCACTTCGCTTCCATCAGCACTATATGATCGCTCCAACCCTAGAATGGAATTCACTACTCGCCGTCGCATCCACGAAACGATCACAATAACGAAAATGCCACGAGATACGACGCACATGTACAACGCCATATTCGGTCCCGCGTACTGGTTCCTTTTGTAGCCGTGTATCGAATATGCAGGATCCATTCCCCGAAGGAATATCCATAGCCACCGGTTTGTTATTATCGATGCGTTTGGTGTGTGCGGCCTCCTGCTCGGGGCAAACTCTCTTCGCTGATACAGGGGTGAAAGAAAGGACCCCGGGGTAACACTGCTAAATATATACAATTATCTAATTAGTAATCAATAAACATATTACGAAAATTATGTAGGCCCGTTTCACCGAAGCTGAGTTTGTTGAGCTTTTCCACGGGGTGCATGTCAGTAGTTGATTTGTTAAAAGAATTCGAATAAATTAAATTAATTTTAATATTACTTTGTTATCCACTAGTATTGCACTATTGCATACTGTTAGGCGCTAAGCGATAAAATTGAAATTTTGATTAAAACTAATAAGAATGAGGGTTTCTATAGCCGTTAAGCATTGAAAATAATCATGTAAATGTTATCTTATCTAACAATATTTAAAAAAAACTACAAATTCATTCAACAATCTTATCCTTCACCAGGCTGTGGTTTTCTTCTCACGCCTTTCCGTACCGCTGAAAACGTGACCGTTCCCTTCATCTCATTATGGAACGACCGCCGGCAGCCTTATGGGAACAAAAACAAAGCAAAGCAAAGGGAAGCAAAACAGAACCGGCAAAAAGCTTTGTCCAATGTCCAATGCACCGGCACAGACGGCGTTAACACAAAAAAAAAACAACGAAGGAATCTTAAATCTCAAAACACGGTGCCCGGATCAGGTTGACCGAAGCGTATTGGTTCAGGTGCTTTTTGGTTGGTTTTGTGAAAGCGAACAAACGAGGAGGGGTAGGAAGAAAAAACGCTCGGAAGCATAAGAAATACGCAGCAGCACGACAAAACAAGTGTGTTTCCACATGGGAAGATGTTGGCGCATTCGATTGATCACCACGATGGGGATGAGATGGAGGGAAACACAGGGCACATACGCAGCCGAAGTTGGCTAGATGATCGCAAAAACTACAGGACGGTAGGAAGCGGACAAACTTTGTGTGAGAAATTGAATCCGGCGGGACAACGTCTCAACAAATGTCTAAGCAATCCCCTACAATCTGTCAGGACCAGCTGAGAACGGTGCAGAAGAAAGATCTCACCAGCTCGAGCGGATGATGAATTAAATTCACTTTCGGATAAACGTACAAACAGCGGAAAACATATCGAAAAGGGTTTTAGAAAAGCGAACAGAATGCAAACTCACAACACAACACACAAAACAAAACAAAAACTACACGCATAAAACACACTTATAATTCGATGCAGAAAGCGGAACAAACAAAACCTGGGATTGGAAAGATTTCGGCCATGGTAAGAAACGCTTGATCCAAACTTTTCCACAAAAAAACACGACTAAATACAAACAACCTTCCGGCGGCCAAATTCAACCAGTGTAAAAAGATGAAAAGATAATGACCTTCTGGTGGTTAGGGCGCATTACTGAGGGCCTGCCAAAATCGGTCAGTTACAGTGGTTTACGAGCATTACGACTCACACGATAAATCAAGCTAAAGCTTATAGGTGTATTTGTGCCGCTATTAATGCTTCCATGTCCATAAAATGTGATCCCTTAAATTACTCAATTATCCAACTGTTCGCACCTTTCGGTTGATTGGTTTGTTTGAATGTTGTTTGGAATGTTTCCACCAAACGCTTTAACGTTTTAACCGCACACAAAAATTTTACAGTTGTTTGACAAATATTTTCCATTGAAATTCCATTCTTCCCTTTGGCAAAACAAACTGTTGACAAAAAGGCTCACTCAGCAAACCTTTAGCAGTGATCCTGATCGTGTGCTACCAAAGCGATCGATGATTTATGGTGCTGCGTTGCAATGTACAGCTTCCGACGTTGTTCTTGCGTTGTTCCCCCCCACTTGGAACCGGACCTTTGTTCCGAGACCCGGTTTTTGGGAAAAGGAAAAGGTAAAGCAAAGCCTACGGATACCGGATTCCCTATGTCCACCGGTGGTGCCCTTTTAGGGTCGGGACCGTACCACCAAAAATGTACAATAGTATGCTACGTGTCAGAATGCGAATTATGCTTCCCTGCTTGAAGCTTCTCGAGCTTCGCTAATTTATTGGTATGCCAATAATACATGGGCAAATGGGGGAAAAGACAAGAAAATGAGACCGAACCTCGGTAGCAGCAGATGGTGGAAATGCACACGATTGTCCAGGGCGGTCAATTATTTCGCGAGCGTGTGGAATTAATTAAAGTGTCCGTGCTTCTGTTTATTGTGATTTGAGCTGTGAGCTCAAAGACAAAGACAAAGATATACCAAAAACTGGTAATTTTTTTATACAATCCTTGTAACTGACCGCATAAGAATTGTGGCAAAGTTAGGGGGAAAATGCGCAGAATTTTGTTTTTCGTCCCCCGAATTTGGACAAATTTAATCATTTGCCGTCCTTAATTACTTCATCAAACGCATTCCAAACGCGTCCCGCAATCTTTAGTTGGAAAAGCGAAAAATAAGTACAAACAAAAAAAAATTAAACAAAATACTAACACGATGATACACCATTATGGCCAGCATTCTTAAGCGAATCGAGAATCGGGAACGTGGCCATGTACATATTGCCAACACCGCTGTACCGCTTTCCATTTCTGTGCGCAAAAGAAACAGCTGCAACAAACAAACAAAAAACCCCATCCAAACGGTACGTTTTCTGTTTGCTTTTGCGTCTTTTGCGTTCCATCCCTACGGCGATGATCTTTTCAACTTGAAGTGCAGTTGATGAGAAAATTGCAATTACTATTGACAGGCACCATCAGCTGACCTGGTGGAGGGATTCTTTACAAAAGCTTTCTTCTTTTTTTCTTTTTGGCTGTTGTGTTACGTGACTGAAGTGGTTCGAATATGTTCGAATTCTACTTTAAGATAAAATGTTATTTAGAAGTACATCAATACCTTATATTACACAAGGATTGTTTGTCTACTTAGAGAGCCTAACCTTTTTTTTAAGTAACGAAGTCTGGGGAGACTAATATATATCACAATAGTGTACTTATTAAACAAGACTTCTCAAGTTGGTTGAAATGATCTGATTAGTTTGTTAGGAACATTGTCCATGTTTTTTTAAATATCCTTGGAAGCACTAAAACTATCCTCAACTCTGAGTATTTACCCACTATCTTGAGTAATTATCGTCCAATAGGTTTGTCCTTTTCGTAGGAAAACCTATCTCTACTTTCTCTCTCTCTCTCTCTCTCTCTCTCTCTCTCTCTCTCTCTCTCTCTCTCTCTCTCTCTCTTTGGTCTGCTCTGGGTCGAGCAAGTCACGATGACATGGCCAGGACGCCAATACGTTTCTAGAAAACTCGATCCAGGGCTGCAGTCCTCCATCCAGGACTGCATCCGATTTCCGACAGGTGCGACTCCATCTGATCGCTGACGAGCTCATACCCGTAGAGGACTACCGGACGTATCAGTGTGCTATAAATCGTGCATTTCGTGTGTTACTGGAGTCTTCTGGATCGCAGGAGTTCGATTTTCCTGAATAATGCGCCTTCGGATTTCGCTGCTTTTGTTGCTTTGCTACTTTGCTCCTCTACCACCTCGAGATCGTCGCCGTCAACTGATACTATACTCCCCAGGATGGCCCTATCACGATCAGAGGGAAAGTTCGTATCCTTAGGTTTTAGATGAATTTATTGTTAAAGTTATTGTGCTTGTTTTTTTATGAAGAATCATATCTGATAAGCCTCGAATTGAACGATACGGTGATCATTAATCAATCGAGCCTTGCTAGCGGAGCCCATGATCGAAAACTTTTTTTCCATGACAATATTTGATCATGGATTCGACAATTTGCAAGGAGTGGAAGTTTGTGGTACTGTCTCAAGAGCTGGCTTAGTATAGTGCGCATAGAGAATAGCATCTATTTTGAGGCGTACACACCCTAACTCTATTCGAACTAAAATAACAAAGCCCAGAGTATTATTTTGGCTTGTGATCTTACTTCTTGAGCTGAAAATATCAAACTTAGCCACCTCTCTCAAATAATATACGTCCAACCATCGACAACAAAATGTTATCGAAGCTTAAGGCGCCCGGCAACGATGTGTTTTGCAAGCGCAAAATTTTGCTAAGTACTCAAATCACTTTTGCGAGGACTAAACTCGCTTCTGCAAGCGTGAGTTTGTTGCCAACTTATTTTCTTTTGCATAACTGACAGTAGTTTGCAAATTGCAAGCATTTTTAGGCCCGTTCCAAGTTTCTTGCAAAAGTTTACAATTTGCAAGAAACTCATGAGAGCCGTAAATATTGCAATTTACCGGCTTTTGCACTCGCCGTTGCCGGGCGCCTTTACGAATATTGCGGTCCTCTTTTCTCCTGTTGTCTTTCGGATTCAAAAAATAAGTACGATTATAAGATAGAATTCAAAACAATCACCAAAATTCGCCACATTGACGCAGCCAAAAATGCCTTGATGCCCCGCCTTCGTTTCACATGTATATCAGTACTTGACCTCGGCGGTCCAAATTTAAAGATAAGGATGAAGTCTTCATTCAACGAGACGCTGATGGCCTTCTTTGCCGCCTAGAATTTGCCTAGCGATGAAGTTGTATAGTATGTGACCATGCAAGCAGCACATTGCCAGGTGCTGTGGCAGGTTCTTACAGAGAAGAAAGAAGATATTGCCATTATCTTGGATGTTGGATGTGGCTATATGATCAACAACAGCAGATATTCTATTTATTCATTCCCCATTAATTATTTATTAATTCCCGATCTACAGAAAGCCCATCAAACCTAGGCCGCAGGGACACTTTCAGAGAGATTTACGCTATAATCGATGTTAAATTCTACAAACTACTATGCTAACGTTTGATTGTACTTAAGGAAATTAATCGAAACAGCTGTTGTAGGTGTTGCCAATATACAACACAGTGATACCTTCCTAAACGATTTTAATTCGTTCTGGAATAAATGGCAGGAAAATTATTAAAATGCGATGAATTCATTGAAACTCCAAAAACACATGTATACAACTTTTATCTCATGTATGTTTTTTTTTTACTTTGATATTAATAAGCGAGTAATCAAAGTCATATTGTTATAATCAAGGCTATTCGCAAAGTTTGTTTTTTAAATTTATTTTTTGATAACCCGTTGAGCGAAAAAAAAACACTTGCTCTATGGTTCGTATTCCAGAAAATACGTACATTATGGTATTCGCAAATCAAGATACTATTCCACTAACAATACAGTTTGATAGTAGCAGGTGGACGTTTAGTCGATCGTCTCACAAGAATTTAATCTTATCATTGTTCCGTAACCGTTATTTGAGGAAATTGTACACCATCGGTACAGCTTCCCTGATAGGGTCAGTGTAAGTAACTTATGATTCAGTTCCACCGTAGACACCATCTTAAACAGACGCGTAATCGCACAACAGTAGAACAACATGTGCATAAGGCCATTAATGGTGATAATCTTCGTAGGTGCTGTTCATGGGTAAGAACAAGCGTTTTTTTTTTTTTGCTAGGTTAGGTGTTCGGTAATTACTATTATTTTATGAATAATTTACGTACGGTAACCCTGTTTCAGAATACTTATCGTAGGTCCTAAATTCATTCGGGCCAATCAGAACTACACAGTGGTTGTTAGTAATTTTCTACCACATCTGAGCAAGGTGGAGTTAATTATGCGATTGGAGGGCAAATCGGACGATAGAACGGTTCTTAACGTAACGGAGATAATTGAAGTTTGGCGGAGGATGACTAAAGAGATTACGTTCAATGTAAGATGAGCAAATACGAACGGACAACGTGTGTCAATGTTAAACCTGCACGTTCTTACAGTTGCCGAAAGACTTATCAACTGGGAATTACCGAATCATCATTGACGGACAACGCGGCTTTAACTTTCACAAGGAAGCCGAATTGGTGTTCCTCAGCAGAACCATATCTGGTTTAATACAGATCAATAAGCCCGTGTTCAAACCGGGCGACACCGTTCAATTTCGCGTGATAGTGCTGGACACGGAGCTGAAACCTCCTGCACGGATAGAAACAGCTCACGTAACGATCCGTGATCCTCAAAACAATGTGGTTCGGAACTGGCCATCGGCTGAATTGTACACCGGAGTGTTTGAGAGTAATCTTCAAATCGCGCCAACTCCAATGCTGGGCATGTGGAACATATTAGTGCTGGTGGACGGAGAAGAACTCGTGACCAAGACATTCGAGGTAAAGGAGTATGTGTTGACCTCGTTTGACGTAGAGGTGGTGCCAACTGTTGTTCCTCTGGAAAAGAATCAATGTTTGAATCTGACGATAGCAGCCAACGAACACTTCGGGAAACCAGTGAAAGGGCAGGTCAAGGTGGAGCTGTACTGGGAGGACGATAAGCGAATTCAGGTGAAAGAGTTCGAAATGTCCGGGCTGGGGCAGGTGAATCTCAGTTTCAATGAACAACTGGAACTGCACAACGATCAACAGGATGTACTTGTAAAGACGACCTTCGTGGAGCAGTTTACAAGTAAGAAATGTTGTACAACATTGCTTTCTGGAAATGCTAATAATTCTCAATTATCTGTGATGTAGAACGGATTGTGTTGAAAGAATCACAAATCACTGTGTACAAATATCCGTACCGCGTGGAATTGATCAAGGAAAGCCCGCAATTCCGTCCAAGGCTTCCCTTTAAGTGTACTCTTCAGTTCCGATATCACGATGAAACACCTGCTATAGGTATCACCGGTAAGGTGAAAGTGATGGAGGTCGGATATGAAACAACGGCCACTACCGACGATAAAGGAAGAATCTTACTGGAGTTGAGTCCCAGCGACAGTACAGACGCAATGGTTATATACGTAAGTGGTTTCGAATACGGTGAAGCTAAACGTATATTGTGCTGATCGTTGTAAGTGAAGGACTTTATGTACATTAATTAATTTTACAGTTTTCCAACGATGATGATGGATTCTTCTTTAACGAACAAGTAGACAAAGTTAGTGCCGTGACGGATGCATACCTGAAATTGGAATTAAATTCTCCGTGAGTAGGAAAATACGTTGTTAAACATTGATGTGATTTTTGCAAAAATTATTTTCGTTGTTTCCAGTGTAATGTTGCATAGTATGTTGCGCTGTGTGGTTACATGTAGCGATGGTGTTAAATTCTTCGCGTACTACATTTTGTCGAAGGGCAACATCGTTGATTCCGGTTATATTAGAACGAACCAGCAAAACAAACATCCGTTCCGGTTCATGGCCACGGAGAAGATGCTACCGAAGGCGAGAATTATCGTACTAACCGTCGCAAACGAAATGGTGGTGCACGACGTTCTGGACATCGATTTCGTAGGGCTTCGTAACAATGTGAGTAAAACTGCAATCTGTTCTTAAATGTTCAATCAGACTCTTAAATGTTTCTGTTAAAAAATAGTTTGAATTGAGCATAGATAAGCAGCAAGTGAAGCCGGGACAACAAATCGAACTCCGAATGTCTGGAAGACCGGGAGCGTATGTGGGATTGGCGGCATACGACAAAAGTTTGCTGTACTACAACGCAAACCATGATATATTGTGGAAGGACGTCATGCAATTGAATGATGGATTTCATACCATCGATGTGATTGAGTTTGACAAGTTTCATGTAAGATTTAGAAGTTATTTCGAAAACGTGATAAGATTTCAATAGTATATTCCCTTCACAGAGCACAGGACTGTTCGTTAGGACGACGCATGACATCATGTTCAGCAGAGCCCACGATATGTCTGCTCGAGATGGACTGCAGACAAGCAATCCCAATACCAAATTACCCTTGTACCGGACAAACTTTCTAGAATCGTGGTTATGGAAGAATGTGACCATTAGAAGATCTGGAACGCGTACGATTTATGAAGTTGTGCCAGATTCGACCACATCCTGGTACTTGACGGGGTTCTCCATTGATCCGTTGTACGGTTTGGGCATCATCAAAAAGCCCATTGAGTTCACAACGACTCTACCATTCTACATCAAGGAAAATCTTCCGTACTCTATCAAGCGAGGTGAAATCGTCGTGTTGCAGTTTACACTGTTTAACAATCTTGAAGGAGAGCACACCGCTGATGTGACGCTCTACAATGTGGCTAATCAGATGGAATTTATTGGACGACCTCTGGAAGGTAAGTGTCCTTAATCTCTTGAAATAATCTATTGCATTACAACATATAACAGCCTCCTGTCTGCAGATAAAAACTACACAAAATCCGTCAGCATTCCTCCAAAGATTAGTGTACCGATCTCATTTCTTGTGAAGGCCCGATCGTTCGGAGAGATAACTGTACGGATTGAAGCTACGATCAAGTCAATTCACGAAAGGGAAGGACTGGAGAAAGTAATTCGAGTTGAGCCAGAAAGTGTGTTACGACGAAGGACGGAA
Source organism: Anopheles parensis (assembly GCA_016254315.1). Classification (NCBI taxonomy): domain Eukaryota; kingdom Metazoa; phylum Arthropoda; class Insecta; order Diptera; family Culicidae; genus Anopheles; species Anopheles parensis. Next base: position 23,365,434 of record CM028126.1, read on the forward strand.
TCTCGGTTTTTCGGCTCCGCTACACACAAATCTCAAACCATCCTTATTAATTTAGACAAAAATGTGGACAACGATTCGAGAGAGATTGAGTTCCGACTATATCGTGAGTAGTAAAAAGCATAAAGAATTTTTTTTATGATATTGAAGTATCTGTTTGTGCTTCTAGCCAATATGTTTAAAATATTTACTCTTAGAAAGTTGGATGATCTGCTAGCTGTCCCGTCTGGTGATGGAGAGCTGAACATGGTTTACCTTGTACCAAACATTGTTGTACTCGACTACCTGCATGCTATTGGTTCGAAGGAACAAAGTCTGATTGATAAAGCTACTAATCTGTTGCGCCAAGGCTATCAAAATCAGATGCGTTATCGACAGACAGATGGTTCATTTGGTGTGTGGCAAAATAAAGGTGGCAGCGTCTTCCTTACCGCTTTCGTCGGAAATTCGATACAAATTGCGTCGAAGTATATAAGTGAGGTTGATGTGGCTATGGTCGAGAAGGCCTATGATTGGCTTGCTTCGAAGCAGCACAGTTCGGGAAGGTTCGATGAGGTTGGTTCCGTTATTCATAAAAATATGCAAGGCGGTCTACGTAATGGCATTTCACTGACATCTTACGTGGTGGCAGCACTTCTAGAGAACGAGAATGCCAAATTGAAGCACGCGACAGTGGTCGAAAAGGCAATGAACTATCTAAGCAAGCAAATAGATTCTATCCAGGAACTTTACGATTTGTCCATTGTCACCTATGCCTTGATGTTGAATGGCCACAGCATGCGAACCAAGGCATTTAGTAGGTTATTAGTCATGTCTTCCTTTGCGAATAACTTTACGGAACAGTATTGGCGCACAACAAACAGCATAGAGACGACCGCTTACGCGTTGTTATCATTTGTATTAGCGGAGAAGTATCTCGACGGTATGTCTGTGATGCATTGGCTAGTGAATCAACGCTACGTTACCGGAAGCATCCCACACACTCAGGATACCTTCGTAGGACTAAAGGCACTGACAAAGTTCTCGGAAAAAATCTCTCCTTCACGAAACAACTACACCTTAAAGCTGAAGCATAACAACCCTACGCGATATTTCAAAGTAAACTCGCAAGACATTTATATTACCGACTTCGAGGACATACCGGAGAACACAAAGTCTCTGGAGATCAATGTCGATGGAATCGGGTTCGGATTATTGGAGGTGATCTATAAGTACCGTTTAAATCTCGTGAACTTCGAGAACCGATTCAAGCTGGATGTAGAGAAACAAAACACGGACTCTGACTACGAGCTGCGGCTAAAGGTGTGTGCTAACTTCATACCCGAAGTGTCGGATGATCGTTCGAACATGGCGGTGATCGAGGTGTACTTCCCTAGCGGATACGTTGTCGATGGGAAGCCAATCAGCGAGCATACGTTCAATAATGCGACACAGGTGAGATAATCTTTATGAAACAAAAGATAAGCAACAGGTTTAACCAATGCAACCATTTGCAGAAAATTGAAATTAGGTACAGTGGCACATCCGTTTTTGTGTATTACAACAATATGGGCATCGAAAGGAACTGCTTCACTGTAACGGCTTACAGGCGGTTCATGGTGACTCTGAATCGTCCAGCATATGTGATCGTTTCCGATCATTTCAACCCAGGTGAGTCTTTAGATACGTACGATTTGCATCACTGCATTTATATGTAAACAATTTTTTTTTCAATTTGTTTTAGATCGGTATGCAACTAAATTGTACGAAGAGAGCTGATAGGAGTTCTGCCTTGCGGTATGCAATTAGTGCAACATTGTCAAAAATGTTGAAACAACTGGTTCCACGGTTGTAGTGGTAAGCGCAACACTAGGGACGGTTAGAAAGTAAAATTAGATACAAGAAGTTGTAATAAAGCAAGAAACCGAAAGAAAAAGACCGAATCTTCATTGCCGTGTAACAAACGTACTGCGAAATCATCTTTAAGTACGAAACGTGCTGCATATACTGCATATAGTACGATCAATTTGGCCTTTTCTTTGGAATGGAGGAGAGGGGGTGTGAGGGTTGGGAACGTTGGAAGTGGAGTGTATATAAAGTTGAAGGATATAGTTACATAAGACATGGAAGGGTAAAAGATTTAATGGTCATATGCATAACAAAGGAAGCTGTCTGTAGGAAGGTTTGAGAGGATATTGTTAAAAAATAACATGAAGAACAGTTGACCGAGGACAGAGCCATGCGGTACACCTGAGGAAAGCGAGAAGGGTTGGAGAAGCCGAGTTTGTTACGAAGAATTCGTTTCCAGGAAACTCGATCAAGGGCTGCAGGCTGCACCATGTACGACTGCATCCGGTCTCCGACAGGTTCGACTCCACCTGATCCAGCCAACGAGCTCGCTATGCTCCTCTCCGCCTCTTGCCGAACGGGTCGCTGAGGAGCACCTTCCTGGTAGGGCATTAGTCCGGCATCCTCATCGCTTGCACCAGCCTTTGTCTACATCCGGCTTTGACCACCGTTAGGATATCTGCACCGCCAAACAGCTCAGCTAGCTCGTGGTTCTGATCGTGGGACAACCTATCTGAGACAATAAATAATATTCGATCGTTTGATCTTCGAATTCTACCAAGAACACTTTACTGTGCAACACAGGGTTAGGGGAATTAGTATTGAGTGTAACAAAGTTGCATCTAGTTGAATGACAGTGTAAATTTAGCTGGTTATTATAGTACAGTAATATCAATCCTGTAAAAAAAGGAAACGATACAGATCCGTCGTTGCTTGTTCCATCTCCAAGGTCAACGTTCTGGACTGGACTTTATTGATGGGACGAATATCTCTTAATTTTCTTCGGCTAGGTACCTCCGATACCTATATTTTAACATGTTCTTCCGGGAGCAGGTTACAAAGATGTTAATGAAAGAATATTCACTTCTCCAGTATCTTCTAGACATAAAAGATCTAGGCTATTGAGGTCTACCAAAGACATCGAACAACAATCTTCAGTCAGATTATATGCAAGGAATGTCTTTGTAGGATCTATATACTGAGATCTATATATTGCGAAAGAGATCGCTATAATATCCTGTCTTTCCCTTCGCATGCTCTTTGTATGCTAACAGCATAATCTTCTTTATCCCAGTCCAGTCTTTTACTGACCATGGTTCGTATTCATTATCATCGTTGCACACAACTCTTGAAGGTTACAATCACCATGTTACATTATTTTGTAAAACTCACAGAAGTCAAATGTGAATGTTGATCGTTTCCTACGAAATATACTAGTTATTGCTAATATTCATCATACAACATTTTATACTCCTATTTTAAATTGTTCCAACAAGTAAA
>CM028126.1:23369119-23404412 GCA_016254315.1 Anopheles parensis
AAACACGGACTCTGACTACGAGCTGCGGCTAAAGGTGTGTGCTAACTTCATACCCGAAGTGTCGGATGATCGTTCGAACATGGCGGTGATCGAGGTGTACTTCCCTAGCGGATACGTTGTCGATGGGAAGCCAATCAGCGAGCATACGTTCAATAATGCGACACAGGTGAGATAATCTTTATGAAACAAAAGATAAGCAACAGGTTTAACCAATGCAACCATTTGCAGAAAATTGAAATTAGGTACAGTGGCACATCCGTTTTTGTGTATTACAACAATATGGGCATCGAAAGGAACTGCTTCACTGTAACGGCTTACAGGCGGTTCATGGTGACTCTGAATCGTCCAGCATATGTGATCGTTTCCGATCATTTCAACCCAGGTGAGTCTTTAGATACGTACGATTTGCATCACTGCATTTATATGTAAACAATTTTTTTTTCAATTTGTTTTAGATCGGTATGCAACTAAATTGTACGAAGAGAGCTGATAGGAGTTCTGCCTTGCGATATGCAATTAGTGCAACATTGTCAAAAATGTTGAAACAACTGGTTCCACGGTTGTAGTGGTAAGCGCAACACTAGGGACGGTTAGAAAGTAAAATTAGATACAAGAAGTTGTAATAAAGCAAGAAAGCAAAAGAAAAAGACCGACTCTTCGTTGCCGTGTAACAAACGTACTGCGAAATCATCTTTAAGTACGAAACGTGCTGCATATACTGCATATAGTACGATCAATTTGGCCTTTTCTTTGGAATGGAGGAGAGGGGGTGTGAGGGTTGGGAACGTTGGAAGTGGAGTGTATATAAAGTTGAATTTCGGTTGGCAGGAGGATTGGTGAGTTGATCGAACTGTGAAAGACAGCACTGACTCAAGTCGATCGTGAAATGGTGCGACATCTTTCCATGAGATTCTTAACCAAGTAGTTGACACCTCCGCATGGTGAAAAAAGTGCACGATGTTTGAACGCGTTCTGAGCGTGGGATTGCAGTTTTGAACGTAGAAATCCATATTATCTCTGATGGTAGTCCATATTAGGTTATTTTGTCCATAGCATAATATAACGATTTCAGTGTAAGTGGATCTATAAAGTCGACTGCCGAATGTGATAAAATTACCTTAATGAGCAAAACTTTATTATCTAATCATACACCAAGGTCTTTTATGTATGTTGAAAAAAGGATATAGTTACATAAGACATGGAAGAGTAAAAGATTTAATGGTCATATGCATAACAAAGGAAGCTGTCTGCAGGAAGGTTTAAGAGGATATTGTTAAAAAATAACATGAAGAACAGTTGACCGAGGACAGAGCCTAGCGGTACACCTGAGGAAAGCGAGAAGGGTTGGAGAAGCCGAGTTTGTTACGAAGAATTCGTTTCCAGGAAACTCGATCAAGGGCTGCAGGCTGCACCATGTACGACTGCATCCGGTCTCCGACAGGTTCGACTCCAGCTGATCCAGCCAACGAGCTCGCTATGCTCCTCTCCGCCTCTTGCCGAACGGATCACTGACGATCACCTTCCTGGTAGGGCATTAGTCCGGCATCCTCATCGCTTGCACCAGCCTTTGTCTACATCCGGCTNACTTTATGGAGTCGCCTGGTATGTCACGTGCTGCTTGTGTACACTGTGCAGACCTCACACGGTGCGTCTTTCGTGAGCCAAAAAATTTAATCAATGATCTTACCAATGACTGGCGCACGTGCGATCAAACATCCACGGGCATGATGCAATCACCTGTGGTACTTCGTCGTTTCCACTCTTCACCACCGTTGCAGCTCATCTTGACGAATGTCCCCGACGGCAATGGCGTGTCAAAACCCCCACCCTTTCCTTCTTTCAACCTTCTTACGTCCATCAGCTAAATCGATTTAGCTCGTAGCGTTCAGATCACAAATCAATTAACCATTTAGCGCATATTATTATTTCTTCGTACCATGGTATCGGACGGACAACGAGTTGGCCTCGGTTGCTCTGTACGGTCCGGTGTATTCAATCGACGTGGTTCATTTTTACGTATCTCTTTTGCACTATTCCATCCGTACAGCAATGGGCCTTTATTCCTGAATTGCAAAAAAAAAAACAACACCAGCATGAACACAGCGAAACACGTTTTCTTCAACGGCAAATACCGGTAGCATTATACAGCTCTGCTCATCCCGGCATGGTTCATGCGCCACCCTTTTGGGCCCGCTGCAGGGATGTGTGTAATTTTCGTAATTATTTAATGCACGCTTGACGTGGAACGAAGATGTTAGAAGATGGGAGCCACGCTCGGAAAGGAATTTAAATAAAATAAAAAGAAAATACAATACTCCTGCGTTTCCTTCTGTTTTGTACCTCACGGTGGCACACTGTCTAAAACCATCATGCTTTCCGTCCCTACAGCACCTCGTGGAGCGATTAATCATTGAAATGTTTTCGATCATAATTTCAAATCAACGCCAAACAAGATCGTTCCGACCCGCTTTTCGTTACTGGGTCTTCCTTTCCTTCACATCATTTATCTCATATCATGTTCTTCCACGGTACGGCATTTCACACCACATTCCAGTGCAGCGAATTCCTGCATAAATAATGTACAACGCCGGAGGACATTTTACGCGCCTTTATCGAGACATGGACTCGGGCGTACGAAATCTGGACCTGTTGCTTTTGCTGAACCTTTCGCAATACCATCGAAAACAAAAAAAAACAAAACAAGCAGTAGATTTGGCCATGACATCGAGCTTAACAGTAAACGATGGCGGAAGCGCCGTCGTCATGTCATTGCCGCCCATCATCAGGAGCATCATTATCGTTATCATCTTGCTTACGCTGGAAGCATAATTTGATGTGCCGTCCGGTAATTTACTTAATTTATTACCGTGACCGCCTTCCCCGGTGGCTTTTGAGCAGACGAATCCGTCATTTCAACACCGGATTTGCGGTTGAATCTTAAAGCGGTCACGCTACCAAACGATCTGCACACTTCTTTTTAAACATTTGACAAGCATAAAGAAAGTAAATTTGAATTTTGTTTAAATAAATTAATAAAAACACCACCATAGGTTTAACGATGCGTCCGTACATTTCGGACCAAATTCTAATTATATATGTATATATATTTTTAAATGGAATAACAGAACTCTACCCACCAAAATGGACACACGTTTCACACTAATCACGCAAACATTCGATTAAATGCACTTCTATTCTTTCAGAACAGATATACAATACATTCGCTTTAGGTTCCGGAACCGGTCGGATCGAATGTTTTGTTGACGAAGAAATTATTGCTAATTATGTGCTGATAGGACGCCTTCAGCGTGATCAGACAATAGTCGTTCTGCGTGTTTCGATAGCTAATACCATAGTCGTTCTGCATCAGGTCCTCGAGTAGGCTTATTTCAGCACCGAGCTGCGGAAGGTTTGCCTTGATTATGAGCCATATGATCAGCTCTAGCAAATTATCGGCGGCCACATCCATCCGAACTTCTGCAGAAAATAAAATGAGAGCTGTAGAAGGAAAAGTGCAGTACAGTAGGAACGTCTTACCTTGCTCCTTGCACGCCTGATCGACAAGCGTAAACGCATCGTTGATATGCTGTATCATTTCGCTCGGACAACACTTTTCCCGGAAACGATTTAAACTTTCGATTGCTTGCTGATACTTGTCGTGTTTGATGATAGGTACTAATTCGCTGGAATTGAAAGAAATCAACCATTCTGTACTAAGCAGTGTTGGGAATTAGAAGACTCACAACGAACCGCTTACCGATTTATGTCTAGAAGCTGAATCAAATTTTCATCAGTCTTTTTCATACATATTAATATCCGTTGACGGTAGATTTCATCGTTTTTGCTACACTTGCTTGCATACAGCACGAACAGGGCTGAGTATATGCCTTGCGTCATGAGTATAGGATACAGAAGACTTTGGTAGGACACTAGCTCACTGAAAAGAATGAAATAAAATTATTAATCTTTATTTTTCCTCTCTCTCTCACTAAGCGAAATCACGTACTCTTCAATCATGATTGAATCTTTCGGTAGTGCGGGAAACATTACGGTAAGCACCAGGGTGTAGATACGACTAACAATCGAGATCCACTCGTTCATGGCAGGTTCACAGAGTATGGAGTGTGGCGTATACTTCCAGCAGCTGTACGTCGAGTAGAAGCAGTTGGACAGCTTCTCAAACAACCCATGCAGCGGATGGTACACACTCTGAAAGGCATCGGTGAGGTAGTTGCGCAGCAGCTCCAAACCTTCGCGATCGACAGATGTGATGCAAAAGTTGGGTATAAAATCAAGATCACGAAAGGGGGACGAATTTCTCGTCCGTCCCCCATACCCGGAGGGATTGAGCATGAATTCGTCCTCCTCACCGCGAGAAGCGACGGATGAGAAACTTTGCACCGATATTGCATCCGGCGCGACCGTTGGAGGGGAAGGTCCCGCCGGCGACGAAGGAAACCCATTATGAAGCGAAAGTCTGGAGTCGGACAGGCTGGAACGTAACGATACGGTTGATGCGCTCTGTAGCTGATAACCGGATTGACAGATCAAGGCGGCAGCACGATCGTCCAGCTCGCTCGAGCTAGCAACGGTATAATTGTTTGCCTTCAGCTGCTCTTTTCGTTTCGCTCGACTCACGAATATGGCTACCCGGTTCCAAACCTTTTTGATGTCCATCCGTCTGATGGCGACGATATCGCTCGTTCCGAACAGTGTTTCATGAAAGCAGGAAAATATTGATGACCATTTCCGTTCCGCGTTGATTTTTAGATCCAACCTGTAATGATCAGTAGCGTGTAAGTATGATCGCATATTCCTCAATACTCATGAATCATATTGTTAAATATTTACATTGGTACTTTGTTGAAGGTCTGTACCATCGCCATTGTAGCATTGGTGATCTTCACACCGGTCCACGTTCCTCCAAAGATTCCCGTCATCGTGTGGCCCGCCATTTTGGTGTTGGAATCGTCCAGCTCAAACTGTTCCGATTCTATTTCGTGCTCCGGATAGTAGAACATTCCCTTTCCGAACGGACCATCGATCGTCAGTTCACCTTTATAGTAAATTCCACTTGGAAAAATGGCCAATCCACCGGCGGAATGTGTCAGTATGTCGTTTGCGAAAAAGCCCGCGTAGTACGTTCCGTTCGTGGTAACAAGTATACCATTACCGTGCTTCTTATCGCCCATGAACATGCCGATATACTTCACCCCATTCAGGCTATCTTCGATCACACCGAAACCTTCCTTTTGATCGTTTACAAAGTCCCCATTGTACTGGTACGCGCTGGTCGTAAGCGTTCCAAAACCGTTGTATCTGTCTGCCTTAAAGTAACCCTGATAGCGGAAGTATTGCGTGGAGCGATTGCTTGTAGTTTTTAACCGACCGTAACCATCGTATTTACCATTGACGAATTCACCTAGAACAAGAAGAATCGTTAAACATTTAAGATAGCTTATATACATCGCCGTTATCGCCTTATTTTTTTACCTTCATAGATAGTCGAGATTCCAAACACGGATCGATTCATGCATCCATAGCCCGTTATATTGCCATGGTAAAACTCGCCACTGTACGATCGATCGGTACTGGTGAGAGAGCCTATCCCATCCATCTGCCCTATTAGCCACATTCCTTCGTACCGAGATCCAGCAACCCGCTCGTAGCGATCACTGTACGTGTACTTCGAATACCGGTACAAGGGTTGTTTGTCATGAGACTGTTTATCCAGACACTGCAGAACCTGGGCCTTCAACACCCCAAGCCAACGCATTTTGTCGGCAACATTGAGCGTGTGACAGCGAACCGTTTCTTCCGGCGTGACGATCGTGATCATGTACCGATGTTTCTCTTTGTACCGGCTTCGCTGCATTTCGCTCACCTCCGTCGTTATCCAGACGAGTTTCAACGGATACTGGACCACTTGCAAACCGGACAAATAGCAAAACACATCGTTAAACAGCACAAAGCGTGGTGAGGAGGAAAATATGTTCACATCCAACAACTTCAGTGGCACCTCGTTTGAGTCCAGTATCATGCGCCGGTGTGGTTCCTTGAGCGTTAGCCATCTGATGTTCTCTTCCCGCTGCCAGAACTCTTTGGTTTGTTTCGTCAGATTGCCCATCTTTTCGCTGACCTCCTCGTTGAGAAATCGTAACCATTCCGATTTCATGGTGAGCAATGCCGACTCAGTAAGCTCATCCAGCGCTTTACCGGTGTCGCTCGTTATCAATAGCTCTGCCAGATCGATCTGAACCTGCACGTTGTCGAGATAGATTTGCAATATTTCCTGATCACATGCTCTCATTAGATTCAGACATTCGTTATCGCAAAAGCACTGGAGGATACGTTGATAAAGCAGATAGATCTCGTCATGCAGTACAATAGACACCAACCGGCTTACGTCCTGATGGGTTAGGAATGTTCGAAAGGACTGCATTCTGAGAAGCAGCAAGTAAAACAGCGTTGTACACAGCCTGTAGAAATACTTTGCGGACAGTAGCGATGAAGAATCACTTCCCGCACTTTGAGCGAGTCCTCTCTGTTTGGCGCCATTTTTCGAATTCATCTCCTTAATGTGTTTCAAAAGTGCTTGCAGAGTGGTTTGCTCTCTGGTGTACAGCTTCAGCACATCCTGCCTCACGGGAAGATGGTTAACCACCAGCAAGCTGTCGCTGGCCAACATGAAAGGAATGCTTTCGTCTATTTCTCGGCCTCGGTGCATTTCGGGTGTAGCGATTTTATAGCTCAACCATGCATCGTCCGAAGAAGATTTAATATCGTACAGTTTCAGATCGTTGGTCAGCACGAACGTTTGAAAATTTCCACAGCACACGTCCAACGCGTGCTTGAAGCGGGTGCACACTGTAGGCGTGCTGGTATTGCCCGCGTTTTCTAGCTTCCAGCTGGTTGCTTGATTTTTGTTCATGTCTCCCCAGAAGAACAGCTGCCCATCGATAGTGAGTGCAGAGGAATAATCACAGCCGGATGCTATTTTTGCCACGTTACAAACGTTCAATTGATGAATCTTATCGCGCCTTATGTGATCTCCAGTTCCAAGTTGACCTATTGAAAAAGAAAAAAACAAATAAAAACGTTAACACAATTCCACAGATGATTTTCGGTTGAAATATTTCCACAGCTGAAAACTGCATCATGAATGTGCCAAACAACAACAACACGTTCATGCCTTCAAATGAACCACAACAACATTCATTTCATTGCGTTCATTCAGAATATCGGGAATTAAAACAAAACTATGCAATTTACATTGTTTGCGGCACAATCGGATTTACGCGGCGAAAATAATGGAAAAAAGCTTCGTATGCAAATGAAATGACTGAATCTATCTAACAGAAAGCGATTCGATGGTATAAACCGTTCCCGATTCGATTTCCGTGCATGCAGCGCATTGAAACGAAATCCAAGCACACTTTTCCTGTCAACAACGCATCGAACACCGGGAAACTGTACATCTAGCATAACTTTTCAACATTAAAATTACATCTTTTATTTGTTGACCGTGTTCTTCATGTTTGCCCTACAGAATCGTTTCGTTCGTCTATATCCATCGTATTTGAGGTGAGCCACTTTATCAGATAACAAGGGAAAGGAAGATCGAAGCTGCACGGATTGCGTAACAACCCGGTAAACATTATCGCACCTTCTCTCGCACCATGCAGATTAGCGAAAATGAGTCAAGTCGGAGAAATGGGAAGCGGTGCCGGCAAGGGAGGTGGTGGCGGTGGAGCGATTCGAGAAGCTGGTGGATCTTTCGGTAAAATGGAAGCAGCCCACGAAGAGGAGTACTTCTACAAACAGCAGCGCGAACAGCTTGCTAAACTAAAAACATCGGATAGCACCGGAGCCAGTTCGACGAAATCGAGTACCGATGGCCAAAAGTAGATAGCATTTGTTAGTAAGCGCTTACCTTTGTTCACCTTACCAAAGCTAGCAACTCCTGTTTGATGTAACATCTGGCCATAGATCGACAGTTCTTCCAACGAAGCAGACACTTCGTACGACTCCCGGCGACGATATGGATGAATGTTGAAATGCTCGAATATGTTGCGCCATTCACCATAGATGGCAAAATTTTTCTCATCAAATGCACACTGATCAAACAATATATCTTTCTTGATGGAACTGAACACTTTGGTGCGTCTTTGAAGCGATACGATGGCAAAATCGATGCCAGCCGCTAGCTCCTGAACACAGTCTTGCTTTACTTCGTGAACCTCCGTTAGCTGATCACAGTTAAAAACCGTTCCGAAATCACCTTGCACGAAAAGCCTTCCGTCGCCGGCGAGCAGAAGGATGCCGTTATTATTACAGCACACCCGCTCGAATCCTTCGCGATCCGGGAAAAGATGTGTCCACTCTTCCAGTGACCCATTCCGGCTACGATGCACCGTTCCACTATCCGATTTTATGCAAAATATCCAATTACCCTCGGTGTCAAAATCCGTAACATCCCGCTCGAGACAGCGGAATTCAATCGTTTTGTCCGTGGCACGGTACACTCCTTGCAGCAGTACACCGTTCGCATCGAGTAGGATATGAGTTTCACCAAGGACACGTAATTTTACGCCGCAGGAAGGTTCGTAACCTTCCGGAAGCAGAATCGACAGTTTGCTTTCCTCGTTCAGGTCACAGTAGATGGAAACCAGTTCCGTAGCAGCCATCGTGATTTCACTTTTGGAAGCTTGCTGGTTTCGACTAGACATGGAATCTCATTGTAACGTACATTAAACAAAATTTTAATTCCGCGCTACGGATACATGGGCGCTCTGTCTTTAGGCTGAGTCACTAAAAATAGATTTTTATCTTGCAGTTCTTTTGTTCACGAACTTTCATGGTGCTTTGTTATTGTTATGAAAATTGCACTTCGGGCTTTGACGGCTGGAAAATGACAGCTTGCTTCTACAGGGTAATCCATTTTTTAAATTTTCCAACTAAAAGGGAAATTTTCTCTTTCCATATTTACGATAAAAAATGTCCAGACATTCTTCAATAAACCGAATCACGCTTTCTGCTGATGTAAAATCACGAAACATTATAAAATAACAAAAGAATGGGGTAATAAAATACTCCTTTTCAAACTAAAAGCATCGACTGGCAACCTTGCTCGAACTGTCAACAAACAAATGTCATCAAGCAACAAACTTTCTTGTTATTGAATTTTGGTGTGTATTTCTCTTAACAAATTGGGATAAAATGTCCGTAAAACACACCACAGAGAAGGCATTGCAGATGCTAAGGACACTCCCACGTGTCACAATTGGAAATATACGCGATAATCCGCAGTCGAAGCAGAACGTGAGTATTTTTACAGTGCCCGGTATTGTGCATACCAACCGGTAGCTTTACATAACCAAAACAATCATACCCTGTTTGCGGGTTCTTTCTTTCAGTCGAAACGTGGTCGTGGACAGCACGGTGGAGATAAACATGGTGCTGGTAATAAAGGGTCCGGCCAACGACAAAACTACATGCGTCTCGGATACGAAACAGGAAACACACCGTTCTACCTCCGTTTCAGTTACGAACCGTACTACAAAGGTCACCATCTGAAGCGTGAGTATCCTCCGATCAGCTTACACCAGCTACAGAAGCTGATAGATACGGACCGACTCAGCCCTCGAACACCCATCGACCTTACGAGCATTTGCAATACGGGTTTGTTTGCGATTCGACCCGACCTCCTTCACCATGGCGTCCAGTTGACGGACGAAGGGGCTGACGATTTCCGGGCGAAAATCAACATTGAAGTACAACACGCACCGGAATCGGTTATTGCGGCCATCGAGCGTAATGGTGGAGTAATTCGTACGGCCTACTACGATCCGCACAGCCTGTACGCGGTGGTAAACCCAAAGAAGTGGTTTGAGAAAGGTGTTCCCATACCGAGACGCATGCTGCCGCCACAGGACGNCCGGAATCGGTTATTGCGGCCATCGAGCGTAATGGTGGAGTAATTCGTACGGCCTACTACGATCCGCACAGCCTGTACGCGGTGGTAAACCCAAAGAAGTGGTTTGAGAAAGGTGTTCCCATACCGAGACGCATGCTGCCGCCACAGGACGCAGTAGAATACTACACCGATGCTCGCAACCGTGGCTATCTAGCTGATCCGGATCAAATCAGTCAGGAGCGGTTGGTACTAGCTCAGAAGTATGGTTACACATTGCCAAAAATCGAAGACGATCCGGACTATGCAATGCTGACGGAAGCTAAAGATCCACGGCAGATTTTCTTCGGACTCAATCCGGGTTGGGTGATAAGTTTAAAGGATCGTGCAATTATCAGGGAAAAGCAGTGAAAGTGGTTGCACATTAGAAGGTAGTTGAAAAGGAATACATACTAGTGAATCTTTCAAAGATAACACATCCCATAGCTGAATGTATGATTAACGATCGTCCGAAATTGTTAACAAGGTATGTTTTGTATATGTTCCAATTATACCAACCTTTCCACTGAATTTTTTTTTGAATAGTTCATGCTAATGTTGCTAATCTTTATTTATATTTCTTCTTACTTCTATTTTTCTGCTAACATTGGCCATTTGTGCTCCGCTTTACTGGCTATCCAATTTTTCTTATCCTTGGTATGAAGTTGTGAATTTCGTAGCATGTTAAATACATTGCAATAACAGACAACAACCAATTAAAATAAAAAGTGGATAAAAAGCACCAAAGGAAAACTAAATATATTAAACATCGAAAGATTTGCATTGTTTATACTTTATACAGCATTATGCAGTTAAATTACTAATCGTGCTAAACAAGGTCAAAGAATTGATAGTGATTTTTTTATACAATAACTTTTGAGTTGGTTGTAATATGTGCGAACAGAAATTTGGTTTATTTAAGGCTAAAACTTTTATCCAATACAGCAAATCAATCATTAGCACGATTTATACAATTTTCTGCATTATTACGAAAGCAAATCACGCTTACATGTTGCATAATAAGCCTAGTGTAAATCTAAAACAAAATGTAACAAATCCCAAAACGATTATTTCCCCAATTTTCGTTTAAAACATCCCTCCCTTGTAATTCCTACGTTCAGCAAAACACTTAGTATTCCTTTGGCGGAGCCTAGCTTCCCGTGAAATCTTTGATCCCATCCCATTATTCATCCCGTAGCTCTTCAAGAGCTTTACCCTAAAAATACTATTCCCCATAACCGTACGATCGTATGGATGGCCATCAGGGACACGATAGCACCACCTTTCACTACCACTCCCGCACTACGGAAGCTATTGATTTCGAGCTCATCGAAATCGTAGTGTTGCGTGTGGTTGTAATTGGCAAAATACCAATCCATATCCTCACGCTTCCGTATCTCATTCACACTATCCACATCGGCATGATGGTGACTCGACGGTGACAGGTCGATAATGTTCGGCGATCCGAAATGACGATCTCCACTGTCGGTTTCGATCTTGGGTACCACTCGGTGTGGCATTCCGGGCGTTGTGTTGGGGAAGTACGGTGTCACAGTAGAAGAAACCGGTGCGGGCACTTTTTCAATTGTAGATTTGCCCACCGGTGGTCGATGCCCAGATCCCGGTGCAATGAGCGCCGAAAGGGACGATGGAGTGTTGCTGGAACTGTCGTAAAACTCTCGGGTGGGTGTACGGGCCAAATCACGGATCGTTGGATTCGGTGTAGTGTACGCCTTGTTGAAGCCACCGCTTACAGTAGAACCAATGGTCGGTGTAGCCAACTCGATTGAAAGACGTGTGGTGAGATCGTTGTCGTTATGTTGTGATCCTCCCTGCGAATTCGTTTCGGATTCATTTTGACCGCCATCAATGTCTTCGTCGTCGGCAGTTTCCTCATCGTCGTCAACGGATTCATCACCATCATCGTCGTCCTCTTCCATTTCGGAATGCGATGGTAACGATCCCGTGGCATTATTTCGTTGTCCAGCATTACCCACGGCATTGGTCAGCTTATCGTTCACATTGGTGAGTTTCGGTGGTACCATCGGTGGAAGGTTTTCTTGCTTTCCCGGAATGTGATGCGTTATTCCATCAACAAAATAAGGCGCACTGTTGTGCGATGGTTTGATAGTGGCTTCAAACTTATTCTGCTGCAAGTAACGCGTCGGTTCAGTTACCAAAGGTACACGCTCGTTAAATTCTGTTGGCCATTTGCCCGGTGGTTCGTGCGTGTAGTTTTGATTAATAACCTTCAACGTCGGATCAGTGATGGGCGTAAATCCACCGACCGTACCAGGAAGCATCGGTGTAAAGCCACCTTTTTGCACCTCCACCGGAGGCTGCTGTCGGAAGGATGTTTGGAAGTATGGGCGATAAAACAGATTGTTCTCGTTCGTAGCTCCGGCATTTTTATCCAATGGATCCGACGGTGTTTTCAGCGTAACCACCGTATCCGTCTTAATGCCATCGTTCCGATAGATGATGCTCTGTTCCGGCTCACCCTGTTTATACACCTGTACGCGACCCTTTGCACGTGTTCCGCCCGATGCTCGATTGTTTGCATTACGTCCTGCACCACCGAACATTTTGCCAATGTTAAGGCTCGGTATGGGCAAACCGAAGAAGGTAAACGGTGATCCTGAATCTTGCCCACCAGCTGGAGGTGGTACACCTTGCGGCGGACGCTGGAACTGATTGAACTTATTGTTGTTAAAATCGACAAAGTTTGTAGTAAAATTACGCTGTGAGTCTTCCGCGAAAGGAGTATTGTTGAAACGTTGACCGTTTGCTAATCGAGTGTCGTTCAATGCGTTGGGATAGTCGACGTACTGATCGTAGAAGTAGTCACTATCACCCGGAGACGGTGATCCTGGCCGGAATGGAGGTGATGGTCCTGGCGGTACTTCATAATTTTCTGAACCTACACATTCATCGTAGTCGAGCGCCCGAACAAACACATCGCCGTGATCGTTTGTCAGAGGATGTTCGCCATTTTGTCCTGGTGCCGTTCTTGCTCCGGTTTGGCAATCGGTACGCGATAGTCGCATATCCAGCAACATCTTCCCATCTCTGCAGCGAGGACCGGGATAGAGACTTCGACTCTCCTGCAGCCATGCCATATACCAAAGCATCTCGCAACTACAATCCAACGGATTGCCTACAAGACAACAACAAATACGCTATAAAATAAAGAATCATTGCAAATAGCGCCTATTCCTCATCACACTTACCGTCCACATCAAGTATCGCAATATTCGTACGCAAGCTTCGAAAGATCGGTTCCGGAACGCGTGACATCTGATTATTGCGCATACTTAGCACACGTAACCGAGGCATTGTGGCGAAAGGTTCACCTTGAATTCCGCAGATTTTGTTATTGTCCAGCTTTAACTCCACCAACCAGTCGAGGCCACGCAGAGGACTCGGCGTGATCTTGCGTATACTGTTTCCGGTAAGATCGAGCACTTCCAGATTTCGAACACTTCGCAAACCAACGCTATCGAGACTACGGAACTGATTCGCTGACAGATTAAGGTACACAATCGAGGGCGAGCGATAGAAGCTGTACGGTGATATGTAGCGCAAGTTGTTCTGTTGTAGATGTACGGCCTGAAAAGTACAAAACACGGTATTACCCAAGGAACTCTTCCAACTCAACCACTCATATTTACCTGTAAACTGGGAAGATCTTCAAACACACGATCTTTCAGCTCCGTCAATCTGTTGTCCGCTAGTACGAGTTCCTGCAATTCGGGCAAGTTCCTCAACGAACCATGCTCCAACAGCGTCAACTCGTTGCTTGAAAGATCCAGATACTGTAGCAACGGTAAGTTCCTTAACGAACCCTGATGCAGCTGGTTCACCTTGTTGTTGGAAACCTTCAGCTCTTCCAGATTACGCCAGGACACCAGCACATTCGGCGACAGTTCCGTCAGTTGGTTAAAGCTAACATCAAGCTCACGGAGCTCCGCTAGCCCGGACAATGATTCCGGCAATTCACGCAGTTGGTTCGACGAAAGATCCAAAGTCTGCAGAGATCGACTGTTGCGGAATGCTTTCGGTGATATCTCCACGATGCTGTTACGTGACGCATCGAACTGCTCCAGCAGTGCGTTACTATCAAGCAGATTATCCACCAGCACCTCGATCCGATTTCCCTGCAGGTTAAGCTCGCGGAGATTTTCCAGCGGACTAAAGCACCGTTCGTGCAGTGCGAGCACTCGATTATCCTGCAGGTTCAGTATCTCTAAGCGTGCCAAACCGGAGAGACTTCCATCGTCGACAGACTGCAGCTCGTTGCGTGCTAGGCTTAAGACGCGCAGCTGTGGAGTCGGTTTAAAGACTGCCCTTGGTAGACGGGTCAACTGATTGCTGCTAATGTCCAGCATGCGCAGGTTCGGCAAATCCCACAGTTGGCTGGCAGTGGTCGGTGGTGGTAGTTGCGTGATTTTATTGCCATGCAAATTCACTCTCTCCACCGCTACCGGTAGGCCCGGGATAAACTCCTGCAGTTGGTTGTTTCCTGCATCAAGCTCAAACATGTGGTTCATATCGCGGAACGTTGCAGAATGGATAAGCGTTAGCTCGTTGAAAGAGATGTTGACCGTTTCCAGCATCGGCGTGTGACTGAACGCGGCAGCATCAATCACTGACAGTGTGTTTCCACTGATGTCCAACCGTCGAAGAGATGGAACACCGACGAGCAAATTCGGATCCATCCGGCGGAAGTTATTATACGAAATGTCTATACCTTTCAGTCCGGGCAGGTTCCAGAACGGCATCGGCAGCTGATCGTGTAACGAGTTGTTCTGCAGCCGTAGCTCACGCAATCCCGGCATCGCCATAAAAGCATCCCGTTCGATCATACGGATGCGATTCTGATTCAGATACAACTGTTCTAACGTTCCATGTCCTCGCAGTGCACCGAAGGGAATCGCTTCCAGTTTGTTGTAGCTCAGATCGAGAAAACGCAACATCGGTAGTGCATCTAGCAGCGATCGCAACTCTTCCACGCGACCAATTTCATTCTGCTGCAGATGCATCATTTCGACGCCACTGCCCGATGCCTGCAGGAAGGATTCGGGATGTACACGCCGCAAGTAGTTGTTCTCCAGATGGACGAGCTTCAGACCAGGCGTCCGATGGAATGCACCGTGGAAAATCTCCGTTATACCGTTATCGTTCAGATATAGTTCCTTCAGCGAAGGCAAATCTACGAAACTGCCCTCGCTCAGCTTCGATATCATGTTGCGATCCATACGCAGCACCTGTAGATTGTGAATGTCCTTCACCGCTCGGCCGATCATGCCAGCGTCCGTGATTTTGTTACCGGACAGCTGAAGCGTTTTGAGGGACGGCAAACCCACGAATGTACGCAGATGTACCCAGCTGATGCCATTCTCCGACAAGTTAATTAGATTCAGTTTGGGCAGATCGTTAAACAGACCCGCTTCAAGCCGGTTTAAACTACCGCTTCCTGTCACGTGCAACGTCTCGAGACTGGCCAAATCACGGAAGTATTGTGGTGCGAGCTCAATCAACGAACCACTCTGCACGTTGATGTACCGCAGCTTCGGAAGGCCCGAAAAGTCAGGAAGGCGTTTAAGATTTTCGCTCTGTATAGTGACCGCTTCCAGTTTGCGCAGGCCAGTTAAACTATCTACAGGAATGCTGCGCAGATTACGCTCCACTATGAAGATCTCCACCAAGCTTTTGTCCAGATCGTTAAGCCATCCGTTCGAAAGCCGCTCTAGCCCGTTGTGGCGTAGCATCAGCCGTAGAATGTTTAGCGGTGCAAACGTTCGTCCGGGCAGCGAGGGCAGAAAGTTGTTCTCCAGAATAAGCTCATCGATGGGACGGATGATGGACTTCGAAACAGCTTTTAAACCCATCAAAACACGTGGTAAATCACTATGCGAACACCTAAAGGAAGTTTTCGGGGAGAATGGAATGGCATAAGCGAATATGGAGAGATTTAAAGATTGTCCGATTCTTACCATATCTGTATTTCACTGCCACGCTGTGAACACCGACACGGCAGAATGATGTCTTGCGGTGGACATATCGTGTCCCGTTGTGCAACTACCGTCGTTGCGATGTAACACAAGATTAATAGCAAATATGCAAGTCGGTTCATCTTTCTTATCCGTCTGGAGGAACACTTTGTGTGTATGGTTGGCATCATTTCTCTAGTACGGTGCCGTACTTTGGTCGATTTGGTCGACATCTCAATATTAGCGACAATTGGCATCGTTAACGAATGATGTGGGGAAGGTCATTTTCTTCGTGAGGTTTCACTTTCCTTGCAGCTTACCTGTTGATGGAAAACGGTTTCGTTTTAAAGTCACTGGTAGTAAGTGAAAATTCGTTTCACGTTATGCTTGTCGATTTAAAATTATTCATGCTTCTTAAATGACCGTAACCAATTGACCCGCTTTGTCTGCTTTGACTAAAGCCCCGTAAACCTAACTTTTAGCTCCGGAACGCGCGCCCAAATCTGTGTTCGTTTGTGTACAATTTTCTTCGGGCTCGTTGACCACCAACAAAGCCACCGGTCCCACACAGGAGCGTCAAGTTGAGAATTAGTCTCGAGGAAGTGAAAAAGAGAATAAAACGCAATAAATGCCACCCACCAGGCTTGAAGAAGCTTGCCACCGACAATTTCGTTGACCAAGGTCATGTAGCCGAAAGTGAATTTACACGCGGTGTCGAGTCCACTAGCGGGCATGGGGTTGGGAGAAAATGGGCTTATTGTTGACATTGCACCGCAGAAATTAAGATTGGGCATGATTGCGTAAGACTGTGGCGCAACTATCACGCTACCGAATCTCGGAAACACTGAAAAGGGAAGACTCAAAGCGACGAACCCCTCTCTGCTCCGGGCGTAGCAGACTCGGCCGGCGTCAAGAGCAGCTCATTCAAATGATTTAAGACGCATAGTTCCGCCAATCGTGTACCATCGCGGGCTTGACAAGACAAGCTTATTTATGTTCGCGGGAAACTGCAGCTGGCAATCACTGAAGCATACTTCCGAAATGAGTCTTTTTGCTGCAATGAACGTTTGCCTCGTTTCGGTTCGTACATAAATTTCAAATGTAGAAATGCGTAATTTCATTAGTATTTGTAATTTTTATTCAAACTGCGATGTTTCATTTATACACAATTCTTGTTTATTTTGAAAGAACATACTTATTTTGAGATTTTAATATAAGGAGAGAATATTTAGCAGCGATAAATACTTAGAATGTAATTTTAGGGGGTTTTTTTAAGGAAAATTTCCTCTTATTTTGGTTGGCTTGCGTGGGCATATGAGAATATCCTCATTTCAGAGTAACTAAAAAAACGTTATAAACACAAAAAATAATGAAGTTTTTATAGAGCGCAAGAACCAACTTTGAGAAACCCAAAAACTTTGTTTCGACAAAAAAAAAGCATCGGAATTTAAAAATATGTAAACAGCAGATACTTCAACTTACAATTTATCATAGCGGTTTTTGTTTTTTTATTATCTAAGATCGAATGACGAACGTTTAACGTAGCAAGAATGATTATCGGCCAAAAATGTGTCATTATTAAATAAAATAAAAAAAACTTAAGAGAAATATATCAATGCCTTTCGCGTCACCTTACGCCTGTTAGTCGGAACCCTAGCCATGTATGTCAAAAATAAATATTGCAAGCAGTTCGCTAGTCACCTTTTTGATCAAATCATCTATTGTTTTGGCCTCAAAATGGTTTGAATATATTCTCCTCTTCACATTGGCCCAAAGAATCTCGATCGTGTTAAGCTGGGGCAACTTGGGAACTTAAACATTCTTGGTGGCATTGCTAACCGTTTCACTTGATTTTCCTACTCGACTGACTTGGCTCGACGCTTCCGCAAGCCAATATTGATATTGATTTTGTCCTTTTTACCGTTTGGTTTATCACACCGACTTTTCGGTCCAACCCATTGCTACGTTGCGAACGAAGTTGTCATCTTACCAAAAAAGTATCCACATTGGCATCAGTCTTCCTTTTAAACTTGTGGTAATTTTTCCGATCACTTAAAACGGATCGGATGGCCGGAACCATGCTTCCAAACGATGGATTCTCCTATCTTCAGACGTGCCAAAATCATGTCAAAGTTTCCGCGATCGTATCCGGCCGACATAAAGTGTGCCACGATAGCTTACTTTGCTGCTAACCCGGATGGAGCAGGCGACTTCAACGAACTACAAATCAAAGTTCCTTCATTGTTGTGGACATAGCGGCCGCAAAGAAAGTGATTACCGTATATAATTTTTACCGTATATAAACAACTAGTATACATTGACTACTGATAGGTTGGCCAACTTGCCAGAGGCAAGGTAGTCGCATGAAAAATCAGACAAATTTGCCGCATTGCCCAGCAAGTTATACAATATTGGAAATAGCTAAGCATATTACTATGCAACCCGGTGGTGTTTATTGCTTTCGCAAAAAAAACCTCTTAACGTACAATTTTTCAAAAATTTAAGCAAAAAATCGAACATAGCCAATTTTTTCTATAAAAAAAGGGAATTACATTACGAGCAGCTAAAGAATTTAATTCTACAACTGACAAATACGATAAAGGCGAGTTTTTGAGGATCTCCGCTGTCTTTTATAATATAGTTTATCTCCTGGATTACCTGTAAAANACCTCTTAACGTACAATTTTTCAAAAATTTAAGCAAAAAATCGAACATAGCCAATTTTTTCTATAAAAAAAGGGAATTACATTACGAGCAGCTAAAGAATTTAATTCTACAACTGACCAATACGATAAAGGCGAGTTTTTGAGGATCTCCGCTGTCTTTTATAATATAGTTTATCCAGTGGCGGATCAAGCTTGTCGGAGGCCCTAAGCGGAATGGTAATTGGGGCCCTAAAAGTATGGTCGCACTGTTATCGACAGCTGAATTTTGAAAAAAGTGACCGGGGAGTTAAGTGTTTTCAAAAGTGCTGACCGGGGGGGGGGACTCATTTTTGGAGGCCCCTACCGTACTTGCTCGAGGCCCCTACAACTACGCAGCCGGGGGGGGGGGGGGGTGCTCAGGGAAATAGCCTTAGCCAAAACGCACTCGCATATGGTTTTGAAGGAAAAACAACCCATTGATATTTCTGGGGCCTTGATTCTTCATATCGTCATTGGAAAACGGACTTCTGCTCGGGCTCCGTTACGTGTGTTCTGTCGTCTTTCGGGGCCTCTCCAAGAAAATATTAGGTTCAATCGCTGCTTCGAGGCCCCCTATCAGCTCGAGGCCCCCCGCGACCGCTTACTTTGCGTAACGCTTGATCCGCCCCTGAGTTTATCTCCTGGATTACCTGTAAAATCATTTAATTCTGTAAGGACAACTAACAGGAGTTTTAAAGATTTGAAAGTAGAGCCACGCAGTAGAGCACCACCAGTAGATCCTTGCAATGAGTAATAAAGAGAAATATTTTGGTAATTCCCTTTTACTCTCGGAATCAGGGTCTTTTATATTTATATTATTCATATTTTTTTTAAATAAATGCTTTAAAAAACATAGATCGCTAATTAGCTTGTGCTAATAAGCAATATTATGAAGAACTCTATCATTTTTGTTCTTAAGTTTCTCCTAAAGAAATATCTTCTTACCATGGTGGAATCATTTTTTATTATTTGTTTATTTTTTTCATCGTTGCGCTTTAATATTGATTATAATAATTCTTGATTCGGCTTATTCAAAAGAACCCTTTTACTACTCAATAGAACTATTATTGGTTTAAGAGCTCTTCTTAATCGAACGAGTAGGATGTAGGGAAGGAATTTTTACTGCATTTTCTAACCATAATGTGGCAAATCCTCATTTTCACATACATGTAGCATAACATTCACTTCTCTCCCATTTGTTGTTCTTTCTTCACAAACCTCCTCGCAAACACACAACAATATACGAACCGAATTCCTTCAAAAGCTTTGTTTGCTATTTTGACAGCTATCATGCATTGAATCGAATGCAGTCCCATGTCGCTGCCGGAGCATACAGCACAGGCAACATCTGATGCAACGTGGAAAAACGGTTTCTTCTTTCTATTCCTTTCCTACGCTGTACGGGCGGCGGTCAGGTTTCCTTTTCCACCCCGTCGGTGACGGTCACGCTCGAAGGAATCCCGTCGCTCCGATCCACGATCCGATTCGTTCCCTTACCCCTTTCCCTCGCGGGGCTATGCGCAAGGGTGTTGCTTCTAGCGCATACACCCTCGCACGCGCATTCACCCACGTGGTACCGTACGGATTGGCGCAATATTCGTTTTCGTTGAATTTTCCGACTTTTTTTTCCTTTCCTTCACGCCAGGTGGATTTGCGCGTATTGCTAACCTAGATTGGTGTCTGCCATCGGTATGGTGGTGATTGGAAACAGTGAGAAAAAAAGAAGCCCAAAGTTCGAGAAGTCCCCGCAAAACCAGACGCTCTGGGACGGGGGAGTGTAGCAGAAGGGGAATGAAATCGGGACAAGCGCCTTCCAACGGGTGGAAAATCCTCCAAGTCCCTAGCTACCTATGCGTCTGCTAGACATTACGACAAAACAATTGCCATTGAGAGTGAATCTGACATTTCGGTCCGTAGTCGAGCGGGTAGTCTTAAAACGCAGTTTACGCCACCCGGTACGAAGGTGTTTGGCGAGGCGTGAAGACGTGATGCCTGCCAACGTCCACCATACGGCTAAAGTTTGGTTGGTCGACCATTCAATGTGTTGAGGGAAAGATTGCAAACCTTCCACTTTCATACGCATTTTAGCAAAACAAAACAGAGAAGAAAATAAACTTTGTATTCAAAATTCGAATAAATAATTAAAGAAAATGTAAAAACAGTCCACATGTTACTTAACAACATGTGGAGTGACAGTCATCTCTGGCAAAAAAGGCAAATAGTCTCCTTTTTTCTCTCGTTCAAAAGCATTTTGCCACACTCCATTTATTGCGTTTATCGCTAACAACAAAAAAAAGCGGGAAGCGAATGTACGCACTCCAGACGATCCAGTTCGAGACGCTAATCGCTCCAAAAAATAAACTTTACCGTACATTGTCATCAATTAGGTGGCTCTAGTTGGGTGGCGCAGCAGCAGCAGCGACACAAAACCATGGTACGGGAACTCACTAGCGGTTAGCACTATTAGACACGCTTCGTAATAGTTTCTGCGTAATAGTCCTCTACATGTGTCCTCAGGCATGCGTGTACGGAGCTTTGTAGCAAACGTTTGCAGACGTTTGCCGAAACGATTTCAACAAGAAATCGGTGTCATCCAGGTATGCAAATCGTACCGATTCTAGGGCTTTATGGTGCACGGTTGGTTTGATGAACGTTGAACAGGCGGATGAAGGAAAACGGAAGAATTCATATCCTAGGATGTATCGGAGCATGTAATAGGATGTCGTTTATCGATGGCACAAGCGTATGGGGCGAGTTTTCCTACTGCCCTAGAAATCAGATTTCTTTAAGAAACGGCAGATATTTTTTTTCCTTTAAAAAAATGCCCTTCTATATAATTTTTGCAATGGAAATGAACCTGCCCTATCCTATGTAGTGAAGGAAGAATTATAAATTTTTCAATCACCCATCTCTCCCAATCAACCCATCTGGACTCATCCGGAATCGATCGGACCCGTGCGGACTCATCCCGACTCGATCGAACTCAGAGTCGACCGGACTCGCTGGAGTCAATTTTGATTTTTACTCGGAGTCGGAATCAATTTTTCATACGCGGAGTCGGAGTGGATCTACGATTCAATTCCCGATTACATATCACTAATCCTATGCGCTGGTGAAAGAGGCCGAAAATAGCAAGAAACCTTGTTTCTGTAATCAGCTTTACAACACATGATGCGATTAAACCATAAATCAATCTTAAAATTTTCCACGATGTTATTACAGTACCGTAATCCGTATCAAACCATAATCCGCAACTGTCACATAAATCACTTACGCCACCGACGCAACAGCACGTGCGAGCTTTCGAAGATAAAAGCGCGCAACTCGGTCTGGCTGTGATGCTTCTGTTTTACGATCCTCTGTTTTGTCGTACACACTGGAAGCACCCTTCCAGTGGTAACCTTTCACCCGTCCCCCTCACAAAAAAACGGAGGGTAAAATAGATTGGTGGTTTATTATTTTAATTATTTTTTAATTCAACAATTTCTACACTTCAACACAGATGTTTGCTGCTGCCGCTAAAGCAGCGTACCAAGTGAAAAAAAAAGCTGATCAAAGGAATACACTAAACAACTGAAAGACCAACCGAATACCGAACGAAACAAAAATAAAGATGGCAACATCCACTGAAAAACTCACTCACTAGCGGTGCATCACTTTCTTCGTCGGGATCGTAAAATTTCACTGTTCACTGATCACTTTCCACCGTTTTGCTACTAGAAAGATGCAGCCGCACACATGCTTGTTCCCGAGCCGTAAATGTAAGCTTTAAGCCTTGGCTTTTGCAATCCGATATGTGTATTTTTTTTATTTCCTTTTCACTTACACTTTGATTGATTGAGGTTAGAATATCACTTTCTTGTTTTTAATTAATGTTTTTAATATTTTTCTCTTTCTTTTTGCTTCTTTATAAAAACTTGTTGATTCGCCTTCAACTCGCCTTATTGTTTTCACAATCACGAATTTTTGGTCGTGCGCTTTATTGGTTTCGCAAAAAAAAAACAAAAAATATGCGCCGTTACGCAAATTGGTGAAGAATTATTATGCACATACACAATTTATTACGATGTTTCGTGTTTGGTGACTCACTTTCGCAACTGCACCCTGACGTTCACTGTTTGCGTTTGCATTCAATCACGGCACAGGAAAAAACTTGCGCAAAAACCGAAAAACCGAAAAAAGGCACACAGGTTTTAAGTACAAACTTTGGCTGGAACTGCTTTTTTGTTGGCTCTTTTTATATTTAAAAAAAAAGCTTGGTAAAGATAAAATACACACACACAAAAACCACACAACACCAATAGACGCGCAAAGATCGACAACACACGATCCGTTCACGGGGAGCTTTCGATGATGTCTGAGCTTAACTTCATTCGCGTAGGTTGTATTGTGTAAAATCCAGTTCCGTTTCGTGCAATAGAGGGTTTTTCTTCACAAAGACTCCCTCTCCTACACCTCACACACACACACACACACACACGCAAACGCATTCATAAACGGCACTTCTATACGCCCGGAAAAATCCTCCACCTACCACCCGGTACCACGGACAACCCATTGCAGACGAATTACATTTCCACGGTTGAAGGAGAAGCTACGCTCGTTCATCGAGTCACCGTCATATGGGCGATGCTGCTGCCCCGAAACCGGTGGATGAAGATAGGTGCTTGGATGGTTTGAATAGATGGTTAGATGGATGGATGGATGGATGGATGGTTAGGTTCAGTATCTTTGAATCGAATGTGGCGAAGGAACAATGAAACGATTGCGAATCGCCACCAGAAATCCCTTCCTGTTCGCTCCCTAATTTTTACCTCCCCTGTACCCACGTTGGTTTTTGGTTGGCCATGGCAACCACCCATTCACTATTGCGTTACAACGATCATAAATGTTGATCAGCAGCAGCAGCTGCTGAATGGGAAGGAAGCAGGATCAACGTAGTTTCCGATGTTTTGTGAACGCGATTGAGCAGTGCGATGCGTTGAACGTTAACGTTTGATACATTATGACATTAACTTACAATGCAAAAAAAAGATTGTTTGATTTGTAGAACTAAGTACCACTAAAGTCATGAAATCTTGTAATATAATACATGCGCTGAATGATTTGAACTGCTTGATAAGGATTCGCTTGCTTATCTGGGCCTGATGATCAATTTCTGCTGACCGAACCGTGACCGAAGTCGTGAACTTTCTGCACGGTTGTTAGTATGCATAATTTATTAATATAGCCGGATGGATCATTGTCGAGCTATCGCACGTACCGTTTTTCCACTTGCATACAGGGTGACGTGTTTAAGAAAGTTGATAAGAAAGTAAGATTTTTTTTATTATTGGTAATAAGTTCAAATATCAAAACAAAACATTAAAAGAAAACGGGTTCAGTATTGTTAAATTAATAAAATATTTGAAATAGTTAATAGCAATGCTGCCAAACATTGATAAAGTTTGTTTATGATAATGATGATAAAGCTGATGTAAAAGTAATCATTTTTGACAAGTAAGCATCCCGTTTATTAGGGCGACATTGTTCATTGTCGCGTGCAACAAACGTTATATACCATTATCAGTTCAACCTCTTTTAGTGACAATTTCATTCGATAAGTCTGTCAGCTGCATCCAGCTGATTCACCGAATAAAAATGGCACAAAAATTTAAGCTCACGCAGCACATATCTCTCGTACATACAGCAGGGTCGTAGACCCATTATCAGTACATATCTTCTTAAATATTACGACATATCTATAAAAGAGTTGCGAAGATTATTATCGTAACGTAGGTGTGGCAGGAATTGCTACTGGACTACCGTATCTCGTCTAATCACCCACCATATCAAATATAATTCCCACACACGAACGATAAATTACCTTCATCGGATTTTTTCTTTGATTAACGTCAATCTTTACCATTCATAAAATGTGTTTACACAATAAGGTCTGATTTTCTGTTTTATTCAGTCATGATTTTCTTGTTCTATTAAACTTACATATAATCTTTCCTCACTGCAGTGATGTATTGGAGCATAATTGGAATGTTTTTTCATGCAGGAAACTTGCAACTCTTTTTCTCAATTTTTCGTACTTGTGTGCGTTATTTGAACCAACGAAGATTACTCAAGAGTATTGTAGTACTTCATCAAATTCGCCTAATAACATTCGAATATAAAGGATGGAACGGTGGAGGGGCAAGAGGAGAAGATGGGCAGGGTCCGAAAGGAGATGTGAGTTGTATGCCAAGATAAGGAATAAAATTCGGTTTGTTTGACTGTACTTAACAATTTTACTTACTCTCCGTCATTCTTGCTCTCCAGAATTATAAGGAATATCCAAGGTTATTTAGGATTATTTTAAATTTATTTTCTTTTTGGATTAAAAATACTTTCTCCTTACAGAATCCAACGAATTAACTTTAAGTGAACTTTAAGCGAACAATATATTCACAATTAAAGGTCTAAACTACCACAAAACTAAGACACAAGAAAATTGTGAGAAATGCTTCCGATTCCGGACAAAAGGATTATGCACGCCTTAGACCAGGGGTTGGTACACTTATCACGAGATAAGAGCCAGATAGCAACAATAATCTTTCGAGTGTCGTGGTACTGAGATCTTGTGCTTTTATCGAGGACTCCCGACATTTTATATCGGATTTAATAAAATCGCCTTAAGCTTATGACTTACATCAATAGGAACAAATTGTTTGTCATTAAGATTTCTGATGTGTTACAGCTTTTCTGTAGCTAACTTTGGATAACTTTGCCTGCTATTTCTACACAAATTCATGGTTTTTTTCTCTTGTCGTTTGATAGAGAGTTCCACGAGTTGTACAGACGAGGTTTGTTACTGGTCCTGTTTTGACAGGTGCTAAACGAAGTAAAGTACTCGAAGGTTCTTATACGTAGACTTAGATGTTATATACAAGATTACCCTACCTATTCTGTCTTAAATATACCTATTTACTGGTCAGAGTTCTGATTGCATAATTCAAGGCGCAAAAAAGTCCTGTTGACGTTTGCACTCCACCGTAGAGTGCTCTTTTGTAAGAGTCTTATGTAAAAATTTCTTTAAAATATAAATAACTGACAAGTTCTGGTAAACCATTTCGCTTTTGCTCACGCCAATTTCAAACCTCATCCAAATAAAACAATAATCATTGCATTAAATGTTTTGCCCAATTTTATTGTTTGCCACATTATTGGCCAACAAGCTGGCTAAGTCACAGTCATGTGCAAACACACGGCAAATATTGCCGAGGACACTACACTCTTCTACACACTTTATGAGCCCATAATTGGTACTTCCTTGAGGTGCCATATTTAAGTGGTTTCGCTTATGGGTGGCTTTGTGCCCTCCCCAAAAAAAGAACAAAGTAATAGAAACAATGGCAAAAAAATCACAATACAAATTAGATGCATATTTTCTTTCTCCGTTTATAGCAAACTTCCGCTCCCTGGATGCGTGCTGGTCATTGACAGCAAATGGTGACAATTATGGGGCTGTGTCCATTTTTCCACCATTGCCTACAACGCCCAACAATCGACCCTTTACTGCCGCAAACAACGACGAACGTAACTAGCTTCAGTGCACTGGTTTTTCCTCTAACAAAAAAAGACCCTTTCTAAGCCACACTTGCAAAAGCCATTTCTGTGTGCGTGGGCTCTTTAAGCCTGGTGGCTTGCTACATCCAGCTCGGCGCAGGTGTTAATCGTCCGGTTCCACCCGACAAGTGTGATGTGTTGTATAGCACCGTGTGTCCATCACCTTGACGGTGTACAGGTATTGGAGGTGACACAGGGCCCGTAAAGCATTTCGCAAAACCGAGGGCTCTTTCTAAACAATGAATCTAAAATTAAGGAAATTGTAATTTGCCTCTTTCTTCAGCCAAGCACAATACTGTCGGTGGCCAGCATGGCTGCGCTTACGCCCGCTGAAGGCCAAACCTTCCCGATCTACCGAAGGGTAACGCTTTCCTAATCACCCTCTAGTGGCGCAACCTAGTGGGTGTTCCGTTTGACCTCCGACCACATTGCAATGCTTCGGAGCATGTTTTGTTCAGNCTTTCTTCAGCCAAGCACAATACTGTCGGTGGCCAGCATGGCTGCGCTTACGCCCGCTGAAGGCCAAACCTTCCCGATCTACCGAAGGGTAACGCTTTCCTAATCACCCTCTAGTGGCGCAACCTAGTGGGTGTTCCGTTTGACCTCCGACCACATTGCAATGCTTCGGAGCATGTTTTGTTCAGCTTGATGGAGGCAAAATTTTTGTCAAACAATATGCAAAACGTCACCTACAGGTTCAGGGCATTCGTCAATGCACCGGACGCAATCAGGGCCCGTGCTGGTTAAAATAGTTGACCGTGATCATTGATTGCTGATCTTCATGATCGCTGTATTCTGAATCAAAATGTATGTTTCTTTACCAACTGCAATGATGATGCAGTGTGAGCGATTTGTTCAATTGTAAGCTACTGACGGCGTCACAATGGCACCGTCATCCGATCACCAGATTAAGTGGATTAAATATAATGGGTGAGCAGTTATTGGCCGCCCATAAACGACCTTTTCCAACGATTTGCAATCAATCAAAGTTCAATATTTTTGAACTGGTAGGTTTCAAGCGAATTTCAGATAATGTGTCGTCCACATAGTTGTCTATTGCCGTTTAAATTGATAACGATATCATATTTTTTATCTGTAGCAAAATATCTTCAAAATTAGTACAACGGCTGTGTGAACTCAAAACTGTGGTGGCTCAACTGTGGTGAATCATCGAATGATAGCTTTTAATGGGGCGTTTAGTAAGGTTCATGAAAAATTTTACATCAACTGGCTGCTCTTCGCAGAACTACGAAGAAACGCTTGTTCACTGGGGGCGATTCATTGATTGTTGTTTGAATGAAGGAGCGACTAACTTTTAACACGTTGACTGCTACGTTACATGCTCAGTGAATTGCCCGTCAGGCCACCAAATCCCTCTTTGAACCGATTTTATGATGTCATTTGTTTTGCTAATTTCTTGCAAGCTCAATAGTATCTTCTGTTTCTGAGTCTGCTAATTACGATGTTAATGATAGTGTTTGTGATTAATTTGCTCTTCAGATATTTTTGGAGAATCGGACTTAGAAACAGAGAGTTGACATGGAAACCCGTAGGCTTACCTGAACAATCCAATCAACTGCATTGAGTGAATTTATCGGTCGACAAAAATCATTTGCTTTTGTGGCAGAAGATCTGCTAAGTTTGCCGCCTTTAGATATGACTCCGAAACACTTGATAGTTTTGATTATTAATCTACGAGGGAATCATTGAAATTTTGGTAGCCGAAACAAACAAATATGCCTTATAAATGTTGAATAATGCTACATTATCACAAGTGGCACGAATGAAACAATGTAAACTAATTTGGAAGAAATGAAAAAAGTTGCTTGAATTATTGTTATGAATGGTATTGGTAAAAGTAAATCCAGTTGCAAATTATTGGTCAAAAAATAAATTAAAAATGTCGCGGAAAAGATTCGATATATTACTTATTAATCTCCATTTCGTCGATAACATGTCCATTTCCTGTAAAGATCGACTAGGATAATAAAAAATAAATAACATTTAAAAAAATATAAAATAAATTATAAACCACAAGATCAGTATCAGAAAGTGTACGCGAAAGGAGAAAGACTCGTCGTGTATCTTGTCTTTTTTAGTGTTAAAAAAGTGTCATCCATTATGTGGCTGACGCGGCCCGATCGGAAAAATCACGAAGCAGTCAACGTGTTAAATAAAAAAAGAATAAAAAATAATGAAAAAGAAATAAAAAATTCTACAAATTTGAAAATCTCATAAGGCTTAAATAAATAAAGAAAAAAAAATAATAAAAAAATTAAAAATATCTTTAAATTTGAAAATCTCCTAAGCCTTAGCTTTTTTTCGAGTAATTTAGCAAAATTTATAAATTGATGTATTTTAATGCGAATAAGTTTCTTTTCACTAAAATAATAAATAAAAATAAATTAAATAAAAAAAGGATAAAAAGTAATAAAAAATTAACAAAATTCTAAAAACTTGAAAATTAGCTAAGGCTACAGCTTTAGCTTTTTTTTGGATATTTAGCAAAATTAATAAATTGATGTATTTTAATGCGAATTTGTTGAAATAAGTTTCTTTTCACTCAAATAATGCTTTAAAGATTTTTGGCCCAAAATCAGACAACGTTGGTTGTAAAGTGTATCACAATTATGCAAACATTATGCAACTAAATACACATATTCCCGGGACATGTTCAATATTTCCTTCTAATAGCCTTTCTCATAGTATAAAATTTCGCAGTCGGTCCCACCAAATACATAGCAAAACCGTCTTACATTAAAAGTTCCAATTAAACAAAATATTTAATTCTCTTTAGAATTTGAACACAGAAGCAAACCTTCATTAAACATTCAATCAAACATGATCTAGGAAGCATACTAAATATCTCGGAAGAAGCGATTAAAAACGTACCGTCCGGAAGTCCAATTATCTAAATGAATGGATAAATTTATGCAAAATCTTCACCCGAAATTGTTTCCCGGCGGTGTAATCAACCGTTGACCTGACTGCGGTTCTAAAGCTGTTTCCGCGTTTCCATCTACCGATCGTATCGTCACCGTGTTAGAGCAATATCCGAATGCAGATGCGCATTGTTTCATCGTGATGATGCTTCCTTCCTCTAGCAGTAGATGAGAATGTTCACGACGAAATCGTGAGAACTGACCAACCATGGCTTAAATGGCTTGACTGGCTTAAATTTGTGACCACAGAGTACAGCATATTTTTATTTTATTACTATTTTTCAATGGTCAATGTCAGTCGTCGAACCTGTGACGTTCTGTGGAAAGATGGAAGATCATTCGAACGTGTTTTTTTTTTGGTTCGCCCAATCGATACACTCTTGCGCATCTGAAGGCTAATAGATGTGTTTTTTTTGTTTTACGTAAAACAGCAAAAGTAAGAAGTAGAACTCATTCCCAAAACAAATCACTCCCACTAATGACGCGAAACAATTATCTAACAGCATCAGGCGATCTTGCCAAAAAGGTTCCAAACACCTTAAAAATAGCTTCTCGCGCGAAGACTGATTGACGGGCGGCTTTTCGTCATCGTCTGCGCTGTTGAACGGAAAAACATAAATAAAATATACAAAGACTCTAACGACCTTCGTTACCGTCGGTTNGTAAAGCATTTCGCAAAACCGAGGGCTCTTTCTAAACAATGAATCTAAAATTAAGGAAATTGTAATTTGCCTCTTTCTTCAGCCAAGCACAATACTGTCGGTGGCCAGCATGGCTGCGCTTACGCCCGCTGAAGGCCAAACCTTCCCGATCTACCGAAGGGTAACGCTTTCCTAATCACCCTCTAGTGGCGCAACCTAGTGGGTGTTCCGTTTGACCTCCGACCACATTGCAATGCTTCGGAGCACGTTTTGTTCAGCTTGATGGAGGCAAAATTTTTGTCAAACAATATGCAAAACGTCACCTACAGGTTCAGGGTATTCGTCAATGCACAAGCGCAGCAACCGGACGCAATCAGGGCCCGTGCTGGTTTAAATAGTTGACCGTGATCGTTGATTGCTGATCTTCATGATCGCTGTATTCTGAATCAAAATGTATGTTTCTTTACCAACTGCAATGATGATTCAGTGTGAGCGATTTGTTCAATTGTAAGCTACTGACGGCGTCACAATGGCACCGTCATCCGATCACCAGATTAAGTGGATTAAATATAATAGGTGGGCAGTTATTGGCCGCCCATAAACGACCTTTTCCAACGATTTGCAATCAATCAAAGTTCAATATTTTTGAACAGGTTTCAAGCGAATTTCAGATAATGTGTCGTCCACATAGTTGTCTATTGCCGTTTAAATTGATAACGATATCATATTTTGTATCTGTAGCAAAATATCTTCAAAATTGATACAACGGCTGTGTGAACTCAAACTGTGGTGGCTCAACTGTGGTGAATCATCGAATGATAGCTTTTAATGGGGTGTTTAGTACAAGGTGTAGGTACAAGGTTCATGAAGAATTTTACATTTTTTACAGCTGCTCTTCGCGGAACTACGTATGAACGCTTGTTTCCTGGAGGCGATACATTGATTATTGTTTGAATAAAGAAGTGACATGTCTTCTGAGTCTGATAATTACGATGTTAATGATAGTGTTTGTGATTAATTTGCTCTCCAGATGTTTTTAGAGAATTGGACTTAGAAACAGTGAGTTGACATGGAAACCCGTAGGCTTACCTCAACAATCCAATCAACTGCATGAAGTGAATTTATCGGTCGACAAAAATCATTTGCATTTGTGGAATAAAATCTGCTAAGTTCGCCGCCTTCAGATATGACTCCGAAACACGTTACAGTTTTAATTATTAATCTACGAGGGAATCATTGAAATTTTGGTAGCCGAAAACAAAAAAGCCTTATAAATGTTGAATAATGCTACATTATCACAAGTGGCACGAATGAAACAATGTAAACTAATTTGGAAGAAATGAAAAAAGTTGCTTGAATTATTGTTATGGATGGTATTGGTAAAAGTAAATCCAGTTGCAAATTATTGGTCAAAAAATAAATTAAAAATGTCGCGGAAAAGATTCGAGATATTACTTACTAATTTCCATTTCGTCGATAACATGTCCATTTCCTGTAAAGATCGACTAAGATAATAAAAAATAAATAAAATTAAAAAAATATAAAATAAATTATAAACTACAAGAAAAGTATCAGAAAGTGTACGCGAAAGGAGAAAGACTCGTCGTGTATCTTGTCTTTTTTAGGGTTAAAAAAGTGTCATCCATTATGTGGCTCACGCGGCCCGATCGGAAAAATCCCGAAGCAGTCAACGCGTTGAATAAAAAAAAGAAAAATAATAAAAGTTCCAATTAAACAAAATATTTAATTCTCTTTAGAATTTGAACACAGAAGCAAACCTTCATTAATCATTCAATCAAATATGATCTAGGAAGCATACTAAATATCTCGGAAGAAGCGATTAAAATCGTACCGTCCGGAAGTCCAATTATCTAAATGAATGGATAAATTTATGCAAAATCTTCACCCGAAATTGTTTCCCGGCGGTGTAATCAACCGTTGACCTGACTGCAGTTCTAAAGCTGTTTCCGCGTTTCCATCTACCGATCGCATCGTCACCGTGTTAGAGCAATATCCGAATACAGATGCGCATTGTTTCATCGTGATGATGCTTCCTTCCTCTAGCAGTAGATGAGAATGTTCACGACGAAATCGTGAGAACTGGCCAACCATCTATCTATCTTCTCCACAACACGCACAATGCGGTGAGTTCATGGCACCATTTCTGGCTTAAATTTGTGACCACAGAGTACAGCATATTTTTATTTTATTACTATTTTTTAATGGTCAATGTCAGTCGTCGAACTTGTGACGTTCTGTGGAAAGATGGAAGATCATTCGAAAGTGTTTTTTTTTGGTTCGCCCAATCGATACAGTCTTGCGCATCTGAAGGCTAACAGATGTGTTTTTTTTTTGAGTTTTGTTTTGCGTAAGACAGCAAAAGTAAGAAGTAGAACTCATCCCCAAAACAAATCACTCCCACTAATGACGCGAAACAATTATCTAACAGCATCAGGCGATCTTGCCAAAAAGGTTCCAAACACCTTAAAAATAGCTTCTCGCGCGAAGACTGATTGACGGGCGGCTTTTCGTCATCGTCTGCGCTGTTGAACGGAAAAACATAAATAAAATATACAAAGACTCTAACGACCTTCGTTACCGTCGGTTATAAAGCATATTTTTTTGCCCAACGCCCGGAAGTGCTGGAAAATTTTGCAGTGCGTTAAATATATTTGCTTTTCATTTCATTTTAAGCGTACAAAGTAGAACCATCGTTGGGCACTGTGCGCACATAATTATGCGTGCTCTCAGCACTATAATTTCGGTGCATAATGTGGGCTTATGGGGTTTTAATTCTTGTCACCAAAAACTTACCGCTATCGGTAAAGACCATCTTCGTGTCGTAATTACACTAGCTTGATCGCAAATGGCAAACGTTCACGTGGTTGCGTCACAAACACGCTGCAAAGCAAACTGTTGCCATGGTAACAGTAATCGTCGTGCGCCAAAATGCTGTAAGAAAAAGGGGGCAATCTTTAGATGCAGCAGTACCTACCAGCGGTACAAGGCGGATGGAATGCGGAATGGATGAAGGCGGAAAATGGATGCTCTCCAGTAGTAAACAATTTTCCACACGACGGATTTGCTTTGGTGGAATGACGACCTACCAGCAAAGTCGAAGTTTAAACACAACAAGGATATTTTGGTTGCGAAATTTATGATACAATCCTACAGGGGTTTATCTTTCTGGAGCAACTGCCATGCGAACAATCGAAATTTTGCATTTGACAACACTTAGTGCACCACTCCGGTAACGGTGTTTGATGCATATGTTTGCACATTGCATCATATTTCAGTAACCCACTGAGCTTAACGACCCTGAAACAAGTGTCGATGAGGTTATGGAACACACACCCTTCTATTGGCTTGCTATACCATCGTTCGACACGGGAGTCGGTTTTGCATTAGCGAAATACAAATCCCACTTGCGTAGAATACACGATGAAGGAGTGTCTAGTAACAGCGATGTTTGCGAATTCATTATATTTGTGTTTCATTAAGTTCCATTAATATTTACTGCAACATCAGACTAACGTTATCATTCTTTCGGAAAGGTCGGCTAAGCTGAACTACATTAGTATATTTTTGGATGCGAGTATATTTTAAAGTTTATTTTATTGTTTACTTAAAAAGAAAATTTTTGAATAAATTCTTTACAAGTAGGAGTACAAGGGTTTTTTTCATTTTAGTTATTTTATTCATGTTTAATGAAGACTGAGTTTATTCCCTCCTTGTATTTTGCCTTATCTGGGTCATGCTCTCTCTCTCTCTCTCTCTCTCTCTCTCTCTCTCTCTCTATCTCTCTCTTTTTGGCTTAACGACCCTTAAGGTCATGCCGGCCAAGTATGGCTTACTGGACTTATTTTACCACGTAGCCGGAGAGTCAGTCCTTGCATCGGAGGGATGGTCTTGATGGGATTTGATCCGCGGTTCTGTTGTTTGGAACCGGCGCGTGGACAACCTCCAATGAATCAATTAATTTCAGATCGTTTCAGCTAACAGAAGTGGCAAAGTTCGGTTTGGTAGAATGGTTCCTAGGTTGTTCATTATGAGCTTCTGGGAAAAGGTTTGGTAAAATTTAATCATGAACAATTCACAAACAAAATTTCAATTTTTCATTTTTTTTTTCAGTTTCAATTTCAATTTAATATTACATTATGTCTCTCGTAAGGCTACACATAGAATACTTAAAATATTATAACTTAAACCATAATATATACCTAAAAACTAAACTAAAACTAAAACTCAGACAAAGGAAGTTCATGAAAATAATAGAAGCTCATTGAGTATGATGAGGAGGCTAAAAGGGAAATCTAAGACGATAACGAAAGGAGGATAAAGGGAAGTGGAAATCAAATAAGTGGGAAGAGGAGTTAAACGATCGCAGAGCAAGCAACAATGGGCAAAAATAACAGAGAGATTACGCGGAAAGGCAGGGAAGATCACAAATGCATCGTAAACCGCATGGATTCGAACTTCAAGCTCTGAAAGTCTGATGCCAAAAATCTGGAGAATTGTCTAATTTGGTACGGGTAGGACCTTCAAGGCATTAAAGGTCCTTACATTTTTTTTACACATTTCTACACAATTGCCGGTATACAAAAACGCCTCTAGAAATAGCAAATAAAGAAAAAAAGGTCATCTGTACGCTTAATAAATAATGGTATTCTTGTTTCAATTATCAATTATTAATTAAACAAATAAACTATTTTGTTACGAATTCCTTAGTATTTTAAGTCTTCTTCAGTATTCTAGTTTCGAACTACCTGTTATATTCATTATTTTATAAATCTTAATTGCACACTCGTTGCGCAATCGAATATTTTGTCCATCGAAATCTCTCCACTAGCACATGGTTCTGCTAAAAGATCATTCCATCTTACTGATGCCGCAATTGACCTACGTAATTTTGCCATCAGCTCTAACCCTCAATGTTATACACAAAAAATGCTAATACCGGCACGTCCGACCGATGCAGTCATCTCTGTCATACACGTTGCACCATAACCCAACGCAGCGCGGAACCTGTTCCATCTAATATCCGCCCCAAGTTGCATTCTCGTCCACGCCACGCTTGTCACTAGGAAGCGCAACATATACCCCACACCGGCCGAAGGGTAACGTGTGGGGAACAGCGTGTAGCGCTGTGGACCATTCTAACCACGATCACATCAACACACACTGCCTGACGACAAGACGTTCCGGGGTCGCGTCAATAAATTTCGCTTCGGTCGCAGTAACTCGAGAGGGCCATCTCCCAGCCATGGTCAG
This sequence comes from Anopheles parensis, assembly GCA_016254315.1. Classification (NCBI taxonomy): domain Eukaryota; kingdom Metazoa; phylum Arthropoda; class Insecta; order Diptera; family Culicidae; genus Anopheles; species Anopheles parensis. The sequence goes on from CM028126.1 coordinate 23,404,199, forward strand.
CTTGCTCACATTTGCAAGCATTCGGGCGCTAAAAACATTGTAGCAACCAAGTACGGCTGCGCACGAGCACGAACGGCAGCGGGAAGGACTCTCTTCGAAACTCTGACACGATCACCAGAACTGCACATGCTGAATGGGTGTTTGCTTGTCCCTACAACCCCTTTGCACAGAAGGGGCCTTCACCAGCGCTTCGACCAAACAGGGCGTCCCCATG
>CM028126.1:23404421-23416799 GCA_016254315.1 Anopheles parensis
GGACTCTCTTCGAAACTCTGACACGATCACCAGAACTGCACATGCTGAATGGGTGTTTGCTTGTCCCTACAACCCCTTTGCACAGAAGGGGCCTTCACCAGCGCTTCGACCAAACAGGGCGTCCCCATGGTCGCAAAAAATAATGCGCGCTCCGGCACGGGAATGCCTTTGGAATGAGCATCAGTCCAAAACCGCGACTCGACCCGAACGGACTCGCGCTCGCATCGATCCCACATACCGGCACATACCCCCGTTTTGGTCCTTCGTCCCCATCCACCCTCTCACTCCCAAGTTCCAACATCCAGGGCCTGTGCCCGCTGTGTATATGTGTGTGTTTGTGTGTGTGTGAACATAGGCGGATAATTTTCGATCTTCCGTGCTATATCATTAGCGATCCTTCTCTTCAACATACCAATCGATCGATCGTATCATCTTGGAATTTCCTTTTCGCCGTACATTCGTCGCCGGTTTTCAAATTTTTCGCATTCGTTTGAGGCTGAATTCTCCATAAGGAAATCTTTCCACGTGGTGCGTGCAAAGGAGCAACTTTGCAATCGGACATAAACATCGCCACCAATACGGACACACTGATACGGCTTCTCTGCTTGGTACACGGGTAAGGATGCTGCTGCGCAAGGCTACGACCGCATTTGGCGGATGTTTGCGCCAACAGTTGCACCGCAGCTCATCAGCCGATGGCGTACTGGCGTCATTGGCGACGGTACAGCAACCACTCCAAACGACACCACAACGACGTTGGCTATCAAACAGCGGGGGACGAAAAACGCATCCCAAAATCCTCATCACAGGTGAGTTCTCACGCATCTTCGAGCACCGAGCAAAACGCAGAACGAACATGTGCCGCACCGTATGAGTAACCAGGGCGAGCCCCTGCTCATTCGGTTTAGCTCAATTGAGCGCTCAATTGGGGAGTAAATTGTGATGCAAGGTTAGCAACAAAGTGTACGCATACTCGCGTTGCTAGGGGCACAGTTTCTAAGCGGACGGTAGTTTAGAAGTTGTTTGCCCTTATTCACTCCCAAGCACGTCCCAACCCTCCCCTTCAGTCAGTGATTTGTGCAAGTTGGCTGAACGATTCTCTCGGCTTGAATGGTGAATGAAGAATGAGAATGAGCAAAACTTAGCATCATATATTAAGAGGCAAATGTTGATAAAATATCATAAAATCAAACTGAGCTGAATTAGGAAAACAATTACTGCTCTGTCGTTCAACAAATGAAGTGCTGTATTTACCATCGTCTGATTTAACACGTAATTGGAAATTTTCTGCATCATTGTACGCCACGAGCTCGATGTTATGAGCGTATCGTTTTAGCAGGGACGAATTAGATTAGATCAATATATGTGACACGGTGTCAAAATCCCCCACTTAGTAGCTTATTAATTTGTAAATTATTAAAACTGTTTTTTTTGTTCAGTTCGTACAATTAAATTAGCCAGTTTTTGGATATCTATAATGGTTTGTCCATACTATATTTATGGTATTGTCAATAACACTGCGATCTGTAAATTACTACACGCGATAAATCAAAATACTACGAAAATACTCCTTTTAGCGAGCAAAATGTCGCTATAACAATAGCATTTATTGTTGGTCGCAGCCTATGTAAAAATATTGAAAAAACTTTAACTCCATCTTCCACCAAACAGTTCCTGGTTTATCTTGCATTGGGAATCATAAAAAAATGAAGAACTTAAAATGGAGCACATGGAAAACCTATCTCACATTAAGATTATGGTAGTTACTGATTCCCATAAAAAATCAGGAACGGAAAATAAAACAATCCTTCAATGAAGTGAAAGTGTTCATAAGGTGTTAACAATATGGAATTTTGCTTTTTCGGATGTTAGTAAACATCAGCCTGACGATACAGTGTTCACAAATGTTATTACTCATTTTCTTGATTAACTTGATTAACGATTCTCTCTTAGGAGAAAACCCGTGCGTGGGAACAACAAGGATCGAATGTAGAACCTAGGAGATGAGGCATTAGCTTTCGGGACGTACTAAAATATATTCGAAATTTAACATCGTCATTAATCGACAATTTAAAAGGCGTATTTGCGGCGGTCCGGTGGTGCATGTGATAAACGGCGCCGGTCCACACGGCAGGACCGGGTTCAAATCCCATCCGGATCGTTCCCCCGTAGCAAGGACTGACTATCCGGCTACGTGGTAAAATAAGTCTAGTAAGCCAGAAATGGCCGGCGTGACCTGTAAGGTCGTTAAGCCAAGAAGAAGAAGATTTGCGGCATCTGAAATTAAAAAGAGTCAATAATACCATTGACGATTTCATCAATCAATTTTTCAACGTGATGGAATAATGTAAACCAAACAAAAAAACTTATCATAACAGCTTTTTCAAGTCATCAAAAAAACAGTCTACGATGGAGAGTTCCATATCAGTATCTAGTATTGTATAAACATTACTTGTACTAACTCTACTTCACATTTCTCCACAGGTGGACTCGGCCAGCTTGGTGTCGAATGTGCGAAACTTCTGCGAAGCCAGTACGGCGAAGAAAGTGTCATTCTGTCGGATATCATCAAACCGAGCAGTGAGATCGTTAACAGCGGACCATACATTTTTGCCGACATTCTCGACTTCAAGGGTCTGCAGAAGATCGTCGTCGATCAGCGTGTCGACTGGATCATTCATTTTTCCGCACTGCTCAGCGCGATTGGTGAGCAAAATGTTCCGCTAGCGGTGCGCGTTAACATTGAGGGCATGCACAATGTGCTCGAGCTGGCCAAACAGTACAAGCTTAGGATCTTCGTACCGAGCACGATCGGTGCATTCGGTCCGGACAGCCCACGGAACCCTACACCGAACGTGACGATTCAGCGACCGCGCACAATTTACGGTGTATCGAAGGTGCATGCGGAACTGATGGGCGAATACTACCACCACAAGTTCGGACTGGATTTCCGTTGCCTTCGGTTTCCGGGTGTGATTTCCAGTGATCCTCCCGGCGGTGGTACTACCGGTAAGTTAACGACAGGTGAACCAAAACAGGACGAAGTGTTGTTAATCTGGCAAGTCCTCTTTCATTGCAGATTATGCCGTAGCCATATTCTTCGAGGGTCTAAAGACGGGCAAGTACCAGTGCTACCTCAAACCCGACACGCGTCTGCCCATGATGTACATCGAGGATTGTCTGCGATCGTTGCTCGAGTTTATGACCGCTCCAGAAGAGAAGCTGCAACGCCGAGTGTACAACGTAACTGCCATGTCCTTCACACCGGAGGAACTCGTCGAGAAGCTATCCAAGTATATTCCCGAGCTGCACGTCAGCTACCGACCAGACAGTAGGCAGCTCATTGCCGACTCTTGGCCACAAATCTTCGACGATTCGGAGGCGCGCCGAGACTGGGGCTGGCAACACAACTATGACCTGGACAAGCTGGTGGATCTTATGGTTCGAGATGTCACCGAAAACTACATCAAAAAGGCGTCACAGTAGGACGGCTACATGTTTTCATGACTACATTCGGCACCATCGAGCGCTGCAATAAACTGTGTATACCTGCAACAACAGAAGTCACTCTTTGGTGGACTCCGTATATTGATAGGATATCATCCGAAACATATAGAAAAACTATTGCTTATAAAAAATACTCGGAAGCTAGCTGCGTATATTCAGAGCACATTTAGAGTTCAATTGTATTAAAAACAAAAGTTATCAAACTTCCCTATCCTCGTCAAACTTGAAATTATTTTTTTCTAGTTGGGAATCAAACTATGATATTCGTTTTTCGGAGATGTTACAACATTATCAATTAATTTGTAACAGCTTGCCTGAAGCAAGTTTCATCTCGGAATGAAGAATTTGTATAGCGTGACGCAACTCGTGTCCGTCGGATGTAGTCGATGTGCTATTTGTATCTTTTCCCTGCGAAACTTTGCGATCGTAAAGGGCACCGTAATCAAACAATATAAATCGAAGGAATAGTGACCTCATCCCTACTGGAGGCGATAACAATGATCAAATGGAGAATCGTGGGAATGAGGATCTTAATAGACGAATAGTCATTGGATAGTAAAGTCTGGCATGACGACCAAATATTTTATGTTCTCCACCAATCGGATAAACATTGATCATTCCCACATTATGTTTCCTGATAGTTGCCGCCTTCATCTAGAAATATTAGACGAAATGATGTTTAATATGTGTGTAATCATGTGTGTAATCATGGTCTTAGTTCTTCGTGCCAAGAGTTTCCGGCAGTAGATCGATTGGTTAAGTAGACCTTTAACTTTTCAGACCATAACGTTTTGAGGTAAATTTCGAATGTAGAATCTACTGTCTAAGAATTTCGAGATTCAAACGACGATATATTGAGGTACAAGAAACTAGTGTTGGGTGAATCTGATTCAGATTCATGGATCTGAATGAATGATTCTGAATCTCTATTCTGAAGATTCATGAATTTTTATTGTTTAGGAATCCTTCCAGTTCCACCCCAGGGAGGGACAGTCCGATGATTTATGTGGGTGCCTTTCCATCTTTGAAATGCCTTTTGGACAGCACTTGGACAGAATTTCACGTGTGGAGTCTACCGCCCGGTGAGTCCTTTAATTTTAAGTTAGTAGGCAGCTAATAATAAAGGATTCATGAATCTTTCAGGATGCATTTGAATTTAAGAAAATTGACATTTTGGGAGTCGGCTCATGATTTGAATTACTCACATGAATGACTCTTTTCCAAAGATTTAATAAGCACAACACTACGAGAAACTGATCTGTCAAACAGATTTTCGTTGTTGTCTTTCTAGCTTTTTTCGCGTCCGGAACCATACCGGACAGCTGGCGTAAGATCATCGATGGTCTGCATGATATTTTGAATGGAAATTAAAACCAGAATATTCGTCAACGATATACAATACCATCAGTTGCTACACAAATACGAGACGACATTTACGTAAACAATTAATCTAGCATTTATTTCTCAAAAGCAGACTGTAAATATAACCAGTCTGGCTCAATTGATTAACCGTATTATCTAAACGATAAGCACGATAATGAAGCGTAACGGAACGGCTCCTTTCGATGCGCTACATGCTTCTCAACGCTCAATCTAATTGTCCATCATTTGTTGAATGTTTTGCGGTTCCTTCATCGATTTATGGTTGATGTCATCAGAAGAAATAGCCACAATCAGAAGAAATAGCCGCATATGGTGAAATACGGTGCCTGTACCATAACAAATGTTTTCCCAACACAAAAATCATTTACAATCAAAATGGTCTGCTACAGTCCATTTGGTTGTGATGACAAATCTATTATTTGTTTTTCCACAATTCCGATCCCATCTTCATGAAAATGTTTTAAAATTGACCTCTTTACTGATCGTTTGACACACAATAATCATGTAAAACAATAATCATGTAATCATGTAACACAATAATCATGTAAAAAACGAAAAAGAAAATCATTTGCATAGCATTGATTTTCGAACCACATCACGACCTTCCTTTGAATGGTTTGTACCATTTAAATATGTACTCATGTTCGGAAGAGTAGTATTCCCCGATACCATTGCAAATACAACATTTTTAACATGCTCGTTGCCTGTTTTGTTAATCCAATTTTATAAACCTTCAGAATAATTTGGTCTGATCTACAGGAGCAGGCCTTTTTCTGATATAGGGTAATACCGTAGATGTGTCATTTATAATGTCTAAGAAATTTGTTATCACTCCATCGAAATTTGCCCTTATCTTATCATTCCCAAACTTGTATTGTTTTATATAAAATCGACACAGAAAGTTTTGGGCTCACATTCGGTAGTGGTGATGGCACAGCTACAGTTGCTCAGATACAGATCCTATCCAAAACGAGGTGTGGCATTGATCTTTGTTATTCACGAAAANCTTATCTTATCATTCCCAAACTTGTATTGTTTTATATAAAATCGACACAGAAAGTTTTGGGCTCACATTCGGTAGTGGTGATGGCACAGCTACAGTTGCTCAGATACAGATCCTATCCAAAACGAGGTGTGGCATTGATCTTTGTTATTCACGAGAAAAGAAAAGGATCAAAAAAGGATCTGAAAGATTTGGAAGCAGTTCTTCTACGTTTACAATTCGAGGTGCGTAAACATATCGACTGTACAGCAGCTGAAGTGCGAGATGTGTTGGAAAAAGTTTCCAAGGAGGACCATAACAACAATGAGTGCTTGCTGATAGTGTCGATGACCCACGGTAGTAAGGAAAAACTCACTTTCAAGGACCGCGATATTTCTGTCGACGAGTTGTGGGATTATTTCATTGGAAACAAATGTGCATCATTATTTGGAAAGCCAAAGCTCGTCTTCGTCCAATCCTGTCGGGGTAATAAGTATGACGCTGGAACTAGAAAATGCTTAGATTCCGAACCGCCAAAAGTTGAACCTGTAACGGTCTGTTTACCAATGTACGCCGATCTTTTGGTGATGTACTCGACTTACGAGGATCACGTTTCGTTCCGTTGCGAGAAGGAAGGTTCCTGGTTTATACAGTCCCTGTGCCAAGTGTTGGCATGCAATATTGCACAAGTGGATCTCCTTCGTTTGCTAACTCATGTGACATACCTCGTATCGTGTCGTTCAGATGGTTCGGGAGAAAACATTGTGAAACAAACACCAACGATCAATTCAACGCTCTCCAAAGCATTTTACTTTCTGCCCAAGTAATGATATGCTGTATTCTTTTAACGACGCCGAACAACTACTAAACACCAAATACAGCGCAAACTGTAAACGAGCAGCAAATTCGAAGAAAAGATTATTTAATACGCTGACGTGAAGTTTTGTAACGGTAACTGCCCAAAATATTGATAGACAGATTCAAGGAATACAGAGTCACGATAACAATCCGCGGAAGTGTGATAAAGAGTTGTAATCGAGTGTTCCAACGACTTGTGCTACATGCTACAGTGTTGATAAGATAATTTAGTAAATGGAGTCCAACGTCATAGGAGAAAATAATAAGAAAGAGCTGAACAATGATAAAGCGACTGCAAATCCGTATCCTAAAACGAGTTCAAAAACTGTTTCAGTTTGTGCAAGTTGAATAAGATTACAATACTCAACAACACATTGCATCTGGGTTCATTTCTGACATATGCTTTGGTTTCATGTTTGTTAAAAATAATTTACTAATTTCTTCACGTACTTACACACAAGCAACATCCAGTTTTCAAAGTAAATTCAATTGTGCGTAGTAGAGATAACTGCTAGTTAAAAAAAATAATACACAATAAAAAATATTTCACTGTGACTCCAACCACTTCTTTTACATCACAATTCACCGTTTTTATCAGGTGGAAGATATAAATAATCCGAAACAGATTTGTAATGAATTTTTAAATCAATATTAAATGTTCTTAATTTTCTCAAGAAGAACGTTCTGACCATACGTATGTGTCGTGCGGATTCCGTGTCGTGCGGATTTATATCCTCTGTCCTGTCACTGTGTGGCACGCACCCGTTAAGTTATTTTTCCGCTTTGCGCGCCTCCATGGTTCAACTTTCGTTTTGTGATCCACGATAGTGACACGACACAGCGCTTGCTCGTCCCGCAATTTACGTGTGTCCTTTTCATGTAGTAAACGTAAAAGCATTGTTTTATGTACGGATTTATTTTAATATGTAACGAACGAGCGAACACATTTGCATCCTCTTGTATATTTCATCAAAGTTGGTCCTCTGCTTCAAAATTAAATGGAATCTTGAATTATACTATGCATAGTGGATGAGAGGACCTTTAGCAAATTTTGTATAATTAACAGTCCCTGTTGGACCTAACTTTCACTAGACAACATTGCTTCACAAAGAAACGCTCTAAATTTAAAAAAAAGGACATGTTTCGTTCGAACAAATCATTATTTCAGTAATAGCAACTATTTGTGTGATTCTATTTCTTCTACTACTACTTCTGTTTGATGTTGCGATCTATTAGGCTTAATTTAGTAGTAAGTATAATTGACTTACTAAATTTATTTTTCATCACGCTGTCCGGTTGGGTTTTTTGTGTTGGAAAATATAACAGCTTCGTGAGCATTGACACTATGCAAGGCATCTGTTTTTTTGCATCAAGTGTTCCGTTTCTTGGAACGTTCGATTGATACTGATATGCAACCCTTCGCGAAACGGCAGTAAGAATGTGCAACAACTCCAGGCGATAAGCATTCACGCCAAGCTCGTTGCTCAGCGATTGAATGAACCACGATCCGTTATCCGTGTTGCGCCACGCGTAATACCCATCACACGTAGAGTACATCACCAGCAGATCGGCCATAGCAGGTATGACATAATTTATCGGTCCTGGGATCGGTTCCATAATCATATGTTTTACCCGTGAACCAGTATACAGCTTTTTGCCTCTACAAGCTTGTAAGAAAAATAGCTTCGGTTTTCCAACCAACGATGGACACGCATCACCGACAAAGGGTTCCCACAGTTTACTCACTTTGTAGGACTTATCGTTCGCGTATAAACGATTTTCTTCCTCCCCATGCGTCATTACCACCACTACCAGACAGTTGTTCTGCGAATGATCTTCACTAGCAATCGTTTTTAGCATGGCAAGAAGCTCTTTTTTTGTAAGATCATTAAACACGCGCACATCAAAACCGATTGTTTTTAATACCGCACTTATACTATTACAATCTATGTCACTACCATCTCGTGGGCGCATGTTACTAAAATTCACTTGGTTGATGACAAGCGCTATTCCTTGCTTTGGATGGCTTACATCATAATGGTCGTCTACTTCAATTGCTACCCTTTTTGATGAACTTACAGGCGAAGGCGTTGTTGAGCCGTCCAATGCAGATGTAGTAATAGTTCTAAAATTAGACCAATCAACACATGCACTTTAAGGTAAATTTGAAATAAAAGATAATACATACACATTTATTGATCTCGCATCCAATTGATTTGCTGGCAGGATCAAACATTGGGATGATTCCATATTTTCCATTTCGATATTGCAGGTTCCAAAGACACCCTAACCAGTTCACTTTGCACGTCTCACAACAAATTGCACACTTTAAATCATCTCATATATACATCTCTTTGAAGTGCATTTGTTATCTCTCTCGATAAGGTTTATCAGTAAAAACATTTCTCGTAAAACGGTTCATTCAGTAATACACTGCCTTATCTATCGTCAGAATTGGCGATATAAGAGCGTACGATTGCAAATCTATATCCGGTCCCATATTTTTTATGACGTATGGCAAGCAACTCATTGCCAATATTGCCATGAGAACACTTTAGAAACACATCTTATTTATTTAATTTATTTTTAAATTAATTAATTTTCAAATATTAATATCAAATAATAAATGTTCTGTTGTCAGTGTATTTAGCCATACCGCACTGATATGGGTATGGATCCGAAGTCTCTAGAAGGATAATATAGGCACTCCATACCCTACTCCGACTCAATACGTCCCCGTCGTACAGAATTGTAACATATCGCTCCAAATATCTGAGCTTGGGTATACGGGGAAACCCAACCCCTTGGGAAGATGGGGTATATGGCTAAATTGAGCGGAGGGCGACAACCAACGTCTGTTCTCCATGTTAGGGGCGGCTGGATGTCCCTTCTGTCCTGGCACCCTACGGGACTTTAAACAGCTAAGATGCGTAGGCCCTCCGACGAGACGGGGGGGTTGGGGGAGAGGCCCTGCTACCCACCACCAATACAAAAGCAACGAAAGGTAATCAAGACACTTTGAATCGGATTAACAGATACAGACCCACTCACCGAAACCGCACCGAAAGGACAACGATTGGAAACACGGGACATGGAACTGCAGATCCCTCACAGCACCCGGAAGTACCCGCATTCTTTCGGACGAGGTGAGAGCCCGCGGCTTCGGTATAGCAGCACTTCAGGAGGTGCGCTGGAAAGGAGTAACGGAGCGCCCTACCGCAGTGATTGCATGATCTACCAGAGCGGTGGTGAAAAGCATGAACTCGGTACAGCGGTCCTGGTCATAGGTGCGATACGAAAGAGAGTAATCGGTTGGTGGCCGATCAACGAACGGATGTGCAGGTTGAGGGTTCGTGGAAGGTTCTTCAACCTGAGCATTATTAACGTGCATAGTCCGCACCTTGGAAGCACCGATGACGATAAGGANTCGAGGCGATGTCCCTCAATGACCATTGGCGTATGATGGAACAAGCCATCAGCAGCACGGCCGATCGAACTATTGGCCGCGTAACACGTAACCGGAGGAAGGAATGGTTTGATGATGAGTGCAGGCGAGCACTATCCGAGAAGAACGCAGCGCGTACTCGCATGCTCCAGCGCGAGACCAGGCAGAACGTGGAAGACTACAGACGACTGAGAAGGCAGCAGACCCGACTCTTCCAGGACAAGAAGCGCAGCTTCGAAGAGTCGGATGAGCAACTGATGCAGCAGCTATCCCAGTCGGGGGAAACTCGTAAGTTCTACAGGATGCTGAATGCGGCACGAGGCGGTTTTACTCCCATAACCGCTATGTGCCGCAACGAGGAGGGAGATATCCTGTCGGACGAGCGAGAGGTGATCGACAGGTGGAAGTGCTACTTCGACAGGCACCTGAACGGAGCAGATGCAGGAGAGACTGAACCAGGCGCAGGAAGCAGAGGAGAGCAGTATTGCGATAGCCAGCAGAAAGACGAAGTGCCCCCGCCATCCTTGGACGAAGTCATCAGTGCCATCAAACAGCTGAAACGTAACAAGTCAGCTGGCAGCGATGGGCTGGTGGCAGAGTTTTTCAAGATGAGCCCGGAGAGGCTTGCCGCGCTTATGCATCGGCTGATCGTAAGGATTTGGGATCAGGAAGAACTACCGGACGAGTGGAAGCTGGGTGTCATACACCCAGTGTACAAAAAGGGCCACAGACTGGACTGTGCTAACTTCCGAGCCATCACAGTCCTGAATGCTGCCTACAAGATCCTGTCCCGAATACTCTTCTGCAGACTTGCGCCCCTTGTCACAGATTTCGTCAGAAGCTACCAAGTTGGATTTGTGAGAAGCAAATCGACGGCCGACCAAATCTTTACTCTACGGCAGATCCTCCAGAAGTGTCGAGAGCATCAGATCCCTACGCACCACCTGTTCATTGACTTTAAAGCGGCCTACGATATCATAGATCGGACCGAACTATGGAACACCATGCAGCAGTATGGATTCCCTGGGAAGCTGGAACGGCTGTTGAAGGCCACGATGGATGGGGTGCAGTGCAAAGCGCGATTATCGAACATGCTGTCGGAATCGTTCGAATCTCACCGGGATCTGAGGCAAGGGGACGGACTCTCCTGTTTGCTGTTCAACATCACTCTGGAAGGTGTCATGCGAAGCGCGGGCTTTGACATCCGGGGCTCGATCTTCACCCGTTCTATACAATTTCTCGGCTTCGCGGATGATATCGACATCATCGGACGGACGAAGACAAAGTACCTGTTTGCCGGAGGCTCTGACCGTCATAGATCCCGACTCCGGAGCAGAGTATCAGTTGACGGCGACGATCTCGAGGTGGTAGAGGAGTTCTGCTACCTTTGTACTATCATAACTTCGGACAACAACATGAGCAGCAAAATCCGAAAGCGCATTGTTCAGGGATATCGTGCCTACTACGGGCTCCACAAATTCCCGCGATGCAGAAGGCTCCAGCAACACACGAAATGTACTATATATCGCACACTGATACGTCCGGTAGTCCTCTACGGGTACTAGTCCTGGATTCTGCTAACGGAGGATGCCAGTGCTCTCGCTATTTTCCAACGGCGGGTGCTAAGGACTATCTTTGGCGGTGTGTACGAGCAGGGCGTGTGAACCACGTGCTAGCTGAGCTGTTTGGCGGTGCAGATATCCTGACGGTGGTCAAAGCCGGAAGAATACGATGGCTGGGGCACGTGATGAGGATACCGGACTCATGCCCCACCAGGAAGGTGCTCGTCAGTGATCCGTTCGACACGAGACGGAGAGGAGCACAGCGAGTTCGTTGACTGGATCAGGTGGAGTCAAACCTGTCGGAGATCGGATGCAGCCGTGGATGGAAGACTACAGCCCTGGACCGAATTTCCTGGAAACGGATCGGCGACCAGGCCATGTCTACGCGACGTGCTCGACTGTGAGCAGGCCAGATAAGAAGAATGAATCTAGTTTATTCATTAATATTGTTCCGAGGTAATTAATTAACTGGAGTCAGAACAATAAACATAATTATTGTGGTAAATATGGTTGGTACTTTAAAAACATTTATGAAAAGCATGATTATATGTTTTAATGTGTTTTACAGTTTTAGAAAATATAAATTTATGAAATGAAGCTTTCCAATCAAAATTAACTGGTCCGATAGTTCTATTGTGGAT
>CM028126.1:23425734-23481110 GCA_016254315.1 Anopheles parensis
CAGCCCTGGACCGAATTTCCTGGAAACGGATCGGCGACCAGGCCATGTCTACGCGACGTGCTCGACTGTGAGCAGGCCAGATAAGAAGAATGAATCTAGTTTATTCATTAATATTGTTCCGAGGTAATTAATTAACTGGAGTCAGAACAATAAACATAATTATTGTGGTAAATATGGTTGGTACTTTAAAAACATTTATGAAAAGCATGATTATATGTTTTAATGTGTTTTACAGTTTTAGAAAATATAAATTTATGAAATGAAGCTTTCCAATCAAAATTAACTGGTCCGATAGTTCTATTGTGGATGTACTCAAGCGTTTTTTTCATTATACCTGCAAGTTTAAATTCAACCGTTTAATGAAATATTTCACGTTCGTGTAGCACAGGGTGTATACGGACAAATGTCGTTATTTCAAATACACGTCTTAAGTAATCACACAACTAACGCTCGCAGGGGATGGGGTGCGGGAGATTAATCTTGGTGTTCGTAACGTGAAATATGATACATCTAAAATTCTTCATTTATGCGTGAAATAATCACTCGGCTAATCAAATAATTTATATCAGCCATTACAGAAAAGTGTCAAACAAGTTGTGCTATAGGTTGTTCGAACTTTCAACTCGACATCGGGTCGAGGTTATCCGACGTACAGAAGGTACAGCAGAAAGTAGGTATGAAGTTCTACTTCCCATGAGGTAAGAACCTTCCTGACGCACTGTCATCAAGAACACAGCCTAGCTTCATTAATCCAAATATATTAAGGAACGAAGAAGAGATTTGTTGGTTTATGATAAACATTAAAAATCATAAAATAAATACTATCGACATTACAGTTCTGAGAAAACCGAGAAGCTACTCCAATAATTTCATTGCTACAACTAAGGGACAATTGATAGGGCAGTTGTATTGCTGTTCTACACGAATCAAAAATGTTTGCTCTGTCTCTCTTGTTGATTTAACGGCTCTTTAGATCATGCCGGCATTTTTGGATTACAAGACTTAATTTATCACGTAACCGGATACTCAGTCCTTGCTACGAGGGGACGGTCAAGATATGATTTGATACCCAATCCTTTCGGGTGAAACTGGCTTCGTTTATCATATGCACGACCAGGCCGGGTTTATTGAATCATGCTTGCTATAATTTTAATCATGATTCTTACGCATAAGATCATAATGGGAGGAATATTAGTACTGTTTTCATAATTTTTTTATTACATCACATTGATCACATTGATCATTATTACATTGATCCTCTTCTTCAAAATTAAATGGAATCTTTAATTATACTATGCATAGTGGATGAGAGGACCTTTAGCAAATTTTGTATAATTAACAGTCCCTGTTGGACCTAACTTTCAGACAACACAGACAACATTGCTTCACAAAGAAACGCTCTAAATTAAAAAAAAAGGACATGTTTCGTTCGAACAAATCATTATTTCAGTAATAGCAACTATTTGTGTGATTCTATTTCTTCTACTACTACTTCTGTTTGATGTTGCGATCTATTAGGCTTAATTTAGTAGTAAGTATAATTGACTTACTAAATTTATTATTCATCACGCCGGATGAATAATATTATTCGCCAGAATTATCAGTCCTTGTTAGCGACGAACAGTCCGGTTGGGGTTTTTGTATTGGAAAATATAACAGCTTCGTGAGCATTGACACTATGCACGGCATCTGTTTCTTTGCATCAAGTGTTAAGTTTCTGGGAACGTTCGATTGATACTGATATGCAACCCTTCGCGAAACGGCAGTAAGAATGTGCAACAACTCCAGGCGATAAGCATTCACGCCAAGCTCGTTGCTCAGCGATTGAATGAACCACGATCCGTTATCCGTATTGCGCCACGCGTAATACCCATCACACGTAGAGTACATCACCAGCAGATCGGCCATAGCAGGTATGACATAATTTATCGGTACTTGGATCGGTTCCTTAATCATACGTTTTACCCGTGAACCAATATCCAGCTTTTTGCCTCTACAAGCTTGTATGAAAAATAGCTTCGGTTTTCCAACCAACGATGAACACGCATCACCGACAAAGGGTTCCCACAGTTTACTCACTTTGTAGGACTTATCGTTTGCGTATAAGCGATTTTTCTCTTTTCCGTGCGTCAGTACCACCACTACCAGACAGTTGTTCTGCGAATGATCTTCACTAGCAATCGTTTTTAGCATAGCAAGAAGCTTCTTTCTTTTTAGATCCTCGATCACGCGCACATCAAAACCAATTGTTTTCAAAACCGAACTTATACTATTACAATCTATGTCACTACCATCTCGTGGGCTCATGTTACTAAAATTCACTTGGTTGATGACAAGCGCTATTCCGTGCTTTGGATGGCTTACATCGTAATGATCGTCTATTTCTATTGCTACGCTTTTTGATGAGCTTACAGGCGAAGGCGTTGTTGAGCCGTCCAATGCAGATGTAGTAATAGTTCTAAAATTAGACCAAACATCACATGCACTTTAAGGTAAATTTGAAATAAAAGATAATACATACACATTTGTTGATCTCGCATCCAATTGATTTGCTGGCTGGATCACAGATTGGGACGATTCCATATTTTCCATTTCGATATTGCCGGTTCCAAAGACACACTAACCAGTTCACTTTGCANACAAATTGCACACTTTAAATCATCTCATATATACATCTCTTTGAAGTGCATTTGTTATCTCTCTCGATAAGGTTTATCAGTAAAAACATTTCTCGTAAAACGGTTCATTCAGTAATACACTGCCTTATCTATCGTCAGAATTGGCGATATAAGAGCGTACGATTGCAAATCTATATCCGGTCCCATATTTTTTATGACGTATGGCAAGCAACTTATTCCAGTCAATATTGCCATGAGAAAACTTTAGAAACGCATCAGATTTATTGAATTTATTTTTAAATTAATTAATTTTCAAGTATTGCAATCAAATAATAAATGTAGTTTATTCATTAATATTGTTCCGAGGTAATTAATTAACTGGAGTCAGAACAATAAACATAATTATTGTGGTAAATACAGTTGGTACTTTAAAAACATTTATGAAAAGCATGATTATATGTTTTAATGTGTTTTAGAGTTTTAGAAAATATAAATTTATAAGTCATGTATTAACTTTTTAAGAATGGTTTATCACCAAAAAAATAAAATATCATTAAAATGAAGCTTTCCAATCAAAATAACTGGTCCGATAGTTCTAATGTGGATGTACTCAAGCGTTTTTTTCATTATACCTGCAAGTTTAAATTCAACCGTTTAATGAAATATTTCACGTTCGTGTAGCACAGGGTGTATACGGACAAATGTCGTTATTTCAAACACACGTCTTAAGTAATCACACAACTAACGCTCGCAGGGGATGGGGTGCGGGAGATTAATCTTGGTGTTCGTAACGTGAAATATGATACATCTAAAATTCTTCATTTATGCGTGAAATAATCACTCAGCTAATCAAATAATTTATATCAGCCATTACAGAAATAGGTTGTTCGAACTTTCAACTCGACATCGGGTCGAGGTTATCCGACGTACAGAAGGTACATCAGAAAGTAGGTATGAAGTCCTACTTGCCATGAGGTAAGAGCCTTCCCGACGCTCCGTCATCAAGAACACAGCCTAGCTTCATTAATCCAAATATATTAAGGAACGAAGAAGAGATTTGTTGGTTTATGATAAACATTAAAAATCATAAAATAAATAATATCGACATTACAGTTCTGAGAAAACCGAGAAGCTACTCCAATAATTTCATTGCTACAACTAAGGGACAATTGATAGGGCAGTTGTATTGCTGTTCTACACGAATCAAAAATGTTTGCTCTGTCTCTCTTGTTGGTTTAACGGCTCTTTAGATCGTGCCGGCATTTCTGGCTTACTAGACGTAATTTATCACGTAACCGGTTAGTCAGTCCTTGCTACACTGGGCCGGGTTTATTAAATCATGCATGCTATAACTTTAATCATGCCTTTAAGCATAAGGTCATAATGGGAGGAATATAAGTAATGTTTTCATAAATTTTTTATTACATCACAATTATAATCATATTCATTTTGCTTATATTTTTGTAGATGTAATAGAGGTACTCTTATTCAAAGAACTCACTCACACAAGTATGAACTAAGCCATAAATATATCTTATCTTGAATCTTAACTCAGTGGCGGATTTAATGGTAAGCGAACTAAACGGCCGCGGAGAGCGGCCCTTACTCGCGAGGGCTTGAGTGAACACTTGAGTGATCGGGCAAATACAAAATATTGACAATGTTCTGTTCAGCACTACAATGGTTATTCTCTTTTTAATTAAAATCGGTGGCTGACGTTTATAACAAAAAATTTACTTGTTTGTACACGTTCTACTTGTGTTGATAATGAATCTTAATTTATCCATAGATAAAGCAATATCAGCAAAAAACAAACGATAGATTTTCTAGCTCAAAACAAGTATTTTCTGTGTGCAGGTTACAAGGTACCAAAAATGGTTTAAATTACTTTTTTAATTTATTTATTTATTTTATTAACATTGATTTCTTAATTAAAAATAACGTCATAAAAAAAAATAATTTCCGTACACCATTCTGCGAAAACTTTGCGATACTTTCGATAGAGTACATTTCGGCTCTATCAATTCGCATGATAACGAATAGATAAGCGATAAAAGAAAGAAAATTGATAAGTCTTATCGAACGAAACGGCACAAGTATAGATGGGCATACTCGAAGGTGCGCACTTAGACCGTCGCTTCATTCCATTCCGATCGGTAGAAAGTGAAATTTTGCACCATCCAAAATGGAAAACATTCCAAACAAGAGTGAAAATATGGAAGTCGCAGACGAAACCGACACTAGGCCTATTGAGTTGTCGTAAGTTTATAGTAAATTGTGTGGAAAATTTGCATTTAACTACTTTATTATTTACTTTCTTTAGGGAGAATGAAAATACTTCAATTAGTTCAACTCACAGAGGGTCCATTGTCAGCACACCAATCGTGTTGGCGGCAGTAGAAGAGGAAAAGTATAACACAACTTATCCGAACCTTGGAATAGCTCTTGTCATCAACCAAGTGAATTTTAAACGCATGTCCAAGCGCGAAGGTAGTGATAAGGATCGTGATAATATTAGTTCGGTATTGAAAAGAAATGGATTTGATGTGCGCGTGTTTAATGATCTAACAAAAAAAGAGCTTATTGCTATGTTAAAAACGATTGCTAGTGAAGATCATTGGCAGAACAGCTGTCTGGTAGTGGTGGTAATGACACATGGTGAAAAAGATGTTCTGTATGCATCCGACAACGTATACCCTGTGAGCGAACTGTGGGAACCATTTGTTGGTGATGCGTGCCCATCGCTGCTTGAAAAACCGAAGCTGTTTTTCATACAAGCTTGTAGAGGTGAAAAATTCGACGATGGTGTCAAACTGCTCAAAGTGGTAACGGACACAGTCGATGCCCGATCGTCTCCAGAGCCGCAGCCGTACGTTATTCCTACCATGGCGGACCTGTTGGTGATGTATTCCACCTATGATGGGCACTACTCGTGGCGCAATCCCGTCAACGGTTCCTGGTTCATGCAGTCTCTTAGCTACGTGCTGGAGAGGAACGCTCATTCCGACAAGGAGAAGGACCTGCTACAATTGTTGACTGCCGTTTCGAGAAAGGTCGCATATCAGTATCAATCGAACGTTCCAGACAAACTAAAAATGGATGCAAAGAAACAGATGCCGTGCATAGTGTCGATGCTTACCAAGGAGTTCTACTTCCCCAAAAATAAGAACACAGGCTAAGAACCGTAAGGCCGGTATGATAATACTCTAATGTCACACATCCTCGACCATTCTTTGTGTCTCTCTTTCACAGTTTTCAAACTTTTGCGCGACAATAAAGTATTCACCTTGTGTGCTACTGGTTTGCATTAGAGTTGGTGTTTTTTTTTTGTTTTCAATGAGTGCGCACCTTGAATTTATCAAACCTTACCGAATCGTGCCTTACACGTGCAACGCATCGTTTGACCATACGGCTCGCCGAACAGCCCCATCGTGACCCTTCGGCAGACATGCGTAAGCGCATCCAAACTTTATACACCTAGTCCTCGCGTGAACTTCAGTTCTCAGTTACCTTTCAAAACGTCCAGCCGTTCCGGTTCGGTGGACACAGTGGACAGTGCTGTAGATTCGTGCAGTCGTGTCGTGCAGAAGTTTGTAGTGCACAGTAAACCTGTTAAATTACTCACAGCAATTCCTCACTATTCCCACAACTAGCGTGGTGTTGTGTTGTTGGATGTAATTTTTCCCGAATTTTATTTTCATTCATTGTCTTTTCGAGTGTCTTCCGTCCGGTTTCTTAGAACGAAGTTTATTTTGTTGAAATCAATAAACACCTCGGCGGCAGTAATCTAATTAGCGCCATATCTTGTCGACGTGTCAGAAAACGAACCGTTTATCAATCGTCCGCAAACGAGCACCTTTGAATAAAGCACAGTATATATTAATTAACTGCACCCAAGGATTGACGTGAAGATAGATGCGATATACTGTAGTGAACAACAGTGTACATGAGCATAATAAATCATGGAACATTCAATCACACGTTCGGCAGTCCAGTAGTCAATCTGGCGCTCGTAGCAAGGAACGTTATGATGAATGACACACGTGTGAAAAACCGTATGAGTGGGAAAGCACGTGCGGCCTGGTGAAAGTGCTCGTATCATTCCAGTGCATTGTGATGTACTGTGGTTGTGGACACATATTTTACAAACTATACTTACCACTCAATTTTGCGCCACTAGACAGTTTAAATCCGGTTTTGAGGATTTCTCGTGCGTATTATTACTCATGAAATGGATACACGGTCCTGTGTGTTTATTAAATGTAGGTGACTGTTTCCCTAGAAGCGGTGAAATCGTCTCACATGTTCCGTACAAAGGTACCACCGTGTAGAATTACACTTCAAGAAGCCTTACGGAAGAAATGAATCTGCTTTTGGATATGCTTAGTGCTAACTTTTTACTTGCCAATAAGCAAATTTGTGTAGCTCTATTGAATTTTTTTAACAATATTTAGAAAGAGTCGAAATGTGAAATATATACTCGCTTGGCGAACTTTTAGCAAACATTAAGCGTTAACATCACGGAAATTGAACCGAATTTTGATAAAGTCTGGTAACAGCGTTATCGTTCACCTGACGGTAGACACCGGGTAAACAAATTCGTGGAAATCGTAATAAGTGATACGTTATCATTTCGATTACGAACAACGCTCGTCACAACTGACGTACTTTTAGCAGTCGTTTGAAATTAGATATGCCATCCATAAGCACACACACAATCAGAGGGGTCGAGCAACTGTTGGATGAACAATAGGTGCGATATTCGGGAACTGGCTCCACATTAAGTCATGGTAGGTATGACTAACACCAGATGGAGACCCCATACAGCTGAATGTCTAACATTGTGGAGGTCGTTTAGGAGCAGGCAGTAGCAATCCCACACGACTATCCAGCGCCGGTAGCGACCGATAGCTATATCATACCAACGCTCGGACTCTACCATGGCTCGTTTGTGTTCTCCTATCTGTCCACCTTCTTGTCCTACATCACGCCGTACGATCTACCAGTAGGTAAGATAATTTTTGGCACACTAATGCCACAACCCCGGTGGCACACATTCTATCGTACGAGGTGACTCGGGTCGTAAGTGTTGATAAAAGTCTATTGCATTCTAGAGCTGCTGCGCGATGCCTTTCATACGAAGGTATCCTTCTTCCAGCTGATTCTCGAGGTGAATACTACTGCAACCGGGAACAACGTACCTGGTAGGGCACTAAACTTTCCTTTAACGTTACAGGCCCTCAAGGTTGAGTCGGGATATATCTGCCTGATAGCGATTTTTTTCCTAATATCGCTTATACCACTCTGCTACACGATTGCCTGGGGATGTGCGAAGGAACCGGACGATGATCTTAACCCGGGCCCCACCGTAGATGCTATCATACAGGCGGAGGAGCTATCGCTCGAAGAGTCTTTGCACTGCCGGAAAAGCTTTCTGGGACTAATGCTACAGGTCGTCATACTGCTGTTGATGTAGGTTCTGTCTATCGCTAAAATCAAGATAACGGACCATCGTTGTGTTGGGGTGTATTGTGTATCGCCGTTTTATTTGCTTCTCATTGATTACTCATCTTTTCCAGCGCCGGCGTAATAGCAATGTTCGTAACGAACGAACAAATTGCCTCAGCCGTTGATCACACACCCACCGTCGTGCGGTCATCGTTGCTGGATGCGGCAACGTTTCTGCGTGACGCTGAATCACAAATGCGATACGTTATCGCTGAAGGACTCGCTACCGCTACCGAGCGCATACGGAACGATCTGGAAAGCATGGACAAATTGCTCGGCGAACCGATACAGCACCATTTGGCACTGTTTACCGGTATCGATATCATCTTCGAGTCTATCATTGAGATCAGCACGAGCAGTAGTAATCTGTCCCGCCGGATACATCTACTGCAGGATGCACTGGCAAGGGCAGCTAAAATTTCCTACGAAGCAGAATACCGATTGGATGAGTTACAGATACAACTGTCCGTATTGCAGCGCCAGTGCACGTTCCGTGATCGTCCACTGTGCGATACGCTTCGGATTCGGAACTTTGAAGACACCGGGCTGATCGAGCGCATACGAAAGCTGCAGGTCGATCGAACCCTGGCCAAGCTAATGGCGATGGGTGAGGCTAGCCGGAATAGCAGCATGCACGCTTTAACCCACGAGCTAACACTAGCGCGTGCCACCTTTCGTAACTATGCCGTAGATGTAAGAAACGCGACCGAAGATCAGGCCGATCAAGTACTGGAACGGCTAGAGGAATTAACTACCGATACCCAAACAACTATCGGCATTCTTACCCAAACGATTGGGCAGCTTGTGGGGCAGGTAAACCATACGGCCAACTTTTCCGATTCCTTCTTTGATCGGTACCGTGAAATTGGTGCGATTTTGTGGCTTGCTGGACTTGCAACCACCATTATGACCCTGCTGGTAACGCTCATTCTGCTGAGCGCGCTCAGCTGCGGTTGTTGCCATGCAGACAATAAGGCCGGTATCACGCTTATCCTTGGCGCTATCTGTATCTGCATCGCAAGCCTTGCCCTGTCGGGATTTACCATGATGGAGATGCTGCTAGGAGCACACGGGCAACTTTTCATCTGCCATCCGCTGTACAACGAGCCGGAGTATACGGTGCTTCAAAAGCTTATCGACAAGCCGGGACTGATTTACCCGACCGAACCACAGTATGGCATAATCGGTGAATTGCTGCGACAGGCGGCACCACCCGAAGCACATTGGTCACCGCCGGTGCAAATAGCGCTGTCGACAGCGCTGAACAAATGTGAGCAAGGGCAGGGATCATATTCCACCTTTCAGCTCGATGCCTTGCTGAATCTCACCGCTAAACTCGAACCTCATCAACGGCCCGACCTGGAGCGTGCAATCGAAAGTGTTGGTGCCAGCGAGGAACCCTTCATTGGTTTCACCGTGCGCATACAGAGCATCCTGGAGGATATGCTGTACGATTCGGACCTTAATCTTACCGGTACGCGCATGGAACTGACACAACTCTCACCCGATAAGGACGTACTCACCTTCATTGATCAGCTACAGCGCGTATCAGCCCAGATCCAAGATGTGGCCACGGCGAGCCGCATGACGACACTCGGATCACGCGCCAAACGCCTTCAGCTCTCGCTTCTCGCACCACTGGAACAGTTGCGCGGTGACATCGTCTACCATCTGACGGCGCTCGAGCTTCAACTATCGCCGTGGGCCGCTCAGGTTAACAAAAGTTTAACACATTTGCGCAATGCACAGACATTCCTCGACACGGAATCGGCTGAGGTGTGTTACAACCGTAGTGATGTGTATCGCGCACGGTTACGGGCACACCTGGACGCTTACCGGAACTACACGGCCACCGTGCTGAACGATCGGTGTGCCAGCTGTCGGCCACTGTTCGATATCTTCGACGCGATGCGTATGCTTTTCTGTCACCACATTATGGACCCGATGAATGGGCTCTGGTTTTCGGCCTTCCTGTGTCTGTTCCTGTGGGCTGTGGCCACTCCGCTGTCACTAATGCTTTCGTCTACGTACAGGCGACTCGAGATACTCTCCAGCAAGCTGCAACACTCCAACAGCCATCGCTACAAGTGAGTGCACGAACAATAACGTTAACGAGGGCCAGATTTTGCTTTGTTTTGGGTGTTTATTTAACTTATCGCAGTATGCTGCGATATCTAACTGTCAATCGTGCAGTAGTTTGTTTACATGTTTACATTGATGGATAGGCATTTTCTAGTACCTTTTCTTATTGTTTTAGTGCTCGTGCTTCCGCCCGCGAAGATCAACGGGAATCTAGTCACTGGTCAACGCAACGGTAAGTTACCTACCAGGGTGGATTACCTTTTTCTTCTAGCCTTTCCGTACCGCTTGCGCTAACGTCGTCAGCAATCTGCCGGCACAAAACAATACTAACCGAAGCATTTCTACCTCCACTCTCCGTTTGCCTTTCATGAATCGACATGCCCATATGAACATCGCCACCTTCACCATCATTCCGAATTGGCCAAAATGGATACCCGAAATTGATGCGTCCTATATTCATCCCGATCCAACCAGATCCAACGTCAGTGTCATGCAGGATATAGATAGATCTAATTGGTAATCGGCACGAGATTTGGTTCCGAAATTATCGAAAGAATCTCCGTTTTGCCCCAGCCCCCATCATACACGTGCCTTCACATTAATTGTTTCCATATGGATGCGAATGTTTTCCGGTTACGGAGCTAGAATCTCGTTCGAACACGTGCACACTGCCATTGCCAACCAAAGTGTTAGTAACGATGCAGAAAGTATAATAAGGCAGTCGCGGATAAAACCAATCCCAACCACACCCAGCAGACACATACACACATGCACACAAACGATACGCTTGCATTCTCTCTTTCTCTCCTTCCCGTTCCTTCCCACCATCGACACACACGGCCACGAAGATCTGTCTCGGTGCACGTAAACGCGATGGCCGAGTCCAGCACCGATGAGGAGCTCCCGCACTACACGGCATCCGGCAGCGATGAGGATGCTGGCACCGACGAAGGTGCGGTCGTTATCGAGTACATCGAGTTGCGTTACGAAAATGGCGACCCCACGAACTACCGCGAAAGTTTGATTTAAGAGCGAGCGTTGTGGATATGTGTTAATACATAATTTTTGCCTTCGAGTGGTTCGTAAATAAAGCGAGCGAATGTAGTTATTTTGAAAGCGACGTGAAAACTGTATTGATATTTTGTTCCCTTACTTTGTATTTAACACATTTTGGCTCCACGTAAGAGGAATGTTTTGCAGACCTACATTTTGCCGTTATCACATTCACGCTGTTTCTCAACATTAACAACAAGCTCTTGCGCTGCATTCTGGTGCGCAGATAGGTCGTTCCATCTGCGGGCGTTGGCTTATCAACAGCATGCGGGAAAAATGAAAACACTTTCCCTTTTCCCTACCGTTCGTATGACGAAACTTCGTTTGATGACTTCAAAAAGGGCCTCCAAAAGTTTCCAGTGGCTCAGTTTAGGTTCGTCGCTTGTGGACACTAGTACAACCATGCATTACCACAGTTTGTTCGCGCTCGTTATTTCCGTGCTTTTACTGGTCGAATGTGCATTGATGATGGAATCTTCAACTCGGGAATCTGTTCATCCATCCGTGAACAGTGGCACACAAAGAAGGCTTAAAAATGGACGACGTGAAGGAAGATTTCTCGGTCTTCTCGGGTTGCTTACTGGGCTAACGCTGGTGGATTCTCTCGACGATGATAACGATCGTCCGCGGCGTTCCGGATTTGTAAAGATCGATGTAGGACACCCGTCCGCCCTGGATGCATTTTATGGGGCGTATGGTTACGCCTCACCCTACTGGACCGGAGGATCATCGATCAACATAAAAATTCCGTTTCGACCTTCCGGGAATGAGTTTGAGACGATGGCCGTGTTTCCATTTCCGCTACATTTTCCTCCAAATGGAGCGTCACATTTTGGATCGGGTTCGGGTGTGATCGAACCACGTCCCACCATTTTCTCTGATCCCATTCCCAGCACCTCGAACGGTTCAGTGAGTAATGAATGACTTCAACGATCGCACAAGCTAGGAACCTTTTGACAAATGTATATCCTTTTATTTCCTTCAGGGGACACCTTTAGCCGATGAAGTGGAGCAACCATCCTCGAGAAAACAAAAGCTAGCACCTAGAAAGGGTACAACCAGTAGAACACGTCCGAAGGTGAGTCCTCCGAGAACAATTCGTAGCACACTGCGGGCGGATGGAGAAGATGCTGACGATGAGATTAATGACACAACGGTCGAGGCGGTGCCTGAGGCAACTGATACGATTGAGACACAAGATCCTCAGCAAGCTATTGAGCCTTCCGTAAGTAACGATCCCGATGTTTCACCTACTAATACACCGACCAATCATCAAGCGCCCGTTTCGGAGGAACCCGAACCAGCCACCCCGGCGTCGATTGTTCAATCCGAGCTCAATTACGTCACCCAGCCAATGATTCCATCGTCCTATCACACCCATCAGCACAGCCTGGCCGATGTGTCCGCGATCGAGCTGACGACGAGCTCCGCACCGTACCAAGACTTGCCATTCGAGTTCCAGCCCAGCCGGGCCGATCATTGGCAAAATTATTACACCAGTGCCGCACATAACAGCCCTAAACGACAGCTTGGCTTCCTGCCAATTGCTCCGCGAGCGAATTGATTGCGCCCTCAATAAAAACTCGTTCATTCTCCTTCGTAATCTTTCGCCCGAAACTTTCATATCCTTGTCTCGACTCGGCGTACGTGCGATCGGCTAATGTGCGAATCATAATGATGCTTACGTAACTCGCAAAACTTAACAATGGCCAGCAAACGTGTCGCATTATGCTCGGTGCCATAATCCACCTGCTGCGAATGGGAAAGTGATTTTATGTCTCGATTGGAAACTGCGATCCTGCAGGGCTAATGGTCTGTTCTTGCAGGGTCTGTTCTTCCTCTCTCTCTGTCTTTCTACGTATTTTCGCGTTCAAAACACTTGTTGTGATCGTCCGTGCTGTAACACAGAATGGGCTGAAAATTGGTTTCAAGTGTGGGTAATAAAAGTTAAAGAATAGATTGCTACACCTCACCGCATTAGGCACCAGCACGACCTGCTGCTTGTTATTTGGCTCTTTGTTTTGGCTCACCATCTAACGATTATCCCTGCCCCGGGGGTGGAGGACATTTCTTCTGCCTCCCATACATCGGCACAGGTGAAAAGGAGAAGGGTTACCGGACAGTTTTGGGCGTCGTGTCTGCCACGGTGGCGCACATACATTCTACCCGCGCCACAACATTGCTTGCCCATGTAGCATGAATTAAAGGACCTGTTGGCTAGGGGTGGAGCACTCGTTCAATGCCCCGTGGTTGTGAACATTGTCCGATGACTGGGGTTTTTCCCAGACAGTGTTCGTTCATTCGCAGTGCGAATCATCAGTTTGTCCCAGATTGTGATGGGGTAAATGAACGACCGAAACCCACTAAAAAGCCGGGTGCCCGACGTCTGTACGCGTGCACGTAGCAGCATAAGGTTTTTGGCTACCGGACAAAAAAGAAAACCATTTGTGGTTGCTGTAACCGTGCGTCGGAGGTTTTTTTTCACTGCTATAAATGTGTCCTTGGAACCATACTAATTATGTCTCCTTGCCTTAATAACCAAAAAAAAACATGTCTCATTTCACGGTGCGTCTGGCAATTTTACAAATTATTTCCCAAAAAAGTCCTTTTTTTAATATGACTTTCATATATGGACATTGTTCATAAAAACAAATACAATTGCTTACACCTTACAGAACCTTTTTGGAGAAATACATAGTGAAAGCAATCAAATTAATAAAAATGATATGAATTTGAAATCGAATTATATATCGAATATATCAATAATAAATTAAAAATGCATTCAATAAAATGTATGAAAGAATAAATGACTAATGCCCAAGAAAGAAATAAAAAAAGATTAAAATGACTAAAGGTAATACATACACCAGACACTAAGTTAAATAAAACGATCAATGTGGGTCGACTACTGCATTAAATTTAAAAAAAATGTAGTTCTTTATGCTTTTCTATGGAAACTTATTTAGTTTCATTTCTAGACATTATTTCCGTTAAATTCTACGTACACCCTGCCTAACGACATAACCTGAGCCAATTTCCATTTGGTACGACGATCAAACACTCTTATCGTTTAATGATGTACCATCTCTGTAACAATCCTGTCCCGCCGATCGTCCATCCCAGATTCCCGTGTTTGTTTTTCCCGAATACCCCTTTCCGTACTGCGACAGCGCCTATTTGACGCCCATTTGCCGGGGGAGAAGGGGCTTTTAGCACCATTAGCACCAATGTCACAAGCGCATGTTGAAGCTGATGCACCGGAACCAACGTTACAAATAATCACGAATTCTAACCAAAAAGCAACGATCAGTCCTGATCGGTGCCACAATTAATGGGTTCGTACGTTTTTTTGTCTCTCGTCCTCTGTGTGCCAACCATAAAAAAATGCAGGCACCTTCATTGTTTAACCTCGACTGGTTTGTTTGGCGTGGCTAACACCAAAAGGGTGCACATGTTCCACACAGGAAGTTTGCTCGCCAAGGAACTGCTATCGCAATGTAATACGAGCCGGCGTCCCGACCATTTCCGGGCCCGTTTACATCCGACCGGCTGCGAGACACGCAGACATTCACCGTCCCGTATCGGTGGTGCGGGCGCAGACTGCTGACAACACCCGGGTTCG
This sequence comes from Anopheles parensis, assembly GCA_016254315.1. Classification (NCBI taxonomy): domain Eukaryota; kingdom Metazoa; phylum Arthropoda; class Insecta; order Diptera; family Culicidae; genus Anopheles; species Anopheles parensis. The sequence goes on from CM028126.1 coordinate 23,440,618, forward strand.
GTGACGACTACCTTGCGCATCGATTGGTGATCGTCGATCGAGGGACTTATGGTTCAAAAGTCGAACCATACCAACAACCAAGCAATCAAATGTCGTTATAGACGATAGCCGAAAGGATGAAGGAGAAAGGTACAAAAGCAACTTCGCCGGGACGAACGGGTAAAAGCGAGACATACTTCACTCAGTGGCTCCTCAATTAGTGCGATGAAACGGATAGAAGGCATGGGAGTTTTGACGGGCTCATGGGAAATGGGTAGGAAATTGTGAATCGACTGCTGGAGAAGAATATTTAAGAACGTTTGTCATCGGTCCTACCACTATCAGTTCACTTCGAGATTTCGTCCTTGCAACCACGACAGGATGAAGTGTTTCTAAAGGAAGGTTTGTGATAAAAGTGTTACGAATAGCGAATAGCTTTTAATTCGAGTGCCATTTCAAACTTAAGTGAAAACGAAACAATTATCTAACGAGTTACAACAATGTGTTCGAATATGCGTATGTCCGTGGCAGTGTTCGTATGTCTAATCTTAACAGTTACAAGTGTCTCCAGCTACGCAATAGGTACGATTTTATATTATGACATCATCAACAAATGCGGAAAATTGATAAGATTCTACTTTTTAACTAGAGCTAACGATATTTATCTTCATTATTTTGTGTCCCCATAGATCAAACTGCATCTTCCGATGCTGCAGCCCTCCAGGTATTAAACGAGTTCCGAGCACACCTGAGAGCTGAAGGAGTGGTTCTTCCATCTGAAGGTAATTATTGTGCGCTTTTAATTCTCCAATGCAAGTTTGTACTAAATCATGAATTTCTCATCATCAATAGAACTCACAGTGGATAACTTCAACGAGCTAGAAGTGTTGCGGTTGCTTCCAATGATCGTCAACTACATGAAGTCTGATGGGCTCTCATCAATGGAACAAGATGCGTTTGAACATATCTACGGCAGTATCTGGGAGTTAGTTGTCGAAGAGTCCCATCGGCATCGGGGACAGCCGAGGAATCCTATCCTCACCGCACTGTTAGCTTCGCCAGAAATACGTCATACGCAGCCGGAGAATCCACCAAAACTTAACAACGACGTTGATCGGAACCTTATCACAAAGGAATTCAGCCCAGCTGCTGTCTCTCAGGAGGCTCCCTCACAACGTGTCCTGCATACGGCAGCGGCGATCGTTCAAAAGTACTACCTACGTCAAACAAAACATAAGAGCACAAACAAACGCAAAACTGCCACAAACACACGTCGAAACACAGAACGATTCAGAAATGCAGCTGTGCACACGAAACAACTATCAGCGGATTCGATCCGAGTGACGATCGAGCTTCCGCGTTACAAGCGCTCGATAGCCAAACCGAAGCAATCCACCACCGAGGATGAGGAGGATGCGGAAATGGAGGCGAAGATTTTGGCCGCTATTCAGGCACAAATCGGAAATCCCAGCCTTGAGGAGGAGGAAGATGAAGATGATGAGGAAATCGAACCAACGAACGAGCCCGAGGAAGATTCGTCCGAATACTTGGACGACGAGGCCGACTATATGGGCATCCTTGGTGATGATGATGATGACGATGACGATGATGATGATGATGATGATGATGATGATGCGAATGAGGAGAATTATGAAGGAAATCTTGCAAAAGGAGCACGCTTTCCAGCAAATGCAAACGATTTCGAAAATCCTTCCTTTAATGAATTGCTTCAGCTAGCTGCCCGTCATCGAGCAATTCAGCAGCAGCGACAGAAGCAACAGCAATATTTCGCCTACCGGAAATCATCCTCCAATCGGCACAGCAGCTATGAGGATTACTAATGAGGATGGGGAACAAAATCATGCTCCTGGAATTGAAGCAATGATCGCTTGTCGATCCAAGTCAGTGAAATTAAGGGCGGATCAGTAAAGATGTGTGGAGCATATCGTGTGATTCGCCGGTGCAAACAGCAAAACTCTAAACGTACAGCCACAATAGTGTTAGAAGCAATATGCATTAGATTAGTAAAGTTATCTTTGTTAGATGTTTTAATTTTGTACATATCATGAACAGTAAGTGCAATCCAATAGCTAACTAATAAATTATAAGTGTTATCTGTGTAATTATGTGTTCTCTTGTTTTTGTGATGTAAATGGTTAAAGTCATCAGTAGGTACTAATCGGAATCGGATTACTTAACGTAGTTGAAAGTCTGAAATTTGTCGTTTTTATTTTCAAAGGAACCTTTTTTTCATTATTTTCGAAATTTCAATGTAGAAATCATGAAACAAGACAATCTACAAAATTTAATAAACAAATTTCATATTCAGATAAAAAAAATACCCAATGAACATCTTTAATAATATATATAAAGTGTAATAAAAAGAAGGAAAGAAAACAGTGTAAGGAAAAGGAAAAGGAAGAAAACAAAAACAGATTAAAACTAAACAGGATTTCCAAGAGCACGATAAGGAGCTATAGAAACGGTGAAATCGATGTAGAAATACGTTTTTAAATTGGACTGTCCCATGTTACGAATAGTCGAAATACGAACAAGAAAAGTGAAGAGTAAATGATTGAAGAGTAAATAGAAAAACTAGCAAGATGTGGATGTAAAGAAGAAGAAGAAAATATGCAAACAATGGTGAAGAAAACAGCAGATACAGTGGGTTAAAGTGATGTAAATAAGACATGATAAATTACACTTCTTTTTAAGTAACAAAAGAAAAAAAGTCTAAGTAACAAAAAAAAAGAAGAAAGTTCTTCCAAAACATTACACCTAACTTGTTTAAATGTTTGAAGAACTATGCGTAACAGAAGTTATTTTTAAATGAGAAAGAAATGAATCAGTTCTCTGAATCAGTAAAAAGAACGCTCTTACAAACGGGTCCTTATAACTAACGTCCGACTTCTCGGTACTATGATCAACAGGCGAGAACGTAGGATATGGAGTAGTGTAATATCGCCTCGCGTAGCGTTTGATCCTACCTCTTCGTCTTAATGATAAGAACACCGTTTTTGCTGTTTTGTCTTGTAGCACTTATTTTTATTCACTTGTTTTTTACTTTTACACTTTTACACTTTTCTGGAATACAACTGTTAGACTCTATGTTTGTATTCTATCTACTTGGACTATTTTTGGCCTCCGCGCGAGCCTCCTTTTATATGCAAATTTATGCATTGTCCTTATGGGCGTATTTAGCCCTCCTGCTTAGCTAAACCTAACCCTAATTATCTATCCTGCTTTTCTGCTCACTTGTGCGTACGTGACTTTCTCAATTATTGCTGCTGTAAGTGTATTAGGATAGTGGTTTTCCTAGTTATCTCATTTTCGCTTACGATCAGTGTTCACGCGTTAGTTTCCAAAGGTGTCAAACCTCTTGTTCATCGCTGTCGAACCAATACGTTACAATGTGTAGAACCTATATGCTACAATGAGTAGAACCTGTATGCTACAGTAGGATGTGAAAGAGGATAATGGAAAGGTGGTCTGTAGCATCCAGTTCGTTGAACAGGAATGCATAAACAAAGGTCAATTGATCTATTGCTCAACGTCTTTCCAGCGATTCTAAACGCAGAAGTTGACATTTAGCGGCATAGTGAGGGCGTCAGATCCAAGACTGGTGGAGAAATTTAACATTTGTACACCGCGAGAACTATTTTTGAACGCGCTCTAGGCGGCAAATTGGATTGGAAGGAATGGAAGGTGGGGAACCAGATTACCGAGGCGTATTGCAGAATTGTTCGGACCAATGCACAGTATAGAGATTTCAAGGCTACCCGGTCGGTGAAATCTGCGGACAAATGTCTCACTAGTCCCAAAACCCTGCTGGCCTCAGTGACTGTGGCATCGATGTGTTGCTTGAATATAAGCCCAGAGTCCACTCAAACGCCGAGTTCCTTGATGATGTCAACTCTGTTTAGATTAACACCATTCATATCATTTAGAAATACAAAGAAGGAGATGATTTGATAGACATCAATTCGGGGAAAGATAAAAGATATTTTGGAACATGGAGCAGTCAGTGGGAACGTATAGGGAAAAAGATCTTAAGGTCTTCTGCATAGCATAAAAAGCAATCCACAGGGAGGGCTGTTAGAACATCATTTACGAAAAGTACAAATAGGAGTGGGCTAAGGACGCTGCCCTGAAGTACACCAATAGAAGGCAAGGACAAATCTAAAAATTCAAAATCGAAAAAATAATTTAAAAAAATGTAAAACAATCTCGTGCCGCTTTTTGCCATTTAAAAATCCGAAAGAACTGAACTACTAGGCTTATAGAGCCATAATAGTTGAAGCATGTACGGGACTTTTAGCAAAATGGACTAGGATTCCAATTCAATTAATTTGACTCAAATAAAAATAAAACAGGACCTCAAAAAGAACCCATCTGCTCTTCTCTAACTCTACCGAAGCATAGGTTTAAATTAATTTATAATCTATTAATTATTTTACTTGGAAATATGAATTGCTACGACGATTTACAAGACGGTGTAAATTGTGTCCTGTGCGAAATAGAATGTAATCCTTGAACAATTTCCAATAGAATAATTTATTTTATTTTTCTGAGCATTTCCTCGTTTTTATTTCCTCAAAATCAAATGAGCTTATAGTTTGTCATACAATAATCGTTCTTAATAATACAATTACTTTACTTGTGACTAATAGTAATTTATTGTTTTGGATAAAAAAAAATCCCCTTTAGTATAATTGTACAATCCATAACTAATGTTACAAGCCTAACGATGCTGCCACAAAACTTCGAGTGCCTCCTGTTCCATCTTCTGAAAGTGTTTTTCCTTAAATTTCTCATACTGACGGTCACGTTCCATGTGTTCATTCGTTACTATGCTTACTGGGTGATTGCCTTGCATTTCCTCATTTTCCCGAACATATCGTTTCAACCAACTTAGCTCGGCTCGTTTCCGTTCCATAATGGCCGCATGATGGTTTGTTGTACCGTAACGGAATACCTTTGGATAAAGGCCCCAGCTTTGCAGTCGCTCCCGGTAAGAAACATCCGTCCAAGGGTTTCTCCAGTCAGGCACTGTGTCAAAAGGAAGTAAAAACACGTTATCACACAACTTACTTCACATCGTTCGGTGCATTTCGTACTTACATTTTCGTGAAAACAATGGACTGCTTCCGGTTAACACCAGCAGTACCGTGCAGAGAAAAATGCTCAGTGTGACTTTCATCCTTTTTTTTGTTTTGTACTCTCCAAAGCTCTTACGATCCTTTCTCTTCCGCTTCTGAACAGCAACTGATCGATCCAGAAAGTGCACGTAAACGAAAGTACGNGGGTTTCTCCAGTCAGGCACTGTGTCAAAAGGAAGTAAAAACACGTTATCACACAACTTACTTCACATCGTTCGGTGCATTTCGTACTTACATTTTCGTGAAAACAATGGACTGCTTCCGGTTAACACCATCAGTACCGTGCAGAGAAAAATGCTCAGTGTTACTTTCATCCTTTTTTTGTACTCTCCAAAGCTCTTACGATCCTTTCTCTTCCGCTTCTGAACAGCAACTGATCGATCCAGAAAGTGCACGTAAACGAAAGTACGAAAAAGATCCAGGTAAGCGGGATTCTGGGATCGATAATAATACTAATAACGGTTCTCGGTTCTTCTACGATTCCGTGCGCAAACGATCCGCTTCGGCTACCATCAGAGGCCACAGATCTTCAAAGATTTCAGCCAATGCATCCTTTTCCTCCGGTGTAACATTCTCAATGCGCATTTGCTCGATAATGTGCGGAATCAGTGCGGCAATTTCCGGATCCTTTACCAACACTGCCATCGGTCCGCTACCTGCAATGACAACGAAGATGACAAAAGAAAAACGCACACCCAAAATTCTGTCAATACTTTCGCTGGTTTTTGTGTTTGTTAACCTTTTTCTACGCTTTTGTTTATGTATGTATATAAGGCGAAATAAATCTTTACGATGCAGTTAACCCGATCGTCCCAGCTTCCCTGCCGACACTTTTACTTTCGTTCGCTAGTAATAAATCACGTGTTTCCACTATTCTGCCGTTTTGTTTTGCGCTTCACATAATGTTTAAACTCCCAAGCGATTAGAGCGCCCTCTATATGTCAGCTTTATAATCAACGAATAATATTCAAATCGTGCTCCGGCGGTAGTTCAGAATTACGATCGATCTTTCACAATATCTGTCCTAAACTATTTAAAAATGTTCCACAATCTTACCTTCATCGTTAACGACCGGAGTTTTATGCAGATTAGCATCTTCCGTTAACACGATCAGCTCCGTTTCATCATCGTCTTCGTCGGAATCGTCGTGCTCCTGAGAAAGTACTTCAGGTCCCATGCTAAGTTCGTATTTTACATCCCTTCCATCCGGTAGAAACTCTAGATTTTTATCATTTTGAAGCCGAATATCGAACGGAACTTCAGTTTCTAAGCTTTCTATTACACCTTCCGTGCTTGGCTCAACATGTTCCACCTCTAAATCGTAATCATTCACCACTGCTTTATCTGATGCAACAGGCNCAGGTCCCATGCTAAGTTCGTATTTTACATCCCTTCCATCCGGTAGAAACTCTAGATTTTTATCATTTTGAAGCCGAATATCGAACGGAACTTCAGTTTCTAAGCTTTCTATTACACCTTCCGTGCTTGGCTCAACATGTTCCACCTCTAAATCGTAATCATTCACCACTGCTTTATCTGATGCAACAGGCATTTGCGTCACGTAAATCGTTTCCACTACACTTGGTGCGATTTCCGATCTTAAATCTTCCGTTCTCCATTTTAAATCGTTTTGCACCGGTCTGCGCGCGATCGTGCCTTGTAGGTGTTCGATTTCATTAAACACTTCACTTTCCGACTGTACCACACTCAACAGGAGGCCTCGAAAATCGTTGAAAGCTTCACGTATCTTGCTCTGCAGTGTGTTCTCCATGTCGTCATGCATGTCAGAATCATGGAGTCCGCTTAGTGTCTTCACCACAACAGGGAATAGCAGCCGGAAATCATTTGCCAGCTGTTCCTTGATCGGGTCGCGCACGGCGTACTCGCCAATGTTAAACACTTCCTCAAACCCATCGACACCCGATAGCAAACGTTCCAACTCAACTCGCAGTTCCTCCTTTGTTAAGCGATCGATAAGATTGCTCAGAATGGTTGTTGGCTCTTGGTATGCCGGTCGGTGATACGAACGCATGACCTGCACTAAATAGTACAACTGGAGCAGCTTCTTCGCGTACGGATCAATCGGTTGATTCGAAACTGGCACATCTTGCGGTACGCCTGGACCGTCACCAAATGTTGGTTGATTTGTTTTGTAAAAATCTAAAAGAGAATTAAAAAAGAGAACATTTTAACAATATACTTCAAAATAAGAAGAATTATTTATATTCCACTTTTTCTTACCATGATCACGATTCACAATTACATAACTGGAAACAACGCGCGTCCAAGTTACGAGACAAACGATCGTTAGCAAATTCATGGTTCCAGTCATCATCCAACACACACTTTTCTTTCCACACACGAACCGCAACTGAAGCTCGGTCGGGACATGCTACGATCATTTTATACTTCCAAAGGTATGCGATCGTCCAGCAGAATCAGGCACCAAAAATTGATCGTACAATAGTTTCGTTCGACAAGGTACCATTTTATATCCCCTTGACGATCCTTCACTGACCTCTGGCCTTACACACTTGCTACCTGAGAGGCTGCTGTAAAGAAATTCCGAATAATACACTGCCCGTAGGTCACTTCCGCTGACTTCTACCTCTAGGTGGTCTCTCTGTAGATCGTCTGGATGCACGTTTGCATTACCCATAACTTTTTCCATGCCATCGCAGCCTCCTTAAACGTTTACGCCCTCTTCGTTGCCAGATGATCTTTTTATGATGAGATTCTGTCTGCTTTCTGGTGGACCACAAGAAATGGTAGGAGGGCATCAGGTATAGCAACGGAACGATGTAAAATGTTCTGCTCACCTGTTTGGTATTTTAGAATGGGTGCAAAAATTGACGATTTTTATATTTTTTTAAAAAAATGTTTATCAGATTTTCACGAATTGGTTTAACGGTCAATACCTGTTACATATTTGAGTAGAAAAAAAGTATTATTAAAAAAAAATTATCTCTCGAATAATCTTTGAAATACCTCCATTCCATTACATGTGTATAACAAAAAGTGAGCAAACGAACCAAATTATAAACCCAATCAATAAAAAAAAATTATCCCTTTTTTTCTTTCTTTACCTTAACACTAACAAAACACAGTGTTGTTATTCAATATTCTTATATTTTTTAAATATATATTTTATGTATATATATGTAGAGCTTCTAATCTGTATAGTATCCCCTTTTCTCGTTTTTTTTTTTTTTGTTAAATTTCCTCCCCTAAATTATGCTGATGTCTTGTTTATGATATCTGAGCCTAACGGCCGGTTCGTGGTGGTGGTGGTGGTGATTAGTGCTTAATCCTTTTATCGATCTTTTTCTTTTGTTGTTTACCTTCATTTCTTCCACCATTTCTTACGCGAATATATGTGTTTGTGTGAGGGGTTTTGTGGGTCGGTGTTGTGTTTGTTACTTTTTGGTTCCAAGTGGTAATTTGAATTAATGTGTTGTTAATAGTCGACGTTAAAATATGCCTTACCGTTACCGTAAATTGTTTCCTACTTTGCATGCTTGGTACCACGCATGGTATATGAAGTAAAGTTTACCGCTCATTATCGTTTCCGACCAAACTTACCAAAAACGTTAGTGCGCAACGGCACTCAACCTTACAACACTGTGTCATACCGCGTTCTCTATATCTTGTCTCATCCTAGTATTTGTGTTCATCCTAAATCTAAACTCCCCCTCAGGGGCCCCCGTTTCCCTTTCTCCCCACTCGTTACACCACAGGATATCAATTGCATGAGATTCTTTTTAAACGTGTACCGATTGCTTAACCTAACGCCAACATCGGCGCTTCTCTTCGTGTATAAATAATTTAAACTTAACATCTACACACATCGCGACACGTTTTTTTTTTGTTTGCTTTCCTTTTGCTCCCTCCCTTCCCAATTTATCATTTTCATTCGCGAATAGACTTGCGTAGCCGTTGCAACATTTTTACATGATGTAAATCAAATGAGATGTTTCTTCACCGAACGCGTGCACTTCCAATAACTCGTTGATTTTGGTCAAATATGGATCAGTTTTTTAAATAAGAAAATCGCCGCCTAACATGTGCTTTTGTTTTGTTTCGTTCAACCCTGCTATGTGTTCTTTCCTCATTATGCGATCTTTAACGCAAAAGTTTTCTTAACGATCTTTTCCACGCACAAGCAAGTTTTTTTTACATGCTTTCCTGTAACTCTGTCCGTTGGTAACACACGGTAACATTTATGTACGTGGTTCAAGAAACGGTAGCTTACGATCGGAGTTATATTAGCGTACGGTTGCAGCACGTTAACGAGACGACAAATATCCCAACCATACGCAGCGCAAAAATGTAACCGTCACGATTCCACAATTTGGATGGGATATCACTTATCTTTCAAGATTTGTCTGCAAACTGCAAGCAACTCTCAAATATTGGCATGCATTCCTTTTCCTATTCCTCTATCATTATAACCTTTGTTAACATATTTTTATATGTTTAGGTGAGCTACGAAAGGACTAGCTGGCTTGTGAAATCTATATCCGATTGGGTTTGTTCTTCGCTTCTCATTTACTGGATGATATTGTCACCGATTTGTTCAAATTGGAGTTGCAATAAGTGCCGAACTAGTTTTCTTTAAGTGTGCCTGTCTATCGTCGTGTTTCCCTCTTTCACTCTCTCTCTCTCTCTACATTGCTTTCTCGATTTTCTTCAGTTCTTGTCGGTTTGGTACGCTAAAATAGCAAATCTGACATCGTTTAGCCCTTGTGTTATAATATGTCTATTGACGCTCATTGTTCGGTGCTGTATCTTTGTCTTATTTTTTTGTTTGTTTTCTTCTTTTTGAAAGGCACAATTTCACTCCATTCCTTTTCCCCGCATTTTTCGTGTGTCACTGTGCAATTCTATTTTATGTTTTAATTTCCTTTCGAACATGAAAATTGATAAAATCTTCTTACTGACTGTAGCGATGTGTCCCGTACAGTTTTGCTCCATGCTGATGTGTATATCTATAAAGGTTAACTTTGTATCGGCGGTTTTGAGGTTTCAATTTTTTATTTTTGTTTTCATTATCAAACACATAAATATTGCAAATAAGATGAAAAAAGTATCATTTCGAGAATTTAGACAGTGAGGCTCGGGGTTTCGATCAAATATTGCATAAACAAAGGAAGAAAAAACTCTAATTTACATTTGGGCACAATTTATCAACGAAAAGCCTACACAAGTATGCAAAAGTTGTTGAAAACAAGTGGTTAAAGAAATGAACAATTTTACTAAATCACTCATCACAGCATCCCACCAACGCTCCGGCAGCAGCACGGACGGGCATGGGCATGTGACGATGGGCGCTTCTTAAACAAAAAAAAAAACCTACGCAACAACAAAATGGGGAAAATAAATTAACCACTTCCAGGAGGCAAGCGAAAACACACAAACACACAATACACACACATTTGACTAGAATTTCATTCTTCTGCTGCTGTGCCCCCTTTGCACGAAAAGGAAACGGAAGCGGGATCGTGTTTGCGATCGGCTGTGGCCTAGATGCGTGCGTGTCTTTTTGTTGTGACCTTATCTAGGGATCATTTGTTTTCAAACTCGAACGCACATTGCACTGCGTTTTGATTATCGAAGCAATGTAACGCGCGGGCACATCCTGTCGCTTGGTTCCATTGTAGATTCCAGTTTTATTTCCTAATCGCTTGATCCTGTTGTTTCGCTTTTCGGTGGGGATAAGACGTTAGCTACGTATTGGTATTGCTTGGGTACGGTTTCTTCCTACCATCCTAGGCATCCTTCATGGATGGTTGATTTTCTTCTCCAAAAAAAAACACACATAATTCTTTACCCTTCGGCGCATCTCATTATATCCAATCAACCAGTATTGCGTAAATCAGTCCATTTGCAAAGAGGGGGACCGATCACAAAAAAGGATCCGTGTTTTGTCTTTCCGCACTGATATTAAACATTGCCCAACGTGTGGTTTTTTGCTACACTATTTTGCACCGTTCCTGTCTGACTTCTAGAATTTGTTTTTCCCTGCACGGAAAAAAACAAGAAATTGAGCTTTTTTCTCGAATACTAAATATTTATTCTGCCTTTTCTTGTTATTAATTTTCTCTCTCGTGTCGTTTTCAAACGCTATTTATTGCTTAACGCCTAAGTATGTAAGTAAATAATGTATTTTTTCATCCTCTTTCTCTGTCTCTCTTTTTAATTGGTTATTATCTCCTATCGTCGCCGCGGTTTTCTATCGAAGGTTCCCTTTGCTTTCTACAGTACCGATAAAACTAGTGTATAATAAATAGAGTAAATTTCATTACTTGCTTTGTATGCTTGCGTTATCGTTTCGTGCGATTGCTCGTACAACTTTACTGCTTCTTTAGCTGTTTTGGAGCCATCCGTAACCCACCGGTAACAGTGAGCTCAAACAGATGTGCTCGAATATGTGCGAAACTGGCGATAACATGCGGCGGTTGTTTTTGTTCTGCTTTGGAGAAAGGATGTATGGTGGGAGCATTAATTGAGAGCAATTCATTATTGATTGATTGACCGGCTGATTCTTCCACTTGCATTACTTATCGCTTACTATTTGCATGTCGTACATATATACTACGGGGGGGGGGCTGTTAGCTAGTAGATTTAAAAACTATCCCGGCTAACTAAAAATATTTCCCAACATTTTTTTCCTCCTCCATGTTGTGGGGGTTGCGTTACTTTTGTTTTTTTTTTTTTTTGGCTGTCTAATATCATACGCTTACGCGTGCTTTTCCAACCCCAAAAAACACAGCAATTCCATTTGCTGTCCGTAGGTGAGCTGAAGGTAAGGTATCTGGATGCCGCTCCCGGGTCACCTAAGAACGCTTATCGTTGACGCCGCAGACACCATCGAACAGTGACAGCATCAGCGCTTGTGGTAGTAAATATTATTGCAGTCTAGCCTCCTGGAGCGAAGCACCGGTCGCATTCTGATAGGGCGATAGGCCGGGAAATGCACCAGCCGCGGCGGCAGCTGCAGCGGCGGCAGCTCCCGCTTGCGGCAACGTGGCGTACGTGTACGGGCCGGCCATGTACTGAGCGGCGGCAGCCGCAGCTCCAGCAGCTATTAGAAGGAAAACAAAAGACAATCAAAGATACGTCCATTACCTTCCTATTTCGCCATAAAGGCCAATGGATACATACCTGAAGCGCCGGACGCATAAGGATATGCATCGAATCCTGTACTGTACTGTCCCGGATATGGTGCGGCGGCGGCTGCTGCTACCGCATTCTACAGTATCACATTGAAACAAAAAGAAATTATTATTATTATACCTGCAACACACACACTCCTTTAGTCAACTGACCTGATATTCATAGAATTGACTAGTGGCGGCAGCAATGGCTGCTGCGTGCGACAACTGTGTGGCAGGGATCGGTACCAGTCCGGAAGCGGTCGCGGCCGCTCCTGTCGATCCACCTGCCGTGCCTAGATACGGTGTTCCATAAATGTAGGACGGTGGCACCCTGTACATCCGTCGTCCGTACCAAAGATGCGAAGAGACATAAGAAAGAAATGGCAATAGAAATAACAATCATTAGTATGGTGTTAAACAATTGCGCTGCAAATGCACCATACACTGCAACCAACAGCAACAACAATAAACAACATTAAACAGCAACAACAATTAAACAACAACAACAACATCAACAAAAACACAATATTTGCCAAACGCCAAACAACAGCAACATCAACGTAAAACGTCTTGATTAGTTTTTTTTTCCAAAAAACGAAATTGGTAAATAGAGAAGAAAAATAAATCATAAATAAGGAAAAAACAATGTGAATAAAAAGAAAAGAAATCAATGTCACAAAGAGAAAAAAAACGATAAAACTAAAAAAAAAGTAGTAAAACAACGCAAGAAAAACTAAAACAAAACAGAAACCCATCAAACGCAACGCGCAAACGACGCATACCGCACGCTCAAGAGTACCAAACAAATAAGAGAAAGATGAAACAAAATTTTTATCCAGCGACAAATCAAAACGTTCAATGTTTGAGAAAAAAATATATAAAAGAACACTCGAATAACAAAAAGGATAAGAAAAATAAATACAGCAACCACAAGTTTATTTAAACCCACAAAAAAAATCAAACCAGCAAAACCGTACCTTCGATTATGAAGGATGATAAGACAGAAGTAGGAAATATGAAAGGGAATAAAATATTACATCACTTCTCAAGAAGAATGTCGAATACCATTCCCAAAAAACAGTGGGGTGACTCTGTTCATCATCTCATCATTGTGACAGTTGTCAGGGGCCGTTTCCTGCTTCGTATATGCAACCGGCGCATATATATTTATCTACACCAAATATTCTCTATCCTACACACACAATTGTCTACGAGGCTCTAAAGGCAAAACATGACAAGTTTATCCGTCAACCATCTGTGACCATTCGTTAGAATTATTGATCGCACACACCGAGACAGCAGGGCCCACTAGTGACAGACACACTGTGTGCGCTTAAGTATATCTCAAAAATAGGACCGCCTTCACATTCGACGGTGACACCGGGCAAACGTACACTAGAAACGCTCTCATTCCCCCACCTCGTTTCGCTTGAACGAAGATTAAATAAAATCCATAAAACAACCCTCCTCACAGAGCGCCGCATCATCGCCCCGGACGCCATTTTAGAACGTCACTCTATCCGCCCACCATTATTGTGATGTTCCCGATATGATCGCGGATCGTACGGTGAGAGTAACACAATTCGCTCACAAATTTACAAGCACCTCTCGCTACGGCAAGCAGCCATTGCCACCGCGGAAAAATGCGATCGCGTACCAAATGATCGTGCGCGAGTTTCGTCTCTATGACGGCCATCTTGTCGTCCATTGCACGATCTTGGCACAAGTGTGCTAAAACGTGCCGAAATTAACTGCGGAATGCATCATATTAATCATCGCAAATAGGAAAACCACAATATTTTGCTGGCACAGTTCAGTGCATATGAACCGACGAATAATATTAATTTTATATTGCATTCCGGAAAGAAGCAAAAAAATGATAAATGCGTTCAACGACATAATCAACCATATTGATCCAACTGTCAACTAAACTGCAAAACAGAAGTGGCAAGTCGTACGATGCGATGGCGGGGAACGGTTGCAACCAGTTTAATAAATAAAGACACTTTAATACCGTGCCAGCACGCAGTAAATGCATAATTAATACTAAAATTTACTCATGCTGCAGCAAATATTAAAAATTCACTATCAAACATACAGGGAGTTCCCGCGATACACGGCATCGGATTTTTAAATTTGATATCACGCAACATAAATTTCTGCGTTATCAGTAACTGTCAACTGTAGTTATATTTACTAAAAAAAATCTAAATTATTTCAACAAATTGAATTGTATTTCAATTTGATCCAAAATAATTGGATTTTTTCATTTATTTAACTAAAATGTAGTTGAAAATGCTGAACTATCGCGTTCAATTAAGCGAAAACGACTCTACAACTATGAAGTATAAACGATCTGTTATCTAAATGTCAACAGAAATTCGAGTTACTGTAATTCTTCGTGATCCACAGTAATAATGTATCTCGGGGACTTGTATACTAGTAACAGAACGCAAATTCCATCCCAAGTTTGAAAAAATAGCTATTTTTAAGCCTTTTTGTTTGGCGGCTTATTCAACCAAAGTAAATTTAATCCCAATCAACCAAACCTCAACAAAAAAGACACCAATCACAAAGGTTTATTACACTCAGCAACGGCTTGTATGTGTGCAATGGAATGTGCCCAAGTTGTTCGGACCCATTTACACGCGGGTTTAATTTGTTGCACGGGTGTTTACTGCTTTACCCTGACTGGCCTTCAACTGGCGACAAACAAAGGATGACCACCATTACAAAGGTTTATCGAATCCATTTGATGACCCCTTCTATATCGTGTCCCGTGCGCATATCAACGATAGCAATCTACTGCTGATGATGGATATTTAATGGTGGAAAACATTCTTCTGTGTGCAGCAGATAAACAATCAAATGCAACACGTCATATTAATTTCCCATTACATTTTACACAACGTGTGTATATATGTATATATTTGGTAGCTGATGCACTACTTAAAGCAAATAGAATCATTCTTCGCAAAAAGCGATTCACTTCATTGCGATCAAATACCATTCCCATTCGAAGGTGTAGTGTGATGGGCTATGAGATCTTCACACGCCCCGAGCGATCGGCTCGCGTCTGTCACGCTTTAGCTGCAAACCGCGGACATTCCGGACTGCTCGAATGGGACATTTCTAAAAATATCCCGTCAGCTTTCTTCACTCTTTGTGCTCCAATACCGTCCGTATGTTCCTGAGGCAAACGATTCCCGTACGATCGTGCACTGTAAATATACACTTCGCTTCATCGCTGACGGATGGTTGCAACTTCTAAAAGTCTTTTCGACTTCGAACCTCCGCAACCAGTTAATCGTTCACATATAGGAAGATCTTCGGTGAACGTGTTGCTGTTGTTGCTGTTGAAGACGATGGGATGGAGGATGCCCCCAGGGGGTGTTGGGTGGCTCGTGTGCACCAAGCACCCGAGAGCCATATTTATTTGTATTTTTAGAAAACTCTGCTCAAAACTGCGCCGCTTTGGCAAGACAACGTTACGACCCGGTACTATCTTGTCACCGCCCCGTGTGCCGTGTACTTTGCCCTTCGTGGTGTTTGTCCCAAAAATCAACGAAGACATCTCCTGCCCCTCATATGTGTGTGTCGCGCAAGACTTGTTGACGATGAAGAGTTTCCCATCAGTACCATGCGGTGGTGCGCATTTCCCTGTTTTTCCTCGTTTTTTCGCCACTTTTTCCCACCGCAAAAAAACCGGTCAACGGCTAGTGAGGATTGACATTTGAATTTTCCAACCGCATTTATATGTTTGTTCGCCTTTTCCTAATTGCTCCACACTACCTACACTATCGGTGGGGGTATCTGTGCGGGAAATGAGAACCCACCGCTTAACCATTTTCCACCTCACGCGTGTGTCCCCGACACACACATTTTCCTCACTGAAGCGCACCAAACCAATTACGTAAATCGAAATAAATGCTGCAATTACATTAATTCGATAAAAATCGCTTCAACACTGTGAGCACCAACGGTGTAATCGGTGTATTGCGAGACGGTGTCTGTTGCGTTACCGGTGGCAACTACGACTGCCGACGGCCGGTAACATATATACGGAAAATTGATTAATACTTCCATTAATGTCTGAACTCTCCCCTTGCATGCCACTCGGTCACTTTGTGCTCTACTTTTTGGTTTTCCTCCCTCTGCTTCACTTCGAGTTTCAGAAACATCTAATTTCTTCTTTCGAAATGTCCCATTTTCGCTGTGGATGAGTCAAACGCAATATACATATATCACTGACACTGGCAATCGGTTTTGTTACGAAGTCTTTATTGTCACTTTCATTACGATGATGAAAGCTTGTAGAGATTGTAGATTAAGCCTGTCCCTAGCAAACCTTTACGAACTATAAATATACCCCCCCAAACAGAAGGAATAGTGGGTGATCATTACATGACACACGCGTCCCGACACACAATTTCTATTGCGCGCCTTTCAAGTTCTATCACCAAAACCCCTATCGATGATTGTGTCAAGTGTTTTCTATTCATTGGATTTTTTTGCTCAATCCATCCTTTTTTCACATGGTTGGACATTAGCAAACCCTTCAGGCTTCAGCATCGTTCCACTCAATACGAGTTCAATCCCTGTGCCTAAGTGGACATCGGATGATCGGCGGGAAAAATCACGTTTCTTTGGCCAGAAGACGTGTGGACGAGCGTCACTTCCGTCACCGCTGATGCTGATTGACGTCAGACGACGTTTTGAGTTGGAGGGAATGAGGACAGAAGGACACAACGCAGTGGCTCATGCTCGTTGATAGAAGGCACCTTTTCTGTTCACTTTGTCGCTAAGAGCAAAGTTAAATAATACTCAGGCACATAAGTTAGAAGAGGTAGTTCGTGTCACGATTCTTCACTAACAAGCATTTTCTGTAGGATTTTCTTAAAACAAATCCTCCGAGTGAAGAAAGATGATCGTTTCATGATTGTGTTTTTATTGTTTGTCGGTTTGTTTTTTGCTTAAAATAAACACCAAAAATCTCAAACTGCCATCGGGAAATGGGCCGAAAATAGAGTAACGGGTTAGGTACGATCGGTTGGATACAGCTTCAAGTGGATGTCACGACTTTGTTGACGGCATGAAGTGACATTTAAATTGTATCGCATTTTCTTCACTTTTAATCACGATAAAACGAAGTAGAAAATAGTTCTAAATGGTTCTCAATACGGAACAGATGTGTTAAGTATTAATTTTTTTTAAATATTCCAATTCCAAACATGTTTTCGTAACATAACCTGACTATTCCTGTAAAGAAAATCTATTTTTTATATTTTTATACTTTCTTTTTGTTTTTGTATAGTGCTATAATTTAAATCTATTTTCTAATTTTATTCACTCGATCACGCCAAACCGTAAGTAGTACAAATGTAAAAACAAAATAAAAACAAACAAACAAAAACCAAACAATCTCAATTCAATCGCTGCTGTACTCCATCAAACCAAAAGCATAAGACTAAAGAAGGAAAAATAAAACCACAATAAAACACTCGTGAATGTGGCAAAACGCAAACGACACTGCGGCAGCACCGTAACACATCGAACACAAAAGCAACAATAATTGTCAAACGTCATTCAAATGTCGCAAAAATTTGCCTTTGTGCAAGCTAGTAAACTAGTACACTGCCTCAGTTATTTTTTTTTTCCTTTCGTCCGCAAACGAGTTAAGTTATTTACGCCATTTATTGAAGACATGTCACTCGTTTGATCAACCCAATCCTTTAAACGATGACGCAAATAAAATGCTTTTTTTTCTTTTCTTTCACCTGCTGTTGTTTTATCATTCTTAGCAAAAAAATCGACTGAGTTAAAAGGAAAAAAAGAAAATTTCACTACACACTAAGCTAGCTATATTATCAAAAATGTAACAAATTTTAAAAGAAAAAAAACATTTAAAAAACGAGCAACGCAAAACCAGCTCTATTCCTTTACCAGGGAAAGGTGATTACGTTAGGCATTTGGGGATGAAACAAAATATCCTCATTCGTGCGTGTTTGCAGTTAGTCTTAAACCATCAGCACCAGATTAGAGAGCCAGCTGCCGAGAAATGCTCGTAAACAGCAGATCGCGTTTCAGACGAACTAAGAGGTTTGGGTTGTACCTTCCACCTTGAAGGAGATAATTTATAGATTCGAGAGAGTGAGAATTCATTACGAGTTTCTTTGATTGCCACCACCAGTAAAATGGGGGAATTAAAACAGGGGAAGATAATGTTTAATAATTTCCACCCCGTTCAGCAGTGGAACACTTTCTTCTTTTACAGGACCATAAAATGAAATCATCAGCACGAAGATAATGTGCGTAAATCGTTTCAATTTCTATCCGATGTGATTTTGTGCCTATTTTTTCTACTACTAAAACATTATATTAAGTCAAGATTTAATTTTTGGACTAATTTTATGCCAAAAAAAAAAACGAACATGAAACATGCTGTTTTTCAGTCATCAAGATAAAACTAATTTGTGAAAGTCAATTTCACTCTATCTCTTTCATTCGATACACAATCCGAATTGCATACGCAACAACGTGCCGTTACTATGCGGGAAAACTGAAATACTATATTTCACCACCATAGAGCAACAGCAATGATCGAGCCTGATCTCATCAAAATGCAAACATATTCCGTGCCGGCTTGTAATGTTTGCCACACGTCGTTGTACGACTCATACCGGCGAATGGCAGGACGGGCTGCAGTGCAGAAAGGAGCTGGGACACGGGGGAAAGCAATTGCAATGAAAAGCAACGAGCAGCCGCCGAAATTTTTATTTTACCGCAATCAAAATAATTTTAGTTCCGCGTGGCAGGGCACGCGATAAAGCGCGTACAACACACACACATCCGGAAAAAAAGTTCACCGATCATACAAATAACGGACAGACGTCACCCCGTACCGGTGTGGTCAACTCGTGTTAAATAGACCATGGCCCATGAGCGAGGTGAAATGTGAATCATGGCCATTTTATGTGACGATCTGTTGCTTCGCTTTTTTTTTTAATTTTCGCCTTCTACACTGGCTTGTATTACATTGCTTTGAACTAGATACAACTTCAAAAACAAAACCCAACATCACACACTGAGAAGAGAGCAATTGGGACGCGGTGAAAAATGGAGGGAAGGAAAAAAAAGAAAATGAGAAACACACTGACAACCACAAACAAAATACACACACACCACACACACACACACACCAACCAAACGCACACCCACACGCTCACGATGGGGACACCCGCAAACACGCACACGCTCACGCTAAAAGAGCAACAATTAAAAAAAAACAACAAAACCAAATCGATTTGGCACACACACGAACGCACTTCTCACCTCTCGCAATCGAGTAGCGCGCGTAGAATAAATCACGACGACGACGATGACGGTAACGGCGACAACGATGGCGTTGACATACGCGCCACGGGGTTCACAATGTGTGTCCCTGTCTGTGTATGTGTGCGTGCGTGTGTGTGAGGGGCCGAGTGGGGTAGCAATGGGGCGAAGCACATGAATTGTTCATCGAAAGCGCACCATTTCCTTTCCACCCCTCACCAGCCACCCACCCCACCACCTCCAGGGGGTTGGTACGGGGTGGTGGGAGTTTGTACGTTGCAGGTAACATGACGTTTCGAATGCAACACGTACCACTGAGCGAACCTGATTGTTGTGTGGAGAAGGGAAAAAAACTAAATGAAATACTTGGAAGTGGTTCGATGTGAAAACGCACAAAAATAAAATAAAACTATCGCAATGAAAATTCATGAATTTCCAGGCGAAACAGAAGAAAAAACAAACAAACAAACACACACACACAAACGGAAAAACTTCCCGGTTCACTCGTAGTTCTATACCGTAGTTTAGAAAGTGCACAGTTCAATGCATAAAAAAACAGTTAAAACACGTGAAGGAGTGTGTGTGTGCGTGTTTGTGTGGGATAGTTAAGAAAGAATAACCCCGTTTGTTACTATTTATAAAAAAATAGTTATTAAAAGAACACCTCAATTGTCAAACAGACACCGTAATAAAAAAGGACAAAATGAAAGGTGAACAAATGTACTAGCGAAAGAAAAAAAGAAAATTTTCTAAAACTCACAAAACAACAAATCTAAAATATACAACCAAACAAAGAAAACTCGTAGACTCACACTCATAGAATAAAACCAAACGCAATTTAATTGGAACATGGAATTATATGTAGGAAGACTCTATAACAGAAACACTTCAAATGATATGAGGGAGAGAGAAAAAATCAAAAGATAGCGAGCCGTAAAGTAAACTGTATGCAAAGTAAGAAAACACATACATGAAGAGGGAGAAAAAAAGAAAACAAAACGTAAAATAAAACGCAAAGAAAAGTAAAAAAAAAACAACTAAAAACACAACAAAACACAGTAAAACAAGAAAGGAAAAGAAAAATAACTGCAAAAATCTGCCCACGCAAAACCAAACGCTCGCGCAAACAAATTACATGAACATATTGACCCGACTGGACACGAAGGTACGGAGAAATTGGCGCCTGCGGTGAACCGAAGATGCGGCCAATACACAACCGGAGCGCACCCGGGAAGGGGGTAGCTTTTTCCTAACCTGCCGCACGGCACGGGCTGCAAACAAAACACGGGATGAAAAAGTGGATGGTAGAGAAGAGGAGAAGAAATGAAACAGATGAAACACAGGAAATAAATATCGTACAACCGTTTTGTTAACGTGATGTTCGTTTTTTTGCACAAACATCGATCGAAGAAACTGAAGCGATCATTCCAATGACCCGATGAAATATACCAACAAAAAAGTTGCCTTGTGTGGGACACAAACCATTTTGTGATTTTTTATTCAATATATAATATAATATATTAAACGTCACTGCAAATAAATGATACTCTTCACATAACGAAGGCTAACAACAACTTTAAAAGTTCACCAGTCACAGTCAGCAACGTGTGTCTGTTGGGAAGATTTCTAAATAAAAACCGCAATCAATCTTATTTGCCGTGTGGCACAAAACATACAACAAAAAACACCCATACAACACATACGAAGACACAAGCGCGGAACGATCTACCCGCCTGAAAGTCTAACTCCGGCAGCGGGCAAGAGAAAATGACACTATCCCTGCCGCCCGGTGACATATGCGCCAGTGTACATGGTGGGGGCTTAATTAACGGGCCTTTCTCGGACTGTCTGGCAAAACCAATTCTACCGGTTTAGAAAATTTATTCCCGTCCATTCGTACGACAGTTGCGCGATGGTTGTTAGAATTTCCCTGATTCGGCTTTTACCGCTTGCGGACGCGTGTAAGAATATATCGCCACTTGAAAGCAAACTCAAAGCATAAGCAAGAGCGAGTACGATGTATAGGAAAAGTTTGGAAAACTATGTGCCTATTTTTAGGATAACGTCTCGCCGTAACGTGTATGCCCCGTGGCCCAGTAACGTAGCGGGGTACGAACGATTGCGAGGTACGATCAACGGTCGCGTAACAGTATGCACTAAAACAAACTAGTCTATTGCACATGGAAGTGCAGTCAATGTGAATGTCTGCTGTTTGCAAACATTAATTTCCACAATGATATTACTCCTTCACTTGTGCGCCATACAAATGGGACACCAGGCGTCTCCATTAATCGTAAGCAAAATCGTTAAAAATTTAAATTCTAAAAATAATTCCAGTTTATTCATTTATTGAAAAAAAAATTAAAACCCATTTAAAAATTTTGGAAAAATGAAAAAAATACATAAAACCATAAAACAAAAAAAAGGTTCTTAATCAATTGAGACCAAATGAACAATTTTCAATCAAACATATAACGAATATTATGTATGTTTTACATACTTTTTCAAATAGTAAAGATTATTGATTTACTTTTAAATATCTTTAATTTTATTTAACTTTGCCCTGATGATTGTCCCATATTTTTAAACAGGACACTCGTTTCATATCAAACCCTAACCTACCCCAAGAAAACCCAACCCCTAACTTCCGTCACCCATTCCCCTTTCACATTGCTGATGATGCCATTTGGCGGACAGATTTGGCATTACACAGAGACAAAACAAAATGAAGAGAGAAAGAAAGAGAAGAAATAGGATTTCTTGTACCAAGAACGAATACACGAAGAAGTGACGACAGAACGGGGGTAAAGTAGAAAGGGGAAGAGAGAAGAACACAGATGCACTTCCAGCAAAAAAACACTTACCCGAACTGTCCCGGTATCACTGGATAGCCAGCTGTCCGCAGTCCTGTCGTGGCGAACGGAAATCCTGGAATAATAACGAACGAAAAAGAAAACAATCATAAACCAATAAAAGTACGTCAACAAATGGTTCGTTTGGTTTGGTTAGTAGCGCAAGGACGGTGTCAATCGTAAAAAAACGAACCCAAACGAGACACTTTGAGGTGAAATCAACAGATAAAAGACCAAACTAAATAACATTTAAAACCAATATTATCGTAATCTTTTGAACTAGTTAAGGTGACTGTAAAACACGGTCAAATCCTACGGTGTGTTAGGAGTGCTCATTAAAATTGCATTTCCGTACCGATCGCCACAGCAAGCACGTGGATTGCCTAATGAATCTACCGCTACTACACTAATCAATACCACAAAGCTTATTCGCCGTGGCACATCATTTTACACGTCAACGTTTATACGTAGCTCAACACCACCATTGCTCGGTGCAATGTACAGAGCAAAACAAAACTGGCCAACGATACAAAAAAAACACAAACCAGCGAATGAACCTTCTTCACCATCGCCACCAACACTATCAACGGCATCGGCCGTGGTGATGGCGAATATAACAACAGCAACAAAAACACCCCGTTCTGCCTGACCTCGACACAACGCAAGGCAGAAATGTGGAAAAAATTGATTTACTTTAATGATTTGTTTACTCGCCCGTTTGGTGCTCGTTTGCAATGACTTCTGTCATCGGGCGCGCTTTACTCAAGCCGACAGCCGATTTCCCGTCCAAGCTTCACAAAACTTCACCTGACAGCTGACGTATCCGGAACAGAGGGAGAGAGAGACCGGTGCACCGAGAGGGTCTAACAGACCAAGGAGAAGCGCAAAAAAACAAGAAAACTCCCGGGGTACGTCAAGGTATGCAGGGGAAAAAAACTGAACTTCGTTTTCATCGCTTCTGTCTAATAGAACTCGCAAAGGCCGATGAGTTTATAGAATGGTACGACGGGTATATACACAGTGCTCAACAACAGTAAAGTTAAAGGCGCAGATTGACATTCTCTCTCTCCCCTTGTGGTGTTGGTTTTCAACGCGCCCATCGAAGGGTAATAATCCTTCTACAGGGTCTGACGCTGACTTAAACATGAACGCGCTTGGAAAAGACAAGAAACCAACCTCAAAACAATCGACTTGATTTTAAGTTGTAGGAAAACTTTATGTTCCTCCTCCCTTCACCTAGCACTCTCATCTACGGATCGTCTACGTCTAGACAATCGGTGGTAAATTGCGTCAAGCGTTAACTCTTAGTTGCACCTTTAGTTACAACCATTTGCCTAAAAGCCGTCGCACCATTCAGTGATTTAATCCGGACAAGATGTGCACGACGAATGACGCTCTAACAGATGGTTTGGTTGGATAGACTAGCAAAACCACCAGGCGACATACACCACAACAATTCATTTTCCTAATGGACACACGTGCTCACCTTGTGATGCATTGCCCCGTGGTTTGGCGCCCAGTATCGCGAGATTCACGTTCGCTTTCCTGCCATCGATGATCGGGTTCGGTTCCTTGCAGGCACGCTCGGCACTCAGTCTATCGCCCATAATCACCTGCAATGATTGAAAGGAGACGGAATCGCGCATGTTAATGTAGGCAGGGGAAGAAAACTAACATCAAACCAATCCGCTGGTTTTAACACTTACGAATCCATAGCCACGACTTTTGTTTGTCGTGCGGTCGGTTATCACAACGGCCTCCTCAATATCGCCGTACACGCTAAAGTGCTCCCGCAGGCTCTTGTCGGTCGTATGGTACGGTAAACCACCCACGAACAGCTTCGTCCAGGTCGTATCTTTCTGTGCGCTCTGTGATGATGTCGTCGTACCCGTGCCGCCCGATTGCACCAACGCCAGTGCGGCATCGGCCGCATCCGGGGACACCTGCATCAGCATTTTGTAATCCAGCTTTTCTGCCCGTTCCAGCAAACCTGCTGCACTGTTGCACTTGCAATATTCTTCAACGCTGTGGGCGTTTTCTTTTTTTACTTCACCTTCACCTCCACACACCGTTTCACCTCGTGCGAAATGAAGTTGTTGAGTTCCGCGAAAAAGGAAATGCTATCTGCAAATGAGTCCAAGGAGAAAAGAAACAAAACTTTAATTAGTTAAAAGAGTCACACGGCTGTTCTTGTTACTATTTAGAAAAAAAAGGATTATTTTTCAAAATACAACATCATCTTTTAAACAAAGCAAAAAATATATTCTCCTCATGGAAAATGCGCTTTCAATTTCTTCCCATTCTCAGTTTCTCCTTAAACTAAAACCTGAAAACTGAAGGGTTTTACCTAGAAACATAAATTATATACAGCCTTACTGCTACTGAACAGTGCAAAATGTCCAAAAAAGCCAAAGTGCCAAACAAGTCACCGGATAGTGCTGTGGCCGAAGTCAAAGAACAAACAGTGACTGACATCTATGCATAAATCGCTTTAAGCGCACGGACAGAACACTTTTGTTTTGCAAGACCCCAACTGATAGACATCGTAAAGCACCCACAAATATTTCTGGAAGGTAATTTGATACCTTTTTTTTTGGTTCGTTCTGCTTTTTTTTTGGGGTACACTTATGCTACTTGAAACATTTGAAAGGGAAGACATTCGTCTACGTGAATCTCGCTGCTCAAATTTCTTTTCCCAGTTACCTCGCTCAATAACTCCAATAAACCTGTGCGTTTGCAGTAGGGTGTGTTTGATTTTCAATATTTTAATTTTTCTTATGAAACAGGAACCAACATTACGCGTGCTTATATATGAGATCAGACCCCTCGGTCTGGTTTCTATTCTATCAAGACGAAACGGAAAGTGATTTAGGTTTATGAATTCGATACTTCCGCCAGAAGTATTTGCTGGAACGGTTGTGTATGTCAGTGTGTTTTACTCCCTTGTATATCGAGTTTTTTAAACTTTACTATACAGTGTTGTTGTGTCATGAGTTAGTGATCACCAGTAACTCACACGAAATCAAGATAATTAAAATCGATTAATTCTGCCAGCTCGTGCTCATGAGCTAGCTAGTTCCCGCGTGACTCCCGTGAGCCACCACTCGTCAGATAGCTCCACTTCGCAATATAGAGTATCTGAAAAGCTCTCCCAAAATGCGTTTTTAGATACATTATAGTACTACGTTGGAATAAATATAAGTCTCCTTGTCTTACTCCGCATAGAACATCTATCAAACATGAACGAAATATATCTATAACCAGTCACTATTCTCCAACCAGTACAAAGAAAAATCTAAACCAAGTTTGTTCTTGGCCCAACTATTGTAAATCTACACACAGTTTCAAATCAATCCAATCACTGAACAACACACATACCCAGCACGGAACCCATGAGCTGTCCCAAAAGCGATTACCTACCGCCAGACAAACGATCGACATTCGGCTGTTCAAATTAACTCTTCACGCATGAGAACTCGCACCAACTCTATCCGGACAGAGGGAAAAATTGGAATAAACTAAGCACACACCACTCGACAAATTCTACACAGCTCATAGAATGGCTCGTGCCGAGCAAAAACCGATCGCGGAACTATCGGAAAGTTTGGTCAACCGTGCAGAGACCCGGAACAATGGGTCCTGATGCAATTGAATGTCGCCGTACCACTACAAGTGTGCGAGCACATCGCTTCAAGGTTTGTTAAACGCTTTCCTTCGCTTGTCGAATATTACAATTCAAACGTGCTGCCCTGAGAGTCCCCGCCCGACCAGTTTCATACATCGGGAGAAGTTCATAAAAGTTATTGTCATTCGTTGTTTTTTTGTTACCAATATGAAGCTGATAAAAAAACAATGCTTGTGCATTGGGTTTACTTTTCAATCACTTTTCATTCGACCAGTTTTTCGAAACGATCACCAACCCTTAATGTGGACCGTCTGGTGTCACCCTGCTGGCCCTTGCTTGGTGGTCTGGAACAGTTTTGTGTGTTAATGATATGAGAGAGCCCATGAGAGGGAACCCAGAAGCCTTCATAAATTATATTGAACCCTTTGTTGGTACTACCTTATATCTTTAGCATAAAAACAGGCGCGCACACACACATCCGATTTTATGCGTTCCGAGGGAAGCGTTTGTCCGGAAACCGGATGGTACACCGTTCAGCCACGGTTGATTGCACCTAGTGGGCTTCCCTTCGGTTTTCCGTACTCGAAAAAACTATTTTAAAAACGGCCTCACTCGCACAATGTTTCTCAGTGTCTATCTATCATCGTCGACATTGTCATCGGTCGGTATCATCCATAACTTCCACTACCTACCCACTCGAGCAGTCACTGTCGCTCGGACTACACCTTCTGCTGATGACAGTTGCGTTTTGATGCAAATCCGACATCCGACGGTGGAAGGTGGAAGTGGAAAGCGTTAGCGGCTTTCATTTAAATGTTGTTCCCTTCATTGCACAATGGCGTAAAAAATGGAATACTCTAAACTGAGAAAGCCCACGGGAACATACAGCTCCCCCCAACAAAAAGGCCAGGAAGCCTTAACCGATTGGTTCACGGTTTCGGGCTGTGCCTGGAAGTTAGGCTAACCCTCCAACACGCCGGTGTAGTTTACAATTTCCAAACACGTTCATCACATTGATTGCACTTTTTATTTTTCGCTCCCGAACGTCAGTCCAGTTTTTCCTACACTCCGAATCGCAAGGAATGGAAGGACATTAGAGAACGCGCGTACTTGCGCCCTTACTACGCCAACATCACAAACATGGTTTCCTTCTCCGAATGTTTCCCCTTTTTGCTAAGAGAAGTTAAAAATGTGCTTCATTGGAAGTATAACTAAACGAAATAAAAAAAAAACCATGCTGGGATGTATTTTTTTATTTATTCCATTCCATTCTACGATTTTTTTCTGACACTCCGTTTTTCTTATCACTGACAACTGAACGACATTTGTGCGACGCGGGCAATGGTTGCATACTAAACGAATACGGCCAACCGAAGGCATAACGATGATTTCCACGATGATTCCCGCTTCGCTCTGTTCCCCGGGAAGGAGTTTTGATTTTGATCACGAAACAGACCCACAGCCCAACGCAAAAAAAACGGTAGCCCACCCCGCCAACGTGTCTTAATTGTTGTATTTTATCAACGTTTTAAGCCAACCAACTGAGGCAATCGTGCGAACGCCGTTGTATACTAACGTTTTCGTAACCTTCAAACTTATACACCAACAAAAAAAAAGATTGGTCTTTGGCTGTGCTTTTTGCTTCATCCATTCTCGACAGGCTCGTTCGTACACGAGCATTATGATGAAATTATTTTTAATGCCATTCTCGTTAACTTTCCGTTTCTACTTAGCTAGACGGCCACCAAAAACGTTCTAAGCCTTTTTTAAAGAATTGCTTTATATCCCAACCAATGGCATTGGTTCTACGGTGGTGACGCTTCATCATTTGCAATAACGTGATGATGTTTCCGGGATGAGATATACCAAGAGACTTCAGTATACTTGCCCCGTTTCCGAAGCTTCAAGGATTCAAGAAGACCAGTACCGACACCCTCAAAATCAGTGAGCGAATTAATGTAGCGAAAAGGCAAAGATAACCCACCTCCACCTCCAGCAGAACGCATTAATACTCTTCCGACGTACAGCCTGAGGGACAAAAGTGTCAAAATTAAATGCTCTTTACCGTTTCTTTAACACGGACATGAAAAACGATGAGTAGCAGATAAAAGTGGCTTTAATATTTAATAATCTTTTTTAAAGACTGCTCTATCCACAACATTCATGTTTTATTAAATTTTGGCACACGGTAATTTTGGTTTCAAAGGCTTATTTACCACAACGGGTAATTCCATATGTCGTCCCGTTCAATTGCACTACCCAATAACACAATCAATTTACAGCAAATTCCTATCAACTGAATAATCCAAGAATTCCTATCTCCATTCATACTCCACTGTCGTGGCCATCACTCCAAACATACAGGGGTGGCATGTTGGGAATAATACGCTCTACTGATTTATGGATTTTAATTCGCTGTCGAAGATGGTTTCGGTTAAATCTATTGGACGGGACCACCTCCTTTGGTCCCGATGACCGTAAATCTTGTGTATCGGAAAACCACCAACAAAAGATGTTGGTAAAATGTACATCACTCCGTACGGGCGCTTGCACACATGATCCGGTGTGCTGAATACAACCAGGAACTAACCAGTCACCTCAAACATATGCTCCGGGAACATAGCTCGTTTCAAAGGACGTGAATGAATTCCTACCAAATCTCAACAGTGGGCAACACAACAGCAGACAATTTCGACATCGACAACTGCATACGATGCGCGTGCAATAATCGTAAACTATTTGCCTTCAGGTCCTTCTCGTCGGATACCAGACGAGGGATTTACCATCATCAACAGCGCAAATCCTTCGAAGCATGCCACTTCCAATATGCAAACGAAAGATGTCATCACCAAAATCGAATCTCGGTCGAAGACCTGGCGAAGAATTTGTAACACGTACAGGAGTATTCCTATCCGGAAGATCTGCAAAACTTCATCAGCAGTGTCAAGTAAATGATACTTGCATTGGATGCATCAGACGTCGTTTCTTCGTTTCATCTCACCTGAGAGAGTTCTCCGTATGATAGAGATTACCCAGTCCGCAAATAAAATAATGTACCATTTACTAGAACAGAAAAATCTTTCCCTCCGTCTTTGCTATTCCTCAAGGGAATACCTGGAAACTCCACTATGGAGAGTGGAATCTGTGAGTGCCAAAAACCAAATCCAACACTTGTCGCGTTACGCACATGTGTATGCAGCTGCGTACGTGTATAATTAATTTTCTCTCCACACTTACTGGATAATGTTTGCGTCATTTACAGCACCGCTGTCTAGGGAGTTGTACAGGACAGAAATCACCCGGACAACGGTGCTCAAGCGATGGGAGTAGTGGCGATGACGCTTTGTTATGTTTTATTTTAAAAGGCTTAATTCGTCGCACCACGCGGTGGAAAAAAGGGTCAGGCAGAAGTCAGGGCCCTACCCGGCCCCCAACCCCTGATACCTGAGCGGAAATCGGAAGCGACCCAACTGGTCACCACCATTCGAAAGGTCATCGGATGTAATTTATCAACTTCACCAACAGATATACGCTACATTGCTATCGTCCTCCGTTTGGCTTCCTCCTGTTTCTTTGGAGGCGATGTGCGGTTGTACCATAATTAGATGCAGTAGTATGAGTGCGGCCGTGACCGAAAAGCCCTTCTTCTTACCCTTTCCCTTAAAATCGGTTTGTGGAGGGGAGATGCAGGATGGATAATTCACGATGGCTATTTAGACATCACGAGTGGGGTAGCCTTTGGCTTTGGGAAGTTTCATTCTACGGATACTAAGAACACTGCCTAGACAGGGAAATACTTTTCTGCGCGAGAATAGTTCGCTCTTTACCGGTTCGACATTTCCGCCTGCAAACAGTTTATCAACAGTCCAAGTGTTAGTCCACTGAAACCAGCTAAAGGCTGGTACGACGATACGAGAGCGTTTTCAGCGTCAAAACATGGGAAGCCATACACCGACAGAGGGTTGCTATTGCTTTCCCGTCATTTCTCAAGAGGAATGGGTCTACGATGTAACTACACCGGAGGTCAAATCCACCCCAGAGAAAGGTTCCACAGTCTCCTTAGAAGTACACCACGTGGATGTAACAGGAGTATAAAGTTTTCGCCCAAAAAAAAAAAGTAACAGTCAGGTGTTTTTTAACCTATTCTACAACTGCTCGACTATTATGCACAATCAAATGCTTTTTTTTTTTTTAAATAATTTTTTCACATTCATTTGCCTTTCTTTTCCCTTTTAAGTAAAGCATGGAAGCACAACAAGGTTGAAGGTAAATAACCCGATGTGGGATGAGTAAACGGCCCCCGCCTGTTTTAAACTACACCCGAAACAGAACGCAGCACAACAGTGAAGCGGACCACATTCCACATAAGCTCCAACCCGCCTTTTATACCGATTCTCTCAAACCAACCAAAAGCTGCCAGAAAGGACGATGTTACGAGTTTTACGAAGAGCATTACGTCGCGTCGTTACTCCGTAATGTGCCTGAAACAGAACCTGAAAGCTGTCCTGGCGTTCTTCCTTTCCTTTCGGTCTTTGCCTCGTTTCTGCTCTCGTACAGAAATTATGTCTATATGTCCTCTCCTCCGGGTTTCCTTCCACGGTTCTAGTCGGTTGTGCATGTGTTGGTTGCAATTTCCCCTCCTATTTGTTTCATTCTAGTTTGGCCTCCATCCCTTAAAACATGGTAGTGCATTTTATGCAACCCTTAGTTTGCTCCTGTCCGAGCACAAGGGTTGACGGCATCAAGGTTTAACCTCCATTTTCACACGTGAAAAAGAGAGACCTACCGGTTTTGCAATTGTCATCGCATTTACGCTGTACACCACTAACACCAGCACAAATGGAACTCCGGAACACTCACAAATCGCACACGAACTTTACGACTAACCCTTCTCCCCGAGGAGTTATGCTTTCTGGATGCTTGAACCCTTTCGTATCGGGGTGTGTGGGGTTTTTTTCTTCTTTTCTCTACTCGTAAGAGCAGAAACACATATCCCTTTGAAAACCAACAAGTACAGCACCACAAAGCATTCGCCGTACCATACTAACAAACGTGTGCCAGCCGATGACGACAAGGGGTGAATTTTAATTTTTGTAAGGACAGTTAGAAAGCAATGTCCGGATTCATTGGAAGGAACGGAGGGGAGAGCTGTTACCGAAGGAAAACAAGAAAAAAAACGATAAACGATCAAAATCACTCAGAGCATAATTTGGTGTGCGACCGCTGTTGAGACGTTCTGAACTGAAACGGATATGCATGGGTTAAGCATGAGCTTGAGCGCCATCGCCTTTCCCAACAAAACGGGGGTGGAGTGGGGAACGGGGTTCCGATTTTCATTCAGGTTTAATTTTCACATCCGGTTTCGTTTTTTCCCCTTTTTCCGTCACCCAAAAGCGGGGTGGGAGGCTTTTGTATGCTGAGTACACGCAACTACACGAGTTTTATGCACGTTCGCTATTTTTATATTTTTAAATTCCTTTCCCTACCGAACGTAAATCGTTTCTTCTATTCCTGGTATCATGCCGTGCAAATGGATACATTTGCAGGAGCACAAAAAAGGCCGTGGAGAAGTCGACGAAATTAAAAAAGCTTAAATAGAAATTCCAAACCTACGCTGGATAAGTAATTGTAGTCACACACGTACTCTCTCTCTCTCCTCGTCTCCATTTTACAATCCTGGGAATGCGGAAAAGCAACAAAAAAAACTGGAATCCATTTCCGGCAATTGAAACCTAATTCATAACAACATTGTCATCATCCTTGTAAGGATGGAAATGGAACACTCCGCTAGCGGAATGCAAGCAGAACACACTCTCG
This sequence comes from Anopheles parensis, assembly GCA_016254315.1. Taxonomy (NCBI): domain Eukaryota; kingdom Metazoa; phylum Arthropoda; class Insecta; order Diptera; family Culicidae; genus Anopheles; species Anopheles parensis. The sequence continues at coordinate 23,472,539 of CM028126.1, forward strand.
GGAGGTGTGTTTTCGCACCTTTCTGCTATTTTCTCAGCTAATGGAATGTGTAATCTTCACATTCCACTGCAACTGCAAGGACTCCGAGTATTCCCGCCTCGAAATGATTCCCCCGAACCAGAATGGAGACAACACAAAGGCTTCCTTTTTTGCGACCACAAATCATTTCGGCAAAAGGATCGGTCTTCATAAGGACGTGATGGAGGGAGCTGGTTCTCACTTTCATTGGATAACAGACGGCAGGCCTTTTCACAGTCAGCCCCATTCGAACACTACACACTCTCTGTGTCTGTCCACGTTCATAAATCAAATCAATTTCACCAGGTTTCCTCCTGGTTCTGAAGGATGTTCCCCGCGTGAGGGAGAGAACATCCAACAAGCTCCAGCTTCCACCCGGCAAACACACAAACATACAGCAACACACAACATTGAGGGGAGGCGAGCTTAAGGTATCCAGTCCACGGTCGGTTCAAACTACTCCCACCCCGACAGACTACAGGACACGCAACCGCGCGCTACTAATGGGACGACTAATAGCTACAACAATGCAAGGTGATGCATGAGTGGGTGAAGAGTGTTAGCAAGAAACAAAAAAAAAGTGACCAGCTCGACATCAAACGATGCAACGATTTATCATCATGCGATGCCCCCTTTGCCAGGCTGTTCGGTCGATTCAGCAGCAATCCTCACCACGTGAAATTTGCTCCAAAATCTGACACAAACATTCGTCCATAGCGCACACACATGTGTGACACCGAGCTGCTGCCGTCAATTCAACCGAGAGTTCCACCATCTTCATCACCTACACCATCACTGTGGTTGCAGGACTTTTATGGCTATCACATGTAACGGTTTGAGAAAAAAAACCACTCCATCCAATGGCTTCCATCTCTCTTGAAGTCAACTGCAGGCGAGGTCAAGTCGGGCGTAATTTATGAACCACAATCACCAAATCGAAGGGAGTTACTGCCGTTGCTCACTAACCAAGCGAATGCAACTAAACAACCAACTTGGATTCTCTGAAACTTTGGCAACGCGCAAGACAGCCAGAAGCTAGAGAACTTACCCAATTTTACTACTGGTTTGCAGTATTCGAGTGAACACGACACGCTGTACGTTTGAACTGCAAATGACATCCACCGAAGAAATTACGGTGACTATAAAGCTGTTTGGGACACTCCAAACTACCACCCATCGAAAGGAATTAATTATTTTCCTCCCAGCATCAAGAGAATTATCAACCCTCACACACTGTTAGCGATTACTTCAGCTCAAAACTCGCTTTGCAAGCATTTCTTTTTTTTGCTGTGTGAAGATGAGAACAATTTGTGCTCGCTACAACTAACGCTTCCACACTGTCCTGCACTTGGGACGGGATCCATGCACGGTGATGGAAACTGAAGATTAGAGTCCCACCTTATTGTGGTAAGTGATTTCACGTTAAATCACTTCGTCATGCGGCAACAAACCGTGCCCAGAACATTGAGCTTGCTGAGACACACATCTTTTGAAGGGCAATCGACGTCAAATCGGTGACCTGGCCGATAGGTGAATGCGGGACCTAAACATCCATTAATCACGATGCCGAAACGATCAGGATATCACATTCATGATGCGAAACGCCAACCAAGTACCACGACAGCACCGTGTGCTTTCGATAGTGCTTAATGTCTTTTCTTTCATTCCAAAGGACACCATTGTCCTGAGAATCTGCTTAACGGAGTCGCATCATTAAGCGAGATTAGTTCGGTGCCATGTATTGTTCGGGGTGATGTTCTATTTGAGAGATAAAAAAAAATATATCCAACATATCTGTTTGGTGGACGAACATGATGACTACCCAGCTGTGCATTATCTATTTCTTGAGCAGCGAAGCCGATTTAATAGAAATACTTCTAAACAGCTTAAAATATCTTTTTTTTATTATAAATTATAAGGAGTTTGTAAAGTTTCTTCCAACAAAAATCAACAAGTAGATATCAAGTTGCTATAAAAGATGCTATAAATCTAATAGCTACAACGCAAAATAACTTTTACGCATTTTGCTTACAACTAAACTGCGCCATTGCAAGTCGCGCCAGCAGTTCTACCCTTCCTGAATTCTATCAAATACAGGAAAAAATGAAACAGTTCTAAACTGCCCGGCACCCTTCAACACAAACGTGACGCAGTAACTATGTCATCGAGGACACTAAGATAAAGGACGCGTGCCACGACGTCATCATTGTGTGTTCGCCTTCGTCCTACACTCTGGAACGTCATTTTGCTTCCAAGATAAAACGGAACCGTGACGCTGCGAAACCTACAACCACTCCGCCCTAAACCTCAACATTTCTCAGTTGATTGCGACATCGGTTGGGATAATTTATGCAGATAAAACCGAAGATCCTGCATTGAAATGAGATTGAGATCCGTACTGGAGGTGGTAAGGAATGAATAGTAGTGCCAAAACAAAAATTCAAAGCAAATTGTACAGGGAAAATCCACCGCCAGGAAGGTTGGTGTGATTTGCACCCTCTATCGATGAGTGTTGTTCCTTGCTGGTCGGCTACATACGGCTCGATAGCACGACATCAGGACCTCTTTACAAATGCAAAGACTATTCTTTTTTTGATGGCATTTTTATCCCCCCCACCCTAGTGTAACTCAATCACATACACACACACCGCATGCATTATAGCATGCAAACAATTTGCTTTATTTTCCCAGAAAATATAATCATAAGGTATCATTTCGTAAAATGTGCATGCATGCATTATGCTCGTGTGTGGGGTAACACGCAGCCGGGGCATTTGATGCTGGCCCAGTCCCATTCGCAACGTCAAACTGAGGCTTGCAACTTTTATGAGCCCATCAACTGCATGTTGCACCACGTTACCACGTTACCACATTGCTGTTGCTGCAGCTGCACATTCGGATGAGTACACGCTGCCTGTATGCATGCATGCATGTGTGTGTGTGTGTATAAGGACAAATCTATGCAATCGGAACGATATTTTATGACACGAACACGAACCGATTTCCATCCACAATTTACGACACAGTTGTATGCATTTCGCGTCAAATCCTTTCGCTACTCGTTGTATTTGTGCGTATGTATTTATGCTTGTTTATAGTTCAACTGGTACTGTTTTTTTTAAACCAGTCCTCACTGTTTGAATGTGTATAGCATTCGATGAACGATGTAGAAGTAAAGGGCACCCCCTAATATCAACAATCAAAACGGCCTATAAGCTGCGAAGGATATATCGCGTAGAACGCAACAGCAAACCAAAAAAAAACAAAGGAAATCAAACATAACCGTAATAAACAACTACACGATAGGATAATTGTGTGCATGTTTTTCGATGTATTTGTGTGTATGCTTCCGTATTATACCGCCATTTCCCCTTTATTTTTCTTCCCTTCAGGAAACTGAGTCCTTGGCGTTTGGATGGCCGGTAATTTCAACTCCCTTTTTTTTGCCACCACATTCGTCCTTTGTGGCAATGAATGTACACTCACTCACACACACACATATTTATATACGACATCTGGCCAAGGTTATACACGCACACATTGTACAACGTGCTGCATCGATGGAACGGTCAAAACAGAACGGAAACCCGTACCAACACACAACACAGAACGGAACACAAAGGAACCTAACGCACACCACCCGCACACCGTAATTCTTTCGCGCCGTAATCTACGCTTTTGCTTTTTTCGTTGTATACGGGGGAACGATTTCAAGAATTACATGCACTCGAACGCCGCCGCTGGGGAGGAAAGTTGAGAAGAGTTTTTTTGTTGTTGTTGAGAAACGTTTATTTTTTGTTTCCATCCCCGTTTGAAGTTTACGGAAGGGAGAAACTATGTCGAGGGACCCTCAAAAACAGAGAAGCACAGGGAAAGAATGTTACGAAAGGTATATACACACACCTATAGGCTGTATTTAAAAGGATTCCTTTCAGGTCTCCGGTTTAAATGTCTTAAAAACGCAACGAATCCGGTGCAGAACCATTGCCAGACAGCAGATGTTCTTGGTTTGGTTCAGCCTGGTTTTCGCTTTAGAATGAGCCGGCTGTCCCGGAGGCTTGTGTGTGCGAATAAACGGTGAAACACTTTTCCCTCCATATGACGTGTTCTTCATGCTGACACACGTTTTTGACAAGCAAAACCGTTTTTTTTTGTTCATCCTCTTTTCAAGCCAGTAAAGCTAGCAGAAAAACCCATGCCTCACAAGACCGGGAATTACTCACGAGTCAGAAGCATCCGGACGGGCTTCTTCGGTGCGATTTAAAGGGGCCTTTAACCGAGACCTTCCGTCACTGAGCCATGCACACGGTGTGCGAATTGGGTCATTTACCCTTGGCAACGAGGGAACGAACGAACGCAGGCTGCAGAAACAGCTGTCAGGATATTAGGCCAGCGCCGGAACCGTAACCACCTTTGACAGGGAACGAAGGAACGAAGGAACGTAGCAAAACGGAATATGTCCACCTCGGGCCCATACCTCGTTTTGGGGTTGAACGAAGAAGGGATGAAAAAAATGGGACGGTGACGTGGAGTTCATGAACAGCCACACGCTTTGTCGATTAATCAGCATCGGATCAACTTACTCCCGCACCTTTCCTCCTGTCGACCAGTAAGTCGCATTCTTTTATATGTAGAACAAAAGCCTTCATCCTTCCTTATGATCGTGCTTGCGACGGAGGTATGCTTTATCCGAACGCAACCTTTTTTTTCTCGCTCGCAACCACAACACAATCATTTCCACCTTCTTGCCATCCAGCGTAATGCGCCCTCACGCACACATACAGTCGGGATATTTTTATGATTGGGGTGCGCTAGAACACTCTTTATCAGGACCTTTATGCACTCCATTAATTCGATTTGCTCCGTGCGACTGAACCTCGCACCAAACCGGCTCCGATAGCGATACGAGGTATGGACACCACTATACACGGGTGGTAATAAATATACAACTATGCACCTTTACTGATAGTAAGTTTAACTATTCCGCCTTATGAAGAAATAGTTGCGGAAATACATGTAGTCCTCGAGATACACGGTACCTCTTATATACGGATTCGAAGATACGCGAGTTTTAAAATTTGACAGCTCATTGATTTTATAGCACAAAACTTAAGCAAAATTTCATTCAATCAAATTGTTGTTAAGTCTTAGGACTTTAAAGGTAAACAACAACATGACATTTGGCTGGGCAATTCATCAATTCACTGACCGAAATGGGATTTGTGAAATACATGCAAATTATGTTGTAATGAGTTTTAAGTCATTTTAAAGGACTTGTTTTCATTCATGAGATCTGTTTGTCATGAATCCATTGCTATCAAATTCGTAGACTATCATTCGGTCTTCATTTCATAAATGTTGTACTGAAAGTGGTCTAATTTTTCCAACAAAATGAGACTTCGTCTAAAGGTAGCTTGGCTAGGCGTCTAATGGTTTTGTAGCATTTTATAAAACTTATTTAGCAAACTAGTCAAGTAATGTGTTAAACCATGTAATATTAATAATAGTTCATTAGGTTCATAAAAAACGTTGCGTCTCTATTCACTAATTCAATATTACTGGAAGCATCCGTGATGGTGTTACTCTTTTAACCATTATTCATTTATTCATTTCATTTCCCACCTCTCTTTAATATACTAACACTAAACAAATAATTATATGATTCTGCAATTATATTTATTTTCACCTGTGTACTCGGTATAATATAACGATTGTGTATTGTTGTGGATTTGTCCTTCGAAATTCACTTTCTACCAGGATCGGGAACACCTTTCCAATCGCACTCCCCCACACTAGCAGCTGATGAATATTTGTGGTGGAACGAGAAGCACCAAATGTCGATGACGTGAAAAATCTGACAAATAATATACCCCCGGCTTTTTGGGGGAGACATTCGCTACACGCTCACACCACCCGTCCCAACGCACCAACAACTAACGTTTTGGTCGTGCGTTATCAAATATTAACCTCTACATGGTACCCAGGAACCTCCTGCTTTTTCGAACATCATTACGACCGGTTCGATTATTCTCGTGCCGTATTTAATGCACATTTTACCGGAAAGAAGGCTCACACCCTTACCCTTATTTTTCCGATCAACATTATCAAGCCTTCACACACGATTGCATGCACATACGCATGTGTACGTATGTTTATCTGGGGGTTACCCAACGTAGCTCCCTTTCGCAGGTGGTTCACCAACCCGGAAGGGATACTGTCCCCGGTGTGCAGGATCGAGCAGAATAAAAAGAAAAAAATCATAACACCGGAACCGGAAAGACAACCTTAGTTCCTTGCTCTACCCAAACCCACAGCCCGGGATAGCACGTAATAAAACCATGGGTTATTTCTCATACTGCCAGCATAAAAAAGCGGGCATATTGTTGAGAGAGAAAAAAAATGTATGAGAGGTTTATCAATTTACGATGCACCCTCGCTTCCACGGGTGTGGACACAATTTTTGGGGGTATGGGAGAACGATGAAATTTAAAACCTTTCTTCCGCCAACGATGAAACCGCAACTGTGACGTATCTTGCCGATCGGAAATCGGGAACGTTTCGATGGCCATTCAAATAGAGCGTTCCCTCTGCCAATCAAGCGAACGAAACCGAGAAGCAAAGGCAAACGTTTTGGGTAATTTTTTTCTCTTCTTATTGTTGTTGTCACGCAAAGGATGCCAGTACCAGTGAAGAGCACAAAAAAGGAAACTTGCGGTAATTTACTGCACGTGAGAGAATGTCCCCGTCATCTTCTTCCCTGGGGTTTTGGAACGAGCCTTAAAAAAAAGGCATCTCTTCAAAATATCATTACAGCATGCGACAGTTGCTAAACCCAAAATCCCAAGATCCCAAGCAAGGAAACAGTTTGTGGGTGGGCGTAAAAAAGGAGTTCCTCTCCAATCCTCAAGAATCGCTCCTGAAGCGATCAATGCACTTCCGCATACAAATGCCTAATTAAGCAAGATGGCAGAGTATACATTCGCTCTAGTTGCTGTAGGACGTTTTTTTTTTGTGCCAAAACAAAGACACTTTGCCCATCTTTCAAGAGTTTATCTTCCGATTATCAGCACGGTACGATTTTGCTTCTGTCGGTTTTGTGGTGAATAAAAAGTTTCTTTGTACCACAAAGTGCTGGGAACTTGAGATAATTTGATAATAATTCAATTCGCACCAAAAAACTTTGTCTATGCCGGTAAACCGGTTGGAAAATGTAAAAAAAAGTAAAATTTTACAGTTACAGCGCTGTAAGTTTAAGATTTCTTTTTCGAAGTTAATCATAAACGATGCACGTCTATGAAATTAAGGAAAATGAGAAAGTAAATCATTTTCTAAGGGTCTCGCACATAATTTATAGCACAATATCAAGAAGATTTAATTTAAAGCAATAAGAAAAATAACCTACAATGCAAACCAAATGTAAATATGCATGGTTTTTAGTCATTACAAGGACTAATTAATTTTAATTCTAAGAATAGTTAAGAGAAGGAAAAATATAAAATATTCCTCGTCCACATACAAGCATTTCGAACCGAATTCCGCCAGACAACAAATAATTTAAAATATGTTGCACAATCTATTTATTCTTTCCATTCTCATTCTCGTCACCTTTCCAAGATGTTTATCTTTGTTTTGTTTCACCCAATATATATGCAACCGAACAAACACACACCCACCGCGGTAGTAGTGCTCAGTCGCTCATCCCCGAAAATGCCGGTTCCTTGTTTCTCAGCTTCAAAACCTATTTTTACACAAAGAAATTCACCTTCGGATTTGTAGCATTCCTTCCTGCAAGCAAATCGTGCCAGCAAAAACCGCATGTCGGAACACGTGTTGCCCAACACCGCTACTACCCCCCAAAAAAAACATACAAACCAAACGTTTCGTTGTGTGACGACGATGAATGACGATAGCGAACGAAACACAAACAAAAAATACGCCAACATTCGGAATGACCGAATGATGACTGACTTGGGCGCGAGCACACACCAAGACTCGCAAATAAAAAAGGAAAAAGAAAAGTAACAAAAAAACGTTTTTGGAAAATCTTTAACGAGAAAATTATTCGCAGCTTTCGCGTATACTATTCACCCTTCCTGCGTACTCTCTTCCTTCCTTCTCGATGGCTGCCAAAAAGGCATCTCTCGAATGAAGGGTGGCTTTAGCTGGAGAAAACTCACGAAACAAAAGCAGGATCATAAAATGCAGAGAAATCCACTTCCATCTTAGCCCGAAACCGATTTCTTGCCGGCGCTATAATCGGAGTTTCCACGAAGTTTTCCTTCCCACTCCCCAGCCTGTCGGAGAAAAGCCATTGCACTCACGGAATCCGCAAAAAAACATCCCTCCATCTGCAAAACTGCACACAGAAGGGCACACAGAACTCATTCAACATTGCCATCGTTCCTTAATACAGTTTTTTTTTTGGTATGTAATTTCTCTTTTCAAATCCTCCACTCTGTGTTCTCGACTCGACGGAAAAGTCACCCACGATCATCACGCGAAGCTTAAAAACGAACCAAAAATACATACATCAGCAGACGTAAACATTTCACCG
>CM028126.1:23481351-23558025 GCA_016254315.1 Anopheles parensis
TGAATGAGCAGTTCTTCTGTTTTCAAGCACCATCATCATCATCATCGGCATCAGAAGCCAGCATCCGGTGCTTACCGTTACAGCAGCGATGTCCTCGTATAAGGAAAAACTCGTGCAGAGCCCTTATACCCACCCCCGCCCGGTCCAGGAAAAGGGAAAATAAGGGTGGATAGAAGAAGCAAAAAAAAAAGACAAAACGACCAATCGATATTTTACCATCGCTTTCATTCTCACACTCATTCCTGCTGCAACTTGCACCGTTCAGCGAATATCCTTGAAGAACCTACTACACTCTGCTTCACCTTTTTTTCCACTTCTTTGATTTTTTTTTTTAGTAACCCAAAGGAAACACGATGGTGTGGCAATATCGCAATGGGTTCTCTTCGCCACCAGAACGCCACCAGAGGGCCAGTGCACTTTGCAACAAACGACAAGTGACCGAATACAAAAGGATGCAAACAGAAAGGATACACTCTCGTCGTTCGGTGGAGACTGACAACCGTGCCGTATCTTGCCGCTACACATCGCCCTGTTCACTCGCACTCAGCTGTTTGATGAACCCGGGCCTAATGCTGACAAGTGCAACCCTCTTTTGTTCCGAAGTGCCGAAGGATGCTGATGGTGCTTCGCCGGTGGCACCAAGTGTACCGAGCCGGTTGGGAAAAAGAAAGGCATCGAATCAATACTGCGACCACTAGGATTGTGACACTTAGTTGCTAATAAGGAAGAACATAAAAAAAGCGGCGTTGGACAATAAGGCGTTGGAATGGTTTTCGCTGAAAAGCTGCCATGTATGAAACTGTATGTTTTACATCATCAATTCATCGAAACTTGTTTTGAAGCTTTATCAAAATTTATTGAAGAGTTATATGAACTGAGGACATTACATTTACATTCAACGCGCAAAAACGTAACAACGGAAATAGAATTCATTGCAAAATATTCGTTGTTTTTTCTCGCAAACAAAATGTGCACAATTATCACCCTGATTTCGAACTTCTAAACGATCTCACCTAATAAACCACTAACCAAAGCCTCAAACAACTTCATCGACAGCACCTCGAAACACGTGTTAATCAAATCAAAGCCCAAAACATACTCTCGCCTTAATTGCCTCTCTTTTTCTCTCTTTCTTCAACAATTTATAGATCTCGCTATTCTTACCTTTGCTTTCCCACGTCGCATTTCCCCAAAAATATCATGCATCCGATTTTTCCTCCTCACCAAACAAATAAAATCACGAACAAGTTCACCTTAATCTTGAACAGGGCCAAAGCTTTATAGATCGAAAATCAACCTTAATTTCGTTTCCCGAGGTGTGTATGCAATAAAAAAAAATTTCCAACAAGTCCTTAGTCCAAAGCAAAAGCTCTTAAATTTTTGGTGCTCGTTGGCACGTGGTTTTCGGTATGTTTGTAGGTTTTATTTGCTTCCCCACGTCGGGCCATGCATTCGTCATTCCGATAAACAGTGACGCGACATACTCTACTCTCCGTCCCTTGCAATAAACCTATTCCACATGCCACCAAATCGCTCCAAATGTCCAGTAGTGACCGTTTTTCGATATTTCGTGCTACTTCCTCGGCGTTCCTCCATTTTCCCCACCCGCGGGGATGCCATGGGCCGCGCGACAAGGGTGAACGAAAGGCCAATAATTACCATCGGAGGAAGCCAAATGTATGTGCATACAGAGTAGCAGAGCACGGGTTCGAGCGTAAACCTCGCTCGGAACGAAAGCACCAATGCCAAATAAAGCAAGCGGGATAGAGTGTAGCAAGTTCGGCCAACGGCCACAAAAACCGTTTCTTCGCGTTGATCCGAAACTAAAAAGAAATTACATTAAAGCCAACGGTCGGGTGTGAGTGCCAATGTTACGCGTGCCACATCAAACCGGGCCCCAGGTGGAATCGAAACGGAATGCGTTGTGGTGCGATTTATGAAGTTGCCTGTTTGGACTGGCTTCGTGTTATTTTGATTTTTATCATTATCAGCAAGCATAAAGTTTCCTCGGGGAGGAGATTAAATATTTCTATGCCCGCTACATATCGCACCGCAAGGTAAAGGGCAGAAATGCGAGAGGGCAAAGTACCTGAAATCCCGCAATAATTAGCAGTGTAAACCCAAACCGATAGCTATGGCTTAGGAGCGCTCACATCATGGATAATTCGGATCTAAAATTCTGGCATATTTTCTTTTCCATCGATCAAACCGGGATCTTCACATATGATCGAGGGATGCGGAACCTCAAACCTAACAACATTGGTGTGTGAGAAAGAGTACGAAACAGAGACATAAAACCTTTTTGTGTGCATACACCGACACTATCGTAAACATATACCGAGCGCAGATCGTAGTCCACACGGTCTTAAAAATCATGCGGATGGAGCCAGCATGCTTTCAGGCAGGGTTGTCTGAGCTTAATATAAAAACAATGAAACACAAATCTCGAAGATTGGTGGCAAAAATTTTTGGCTGTTTTATAAAAAAAACTGCCGATGCCGATTTTACTTTTATTTTATTTTTATTTACTGCATTGTTTTTCATGTGTTTATTATTATCATTATAAATTATATTTTAAAAGTATACACTGATTTTTAAAAATACTCAAAACATTTACAAGCTTTTCTTTTATGTTTTTTTGAATATTATTATCTCAACAAGTAATTTCACCATCTTTTAGACCATTTAACTCAACTCTTAAACCTAAAAATCTACTTTGTTTATTAATTATAAATTTACCAGCTCATAACAGACTACTCACAGCTATTCCCACCAAAAATATGTAGTGGTATTTTCCCACCATGAATATTCGGTTAAACTGTCGATAAATACTATTAATACGGTTGGAGTATTAAAACATTGAGTAGAGATTTGAGTTGTTAGAGATATTTGGTGAAAAAAGTACAAACAAATGTTTAACTAAAGTTGTTCGATTTTCATCAAGTTTATACTTCAAATAGTAGCATTCAAGTCACATAGCTACGGATCACACAGAAACGGTTCTGTTCTAATAGCTTCAGCGGTGTTAGAGATACTGGAAAATTCCAATTATATAATTCTAATTATTAGTATACTACAAATATAATCAGTTATCAAATCTGCAATTAAGCTTCACTCCTTTTTTCGTAAATACAAAAATAGTAAAGAAATGTTATATATAATAAGACGCAATACGAAAAAATATTTAAATTTCTACACAACAATTTACGAAACAAAATGGAAGAAGAACATGTTTATGAAATGAATGGCAAACCTAATAAAAATAGCATTAACAAGTAAACAAAGTAGACAAACCCTGCACTTTAGCTAGAATCGCACAAAACAGAACACATGTGCGCTACCGTTTCTACCCATTTGCCATACCATTCATTACCCCATTACGTGTTCAACCAGCAACATATGGAGGCTTAAAACCGAACAAGAAACATTAACCCTGCCGCATTTTCACAATGCAAAACAAAACAACAAGAAAGAGAGAAAAAAAACTCCATAATGTTCCGCTACGATCGGGCGAGCACCAACGCCCCGAATTGTTTGTACAAAATACGAGCGCGCCCCATACACATAGGGGATGCATTCCCCCCCTTCGAGTTGGCTTACAAACACACACACACACACACACACACACACACATACACTCCACACTGTTACAATAGGATAAAGGTAAAACAATGCACATTTGCACACGGGGATGTCCACGAGCTGACGAGACTGCTGATCATTCGAATGATTTATCCGATTTTAATGAAATGTTCGATTATCAAACTCAAACAGATTGCATGAAAAAAAAAATAGATAGCATGACAACCGTATGGGTAATTCTTTTGTGTAGGATCGCATACTATTCCGTATCAACCCTTCGTTGTATAGGGCTTGGATACGCTGCTCACACTCTGTTGCATATTGCAGCATGAATGGACCCGGTCCCAAACGATGTGCACTCGTGTATGTATGCTACGCTGATGCGGAATAGCAACGAAAACGTAACAACGAAACCTACTCAACGCTTCCAAACCTAGGCCCAACTTCATCATTCCAATCCAGGGGGGGAGAGTGCTTTAAAAAAAAGAAGTTCAATAACAATAGAACAACCGAGTGTTACACGACGTAACTGGTCCACATACGTCACACGCGCGGACGTCAAATTGTCAAGCGTGGTAACCGTAATGCTTTCACCAAAGTTACCTTTATCCTTTTATTTGATCCATTTTGTCCATGTTGTGTGCCTGGGTAAATAGGCACATGTAAACTGGTAACATTTGTTTTTTTCTTCTCCCAGTTTTTTTTCTATAAAGCTTAATGCAAGTCTGCTCACAAACACGCACACAATAACGAACATTTTCCCGTGCCTCATACCAACAGCAACAAAACGCACACTATTTCCTTTTCAGCTTAGCAATGTACATTATGACACACGCAACATACATTCAACAGCTTCGCCTAGGCTACGGGTATTTCGAACTACTTTTGTTACCATCTCCTGGGGACTTTACGCGTATCACTCTTTCAGGGAAAACAGATGTTCACTGGATGGTTTCTGAGGATCCCGTATTTATGACGATAGGCAGACAGACAGACAGACGAAGAAGAAGAAAAAAGGATCATGACCCCCTTGCTCGATCCCTGCGTAGGTTCGCTACGCTACTCCGCACTCGATCGGTGCTTGATCTGGTCGTTACCACATGTCCTTCCGGAGCCTCGAAAACATTCTGAAACTATCATCATAATGCCACCGTAGCGAAACCGTGGCCCATGCATCCAGGAGACAACAAAACTTAAAACAGAAACGTCCGTTGACGAGATCCTAAAACGCGATCATGGCAGCAGATGGTGTTGCTACTGTATTGGGCGCTACTGCGGTTTTATATGGCTGATTGTTGGGTACGTGTCTTTTTCGTGTATGGTCTGTCGTGCATAAAATTCTACCATTCTCATATCAAATGAGAACGGGTTTGATACGATCGTGGACGCTCCATCGACGTGGGGGAACCTTCACAAACAGCTCAAGCAGGAGAGCACTTAAGGATACTTGGGCCTGGCAGTGTGTGAACTAAGTGCCAGTAGTAGTGTCACAACATTACCATAATAACTGTAGCCCTTTCGCACAGCGAGAGGTAAATGACACCACCCTGACGGAAAAAAGGTTCGTTGCAGGAGACCTGAACGAAACAAAAAAGCAAGGGAAATTCTTTCCCAGTGCATTGATTAGGCTCGGGAACGGTAACGTATGATGATATCGCCCAAAGGGGTCTTTAAACTCAAGTGTGAATTTATGGCACATGTGTTCAAGCCCGTCTTCTGTCTTAATAATTCCGTTGCCATATGTGAACCGCTTAGTTGGTAATAAAAATTGTAAAAAAAACCCGAAACGCAACAATATTAACAATAACAACACTAATGGCACGATTATGAAAATTCTTACAAATGAATAAGTTAAATAAAAGTATGCGCTAGATGAAATAAAATAGGGCATATTATTTTTATGTAAATCCGAAACCACTACATGCTGAAACACTAAACAATTTTTACTTCAATCGATGGAAATTTAATAAACTCTCCACGACACAGCAGTAATGAAGGAGTAAACAAAATAATATTATTTCTTCCAAACCTCTCTTTCTACTGCCGCATCCTCCCAACAGGGGATTTGGTTTCATTTTCTACTTCAGTTCTTTCGCTGTTGCAAAAAAAAAACACCGCACAAATCAGTGATCACAACGAAGAACAGTGAAAACAAAAAAGGAAAATAAAAACAAAAACACATTAAGAAAGCTATTTAAAACTGCAATAAAATCGCAACAAAGTGTACCGAACCTTTTGCCACTGTTCGCCGACTCCCAGCAGACACCGTACGGTGCTGCAGTGATGCCGCTGCACAAGACGCAGAGCGATGTGAATCTTAGAATTCCCAGCTGTCTTTCATCTTCGCGCGCATTCTCATCGCTGTGCTTCGTATGTGAGGGNCAAAAAAGGAAAATAAAAACAAAAACACATTAAGAAAGCTATTTAAAACTGCAATAAAATCGCAACAAAGTGTACCGAACCTTTTGCCACTGTTCGCCGACTCCCAGCAGACACCGTACGGTGCTGCAGTGATGCCGCTGCACAAGACAAGACGCAGAGCGATGTGAATCTTATAATTCCCAGCTGTCTTTCATCTTCGCGCGCATTCTCATCGCTGTGCTTCGTATGTGAGGGCGAGGAAACAAACAGATTAAACTGCCTAACGAACGCGCCGCAACCGCATAAAACTGTCTGAACCAAAGGTTCGCTCGTGTACCGCAAGTTTGGGACAGGATATGCGCGCACGCTTACAGGGAGTTAGCAATGAAATGGAAAACAACAAAACAGGAAAATAACGGCCCACTTTTAAAGCCGAGCTGGAGGCATCGGTGGACCAACGTACACTTGGCGAATGAATTAATGATTAGCACCAGCCGAAGGACTCTTGTCCTTGCTACGCGAACAACGACACGAGACACCGTTGGTCGGGTAACAAAGAAACAGATGGGATGATGGGAAACAAACTAACCTCCCCTAACCGTAATGTCAATCGTCTTTAGTCGTTTGAACCCTTCGGTCCAAGCACCACAACGGACAGCTATTCAAATTATGCGTAAATTAATGAAAAATATGTATACCACAGTTCGCTTTTCAGCCAGTTCCAGTACAAACTTTCCTTTCTTTTAATACCTATACCACAGTGAACCAACTGTTGTACGGTGCAGTAAACCGTTGGGAAATTCATCCCCCCAATATATGTATCTTACGCAAGAGAATATCGATGTTAAATCGGATTGCATACAGCAGCAACTCCAAACATGCAAACAGGAATGTGCGATGTAGTAGAATACATGAAGGACTATCTCATTGTCATCCAAAGGGATGTATTCGCTATTCGCCAGATTCCACCCACAACGGGAGGGTCAATATCCCGTGGCTGTTTCCGCGTTTCCCCGCGATTCCCGCTCTCACTCTCTATTCACACATCCGGCAGCCATTATGATTCGTGCCGCTTGTGATTAGTTTTCGGCAAAGGAAACTGAGGGATGATTCGTCACACACACACACCGAAAAAAAAACGACCAAGCACAACTTCTGGAGAGGATAGGATGGGCCCTTCTGGGCAACATTTTGCAAGCCAACCATGTACACACGCACACTAGAGCACGTCTAAAAACATGGGCAGGTTTAACATTCTTGCACCCTTCAAAAAAAAAAAAATAAAAGGACGCTATTCGTCCTGGGCCATGGATTCAGCAATGTGGACGAATTCTTTCGTTTTCCATTCATGCAACGTTTGCTGAAGCATGGGCCCGGTTATTGTGCTTGCCCTTTAAAAAGAAAGACAAAAGGGCAACCGGCGAAACCTCTCAGTGTTTGGAATATGTTTACAGATTTGTTGACTACCGGTGCTCTAGCCATTTTATGCAGAAACCTTGTACAAATGTGTGTAATTGATTCTGTTTGTATATTCAAAAGTTTACTAAATTAAATTCAATATCCCTTTTGATTGTTGTGGAAGGATTTGCTTTGTTCATTCCTTACAGTGAGTTAATAGACCAAAGGGAAATCTAATCACCATCAAGAAGCCGTAATACTTGGGACTAAAAAGTGTGCGATGTACATACTTGAAGTTTTTAAATTTAATTTGCGTAAGCTTTTAAATTAAATAAAATTGTAAGATGACATCTCTTCCAAAATAGATCAGCTATTAGGCAGTAAATTCGATGCTCAGTTCCTTCGGAAGGAATTTACGAGTAACATTTAATTTACTCAGAATACGTGGTGTGATGTTCTTATATTCTAGAACCTAAATCAAACTAGTTAAAATTTTCATTTTTTGTAATTATTAAAACAAAAACAGAGTTTTAAAATCGAACTCCAGTTTTGTATGGCATGGCGAACGTCTTTTAATAGAAGAAGACGTTTCAGCTATTGCAAATGGAATAGATCTTGAGATTTTCCAATTATAGACACTCATTAACCACCAATAAATAGCCTAATATCCATGACACCTTTGTGAGACTATGGTTTTTGGTGGGAGGTTTTAAAGGTTGTTCATTACGAGCCATTGATAAATTCCAGCTATTGGTGTCTTAGCGACCCTATACTTTCAGGGCAAAGCTTGTGTAGATTATTAGTAATTTCTTGATGTCTATGTGATTTCTGGATCAAAAAAATTATACTTTTCCAGAGCATTTAACTATTAATTCATTTCGCCGAAAAAATAAATCTAGTTACTGTATCTTCGGGAACATCGTGTTGAATAACTCTTGATACACGTACAAGGATTACAGGTGTTCTTCGCACCTTTTTAAAGAAACCTACTGATAAATGCGAGTTAAAACATCAACTATACAACAATTACTTAGCGTTTTGCAACAAAAACAAACATACACAAAATGTATCATACAGCAAGTGTTATCAGAGCGCTACTGACTATCGCTTTAGGACATCACTCGCCTGTCAGAAACTACACGTTCGTACAACGCACATTGGCACACCACACATTATGGACGCGAAGTGTGCTCTTACTCCATCCACAAGGAATTCGAATCGTACAGCAAACAATAAAGCAATAAACCATTACCAATCACTTACGGTCGCTTGCTACAGGTTGTTTACAGTGCGTTATGTGTTACGCGTAGCTCAAGAAACACAACAGCCGTCTTGCTACTTACGTACTCCGCTCCGCAAAGGCTCCATTAGAAAATGCTGATATGATATCGTCGAAGCTTACCGTACGGATTCGGAGCCTAAAACAAGGCGCGCTTGTTAACCCGCGTGATGGCACACTTATGATCCAGTTAAGATGTAATAACTTACTAACGCCCAACCTTCCTTACCGGGTACCGTACCGGTCATAGTAAAGATCGTGATCATATAATTGTGAGTAAAGGTGCCATACGGATCGACGCATCAGAGCACTTAACTATCTAATTGTTTCTGTGTGTGTATGGGTCAATTTATTATTACAACGCACAGCGGAGTGTGTAAAGCAACACAACGCACCATCGGAATTGTATTAATTTTCCACCACAACAAATTTCTAAATTTCACCTCCGTCTTCCGTTTTCGCCGGTGGTGGCAATTTATAAATCGCGGGATTTGAACCGGTCAAGAGCCATAGCGGCATCACGGTACGATACCCAGGGCTGGTCACGTCAGTCCTCTTCCCCACTCCCCTTCCTTTCCCTCCACACATCTTCCCTTCGTTCAACGCACAAACCGAAAACGCCAAATCGAGGGAAGCTTGCGCTAAAACTCACCCCCGATCGCGACGGTTCAGTGGCACTTCCGTAATGCAGCACCCGGACGTTGACTGATTGACCCGAAACGGAACGCGCTGGAAAAGCCTAGAGGCGTTGTGTTGGACCGAGTTTGGGGTAGGAAAAGAAAGAAAGAAAAAATGAGGTTCGCGCAATCGCAAGCACCACCAACCAAACACCAGTGCCACACATATACGATCATACGGGTTTTCTTTTTTTTTGTACATGAAGATCGTTCGTTTGCGCGCCCCCCCCCGTTCACAGGGCATACGCGTGCAACATACCGTCTCGGGTCCGCGTTTGCGTGTTGGTGGAAATAACAAACAAACCAGCAACTAGCCAAAGAAGAAAAAATATATATATCTGTACGAGAAAAACAGAATAAAATGCTCTCGATGAGCGCGAGTCAGCCTCGGATGGCTGATTTCGCTCGTACATCCTCCCTCTATTTTTTCCCTTTTTCGGAACTGTGTGTTTTTTTTTCTCCTTTTACCACGCTTACCGAGAGACGGGTATGGTACAAATAAAAGCACACTATCATAACCATGATGCTCGGCCAGGTATGGTTGTACCCTGCTGCGCATTATACGCATATGCAGCCTGCCTGATGTTGTTGGACCGATGCGTAACATACGTAACGGAATCACCGCACTTTTCTTTTGCATAAACGAGTTTAAAACTTTGCCGTGCAATACGACAAACGTTCGAAATGTCATTTTACAGGCAAAACAAAAAACAAAATGCAAAATATCTTTTTCGACCGTTAGACCGATCACCAACAACAAGTGACCTCCGCTTTCATCCAGCAGCATCAGCTCTAGCTCTTTATCACATCAAAACAAACTAATTAGCCTGCCGGAGGTTTGGGTGGAGGGGGAGGGTCTGCTGTTTACCCACAAGCAGGGAAAAGTTCGAGCTGTTGTCTGTGCCAATTTTCACCGCATTAGCTCTGAGGGTTTTTTTTGTTGTTTTTGTTTCTTACCAAGCGATCAAGATTTACGATCGCTCGGGCGCTAATTTTCCCACTTTCCTTGTTTGTTTTCGTTTTTGTTTTCTACACACAGTTTGCAATCTATAGCTTATCATCATCGCAAACTAACTGGATTTCTGCTCCACCAGAATGGAGGACACGCGGATTATCTTTTTTTTTCAACTTATTACTCATAGGACTGATTAGCGGCTATGGAAGGGGTACCGAATGTGTGTAACATTTTTTTACAGAAAAAAAACTTATTTCTTCTATATATCTTTGAACTTATTTCTTGTCGATTGCATTCAATCCGATTCTGTTAATTTTGGATCATTTTTTATAATTTTGCTTCGAAGGTATTTATTCCCAACGTCGTAATATTGCTAAATAATTAAATTTATTAGCAAAATAAATTGATTTTCTGGTTGAAATTTGCAACTTGACAGTAATTATTAGAAAAATCCAAATATGATTGTAAATATACTGATCTATAATCGCAAAAACTTACAGATTTGAATGATGTAGATGAAAACAAACAGATAAAAACACAGTAACAAGGATTAAATTGCGAAACATACACAACAGAAGTTCTTCATTTGAATCCTCTTTTCCCTCTATCATTTCTGTATCTAGCGTCAATAACTTCATGCACTTCACACAACCAGATCCCCAAAAAAAAAAATAGGAAAGCCATCATAAAGTTAAGATACAAGTAACCTCAATCCCGGTTGATAATGGCAATCCATTTGGTAATAGTCACCGGGCGAGAAAAAAAAAAAAATACGCCGGAAACCTTTTGCCCCAGCAGCACCTGCATGTTTGTAGTTTATTTTATCATTTCTTTTTTTTTATTTTGGCAGGAGCCCAATTTTTCCATCGTCCCACCCAAATTCCCAATCCCAATCAAATAGCACGTCCATCCCGTGTATCATCGCAGAGGAAATATAACCGCGGCAAAGGTGTGGAAGGAAACGGTGGTTGAAAATAATTTGTTAATCATCGCCAGAGAGTCATAAGTGGGGCCCCACAAAGAGCACTGGGTCTCGTACCACCACCGGACTTACCCACCTTAGGAAATGGTCCGTTTGCTCCTATTTCCACCTCTTTTGCTAGTTCTGGTTTTTGTTGATTTTTTTGTGTTGCTTCTCCAACACTTTACGAACGTAATGTTCCTTTTTTTCATCTTCTTCCCTCTCGCAATAACCTCCGTTAGCAGGTTCGCTCATCTGGCCACCCCGGGGAGGGGTGGGTATGTGGAAATGGCGGAATGGGGTGCGGGGAGGACAGATGCGCGTGAATCATCATGGGCTTCATGCGTACAAACCGAAACGCGAAACGCACCACGTGTGTGTACCGTTTGCGTTCGGGTTTTGCTTTGGATCGCCACCGGCATCGGGGAGGGCAACACTAAGGCTTTTAGGCTAACAGCAAACCAGCAGCTCTAGCTTGGCCAGGAAAGCAGCGGTTGTTGCTTTTTTTCTTTTCTTCTCTCTCGCCTTCCCCGTCTGTCTGACACCAGCCCAGGATCCAGGGGGCCCTCCCGGAGGGGCGCACTGTTACACACTGTGGCGAGATGTTTCGGTTACGAAACGACCGATAATGACCACGGCCCACAGCCCAGTGCCCAGATTTGTTGCCCCGAAGGTACATACATCCGTGCGTGTGTTGGTAGCGCACTTTCTTCGTCTAGTTGCGTCGGGTTTTGCGTTGCCAGAAGAAGAACCTCTACCCAACACGAATACGATTTCGACAGCGATTCAACACGATTCGATTACTTCTTCTTCACACCATCTTTTGATCGTGACGATAAACGATCAAAACGTTTTCTTGCCATTGCTTGTACCCTTCGCCTTACAATCTAAACCGAACCACCGGCAAAACAACGATTCGAGATTTTTGGCAGGTGCGAGAGGTCAACAGTGAAAGACTTAATCGAACGATCCTCCAAACCACGCTGTTCGGTATGTTTTTTGGAGAAAGATTTCCGCAACACATGCTGTAACGGGTTTTAGCATTACGAATCTCTCTTCGAGTTTCGAGATTCGAGCGAATCTTGTGTGAAGTTTTATTGTGAAGAAACCATCAAATTATATAGAAAATACATTGACCTGCAAGTGAGTTTAAAGGGATATAAATAAATTTTTTACCAAATAACAAGTCCTAACCATCAAATTTTGGAGTTAAAACCATGGCCATGGATACGTAAATAAGAGTGATCATTCCGGCCATTTGTGGCTTACTAGACTTATTTTTACCAAATAGCCGGATAGTCAGTCTTTGCTACGGGGAGACGGTCCGGATGGGATTTGAACCGGCGCCGTTTATCACATACACCGCCGGGCCACCGTGATTATTTTAAACGCATTAAAAAGCAAACAAAAATAAATGCATTAAATAAAACGAAAATATGTTTGAATTTACTTTGAGAAATTCCCAAATATGGTAGGAAACAAAAATTTCAATGTTTTTCTTTAAAAAAAACAATGAGTGCAAAAACTTCGTATAAAAAAGATGGTCAAAATCACATCTACTTATTTCAGATAAAATTCATTATTTCGCGTTTCTAATCATCCCGTCTGTCATGCACAATTCCAGTCTCGTTCATCACCTCCCCTGGTTAAGGCAAGCATTCAAATCCAAATGTGTGTATGTGAGTTTGTGTGTGTATACTCGCGTATTGAACCGTGTGTCGACCCTTAGTCCCTTTTGTGACGAAAATGAAATCTTTCTCCCGTCGCGCTAACAACTACATACGCATACGAGACGTGATATCGAAATGCCCTTGTGTTTGAAATACTTCACAGGACATACAACACGGGCTCTAGCGCAGTTCCAGCCCGGTTGCAACGGGTATATGGGGGGGGGGGGGAATCATGGAATCGAGAACCGGGAACCGGGATGCATACATACAAACGCAATAACGTACAGAGGGACGCACGCTGCAAGTTCCCTTTGTACTCTGCGTGATGTGCGTTTGTTGTGTGTCACCCCTCACTCACGTACGATGCACAACGGTAGGAACATTAACATGTACACATTGTATTACTACGGAGGGGTTCCGTTTTTGTGTCCTTCGGAAAGGAACAGGGACATTTAGGATTGAGATTGAAAACAAGCACATTCTGCTATAAACAGTACAAGAAGACACAATTTCTTAATATTCAAAATTTGTGTTTTTTTTTCAATCCAAAGACCAAACATGAGCAGCGAAATATAAAAATGCGATTAACTGTATCCGCCAGCATCTGGCACCGGGGCAATTAGCATTTTCCTTCGTGCTATAAGAATTCAAACCATTCCTCTCCCCCTTCCCGCAAAAGCCCTGATCGGGAAACATCGCGATCGGGATCGTCTACGAAAACGATTTTCCAAACATTCCAGTTATGTCCGGTTCCGGGGCCGTTCCATCGTGTGGGGAGGGCAGTTGCGCTAATGTCGGTTTTCCAATCGGTCGGCCCAAAGCTTCACCGACGCATCCGTACAGCACCGCCAACAACAACAACAACACTATGGGTTGCGCTTTTCCATCGGGGCAATTATAGGTAGCAGCATTATTATTGTTATTAGCACTGCACAGTGCTACACGGTTGTGTAGGCATACTGCTCGTTGGCATAATGGTGCATTACCTGATTTCTTCTCGCTGTGCTTCTCGAATTTGGCTCCCTGAAATTTGAACGCCGCTGGATCCGCGGCTGGATGATGTGTTTTTTGCTTCAACCCCTGGCACACGGGTAAGCAACACCAAAAATTTTCTTCGCTTTTCCCTTCTTCTTGGTGACCCTCACCCGAGAGCGAGAGAGCGTTGTTGTCGGTAGATGATGTTTTCCTCACTTTTTTTGTTTCTCCAAAATCAAAAACGATCTAATATGCACGGTTCGATCCGGGGGTTGTTCACCAGCGCTATCTTTCACGCAACCGAACACACAACACAACTCTGTACACCAAACGCACCAACTATTCGAGACTTTGAAAATTAAGTTTTTGACTCTTTTTTTTTTGCTTTTCCTCACTTTGGTTTTTTTATTCTTTGGAACACTAGCGTACACTATCACAAAACTATTGGGTTAAAACTGTAAAACAAAAAAAGGGAATGTATGTTTATGTTATTTTGGCGTTTTCGTAATCCTTCGTTCGATCGCTGTAGTAATGCTTGTAAACGGACGATTTCGAGATGGTTACTAGATTAGAATTGTTCTTTTCTTATTCGTACACCGTACTATGATGTTGCACATACTAAAAAAAATATAGGTATGTACTACGGCACATTTCAACTTCTTTTTTTTTGCATAAAATTAAGATAATCTTTAAAACAAACCTAAAATTACCAAACAAAATATGAATGCTTCTAATCGCAATGCAACAATGTTTTGATCAATCCCGTTAGCTGCGTTTCGGAAAACTATTCCCAATTCAACGAACTTGATGGACTCTCGATTTGCCGTTAACTTGCCACTTGCAATCAAACGCGCGCGATAATTTTCACCTAATTTTTTTCCTAGCGTACGGAAACACAAGCGAACAACACGCGCTTCTCTTGCCACACGTGATTCGATGTGATTAATCGAAAACTATCTCACACTGCCCTTACAAAGCGACACAAAGCGCGCGGTCGACTTGTTGACGCGGATGCAAACACTTCGGAAAATTAGACAACCTCTGCGCAAGGACGCCGGAACAAGCACCGGTGCATACGTTAAATAACCGATATTGTGTCCATGCAATGCAACTGTAGACACACAAACACACGGTATTGTTGCCAGCTTTACCGTAGTAGAAGAACACTTCCAAACAGATTGCACGTTGCAAAAATTTTATGGCGCGTTTTCAAAAGCAGCGAAGACAGCGAAAAGTACACCCTGTTCGCTTTGTAACGCGCAAAGTTAGATTAAAACTGGCGTGGAAATGCGTTGTGCTGTTGGTTGGATGTGGACTGTCGGGAAAAGCCGAACGACACCCGAAGCTGGGTGTGCTGTAGGGGTGAAAGAAATAGCACATCGGTACGATTCTACCGTACGCTTCACTCCAACGAAAAGCACCCGAACGAAGACTATAATCCCTAGCGGTTGGTGCAGTCATTTTCTAATGAAGAAATATTTTGAAATACTGAGGTTTAACCGATAGGTGTTTTATTTTATATGTTTCAATGGTGTGGATATTTTTTAATACTTTGAAAAAAGTTAAAAAATATGAAAATTTCTCCTATATTCGTCTGATGCATCCCTGAAGAAATCTGGTGCACACTATCAAGGCGCTTTCGATTTTTTTTTAATATTTAAGAACCATCCTCTCTTGCCAGTATAATCAATTGACATAATTTTTAATAAAAAATATACCTACATCAATGCAATATTGCCCAGCTGTTCAGCATGAATGAAAAACCAAAATTGAATTTCAAAATCAAAGCTGATTCAAACACCCGGTCCCGAGGTGTATGTGATGACGACGTCAGTCTCATACGGCAGGACCGGGGGTCAAATCTCATCCGGATCGTAGTCCCCATACGAAGGACTGACTATCCTGCTAGCTATCCATATTGCTATTTTCGGGGGATCGGGTTATACGTCCAGAAATGTCAGTTTCATATGAAATTTGCATATTAACTGCTAATCATTGAAGGTTAATAATAAAGGTTAATTATTCAAACAAAACTTATTTTTAGTTTATCTTTTAACAAATAACAAAATCTTGCACCACTAACCATTTTCTACAAAATACATCGACAACCCCTAATGTTGATGGCACGTTTAACTACCACCTAACAGTAATTTCAAAAGCACACAGCGCCATCTAGCGAATAATAGCTGAAACAGGAATTATTTCAATTCACTGTTTCATTGCTAACGTAGTTACGCAGTGTTACATGTGCTAAAGCTACGAATGCAACTAATAAAAACCTCCAAAAGAAAAAAAAACGCCTCCCAAAAACGCTACACAAAACCATCCGATGGCTCAAATCGAAAGAAGTACATGTGCAAATCATTATTTTACAGCAACATGCCACTCGTTATCAACGGCTAAAAACATACATTGGAAAACGATTACCCAAAAACCGCATAGATGACCTGCGTACCAAATTTGGACAACCTCCAACGGTAATCGAACGCAGGCAATGTATTGCAGAAGAATGCCTTCCCATGGTCATATACGATTACACTATCACACCGGGTAAAACGACGACCACTACCTTTTGTGTTTTTATTTCTTATCGTTCATTAGCTACCACAAGACAGAATATGTTTGCGCGTCCACACCACCGTCCAATACATCCGTTTTCAGCTACTTTATGTACATTTCGTACCGGTGCGATAAGACGTCTGACAGGCGAATAGATTCTGGAGTATGGTTCGGTTTGTATTATTTTTATTGCGAGGAAAGAGAGAAATAACATTGGTGAGATTTGGTTCGCGTGCCATCTAGAGCTTCCTAAGCAGTGCTTCAGCTTCCCTTTGTGCCTCCCGATCATCGGCCGTACTAAAATGGAAGATCTTTGTTAGTATTTCATTACATTTTCCAACTAATGTCTCATCCAGAACTCAAGTACTTACCGTGGATCAAGTTGATTTGCTGCTAGTTCGAGAAATGGACGAGCTTTCTTCGGTTCCTTCAGTGCAATGTACGTGTCGCCCAGCATGAGATGATTCAATGGGAAAAAGTTCGGTTGTATATTTTCCGCACACAAAAAAAACTCTAACGCATCCTCGTACGACGCATCCGGTATGTCGTTGGTAAAGGTGTGGATCATCTTCTTCTGAAACCAGGCCAATCCGGCCAGCTTGTGATAGAACCGACCGAGCACAAACCACGCGTACGGATCACTTGCGTCCAGTTCGGTTGCCTGGCGCAGATGGCGCAATACCGTGCTCAGCTGCAGCACACGCTCCTTAAGCCCTTCGATGCCGGACTTTTCCGCAAGAAAGATTGCGTAGTATTTGTGGGCGGAAGCCGCAGTTGGTTCCATGGCAAGACCTTGTTTCGCATACTCAAAACCTTCGTATATGAACGCATGCAGCTCTTTAGCTTTCTTCTCGTCAACGACAAGCTCGCGTACGATCGAGTAGATGACGCGGCACAGCCTCCATACCGTCTCATATCCCGTGTCCTTGAAACCCAGGCGGAAGAAACATGTTTTCAAGTTTAATTAAAACACCAACCTAACGGTACCGTACCCAGCGTCAAGTTCGTCTAATCTTACCTTACTGTGCTTCCTGCTCAGCAGCAGCTCGTATGACTCGCGAAACTTGTACTCAGCAAACAGCTGATCGGCTTCCACGAAGCTTTCCGCCATGCTGCCAGTTGGAATGGTTTAGCGCAACTGTCCGCCTGTAGCGACCTCCACACTGCAGAACCAGTTTCACCACATGAGGTCTTATGTTGCCCGTGACTCCCTCCACAAGAAACACTCCTCTTCTATGCGTGCTCCACGATGATTCGATTTAATACACGCGACAGTGACTCGTCTTCTCTCGCTCTCATCGATCATCAGCGCTTATCTCCGTTTTGGCGAACATTTCCGTCAACGGCACCCAACGTTTGCACCCATCTGTTTGGATGGGTCACATTTTGCGATTTCATTAAATGACTAAGCGAGTTCGTACCGCTTTGTTCGACTTCCGACTGGACGAGCGTAACGACATCTGACACCCCCTCGTTGTAGCACGTGAATCACACAACAGTGCACCAGACGCATCGGCAAATGTGCAACAGAAGCTAGTGCCAAAACGTAATCAGTATTTGTTTTCCTGCCTTATCTTTCACGATAACAGACATGCGTGAGCGCCGTTTATTTCGTTTCCCCCTTTTGTAAAGATGCATTTTGACGGTCGCTCAAGGAGTTCATTCGTGTTTGGTTGAAAAACTTATCTTTAAACCACTACCAGTAAAAGTTTTATTTCACACCTTTGACAGAGAGGCAACACGATAAGAAGTTAATAGGGAGGGATTGCAATGGTTTTAAATCATCTTTGCCAATGTAACCGATAAGCAACCATCCGATAAGACCAGGTCAAGATGTATTGTTGTACCTTTCGGGCAGGAATTCAAACGTAGGCTATTAGCCTTCTAGAAGTAAAGGTTTCAATTTGCCACGAGTAGCTAATCACGATGGGAAGGCAACACAAACTTTGTGCAAAAACATTAATTACATCACGGTAAGAATTAATTACTGGAATACCTTCCCCCGCGAGCACGTAAGGTTAGGAGGTTACGATCAGTTTCTCTTGATTCTCTAAGATACTGGAATAAATTGCATAGAATTTGGACGCTCGTTCATTTCACATGCGATGTTTTGTTTTATTGGAAAAAGGAAACACGCTTTGTGTTTTTTTCTTTTTTTTTTTCAAAAATCAACAAATGCATTTTGTACACTTTTCTGCCGATAATTTTAGCGCGTGATCGATTTCTAAAACAATTTAAAACGAAATAAAAAGAACAGTATCCGGATACACGCAACACTTAACATTACCTTGTCACATTAAAAATCATTTCTAAGCGTACTTAACGGTCGTCCCCATACACCGGGTCTACCGGGGGTCGCATGTATGGCAAAACGGATGATGGTAACGCAGACCCCTCGAGTACAACCCCGCCCCCCACCCCGGGGCCACGACCGAAATTTGTGCCTACGTTTTCCTACAGTTTCTTCAACAGTTCGGTGGCCTCTTCGCGGCAGATCCGGTCGTCGTCGCAGCGCACTTCCACGGCAGCACCGCGCTCGAGCCACACTTTTGCTTCGGCCGGTTGCTTTAACGCCAGATAGCACTTGCCAAGGTACAGCCAGTTCAGGGCGTAAAAGTTAGGCTTGATGTTTTCAGCCTTGGTGAAACATTCCAGTGCATCCTCGTACGAAGCGGTCGGTGGGTTTGGTGCGATCGACGTGATGAGCTTGCGTGTGATCCAGTTCACCTCGGATAGTTTGTAGTTGAACTGTCCCAGCATATGCCAAATGCCGGAATCGGACGTCCCATTCAAGCTGACGGCACGCTGGAAATGTTTCTGCACGTTTTCCAGCTGCTTGATACGCTCGGTCACACCGTCCAAGGTTGCCTTCTCGGCCAATATGGCACCGTACCACTTGTTGGCCCCGAAGTTATCCCCATCCGTCTCCAGGGCCGCTGACACATGGTCGAACGCTTCGCGGCAAAGTGTCTCCTTCTCGTCGCTGACGGTGGATTGTTTCGAAAGGAAAAACACACTCCTTGCCAGACGCCACTTCACTTCACAGCTGTCTTTGTCCTGCCGATTTGGGAAAAACAGAACGATTTTTTCTTATTCAAAAACCAACCAATTAACACGTGTCACAATGTTGTGCACTTACCGACAACTTCTGGATCATGTCCAACGACTCCTGGAACTCGCAATTATCGAACATCTCGTCGATCAGCTTCAGTTCCTCCGCGGACATGGTGACAAAATTGCGATTATCGATTGTTTACGAGCTGACGAACGCGAACAGGGCAACAGTGCCGTGGCTGAGGGATTCCGTGTTCCGTGTGTCGTGCACCGAAAAGTCAAACCGTCACGTCAGAACGGGAGACCGTTGGAAAGTAAAACTGCGATGCGTAAAAGTCGCGACAGTCCCACCAACCACAGTTACATTCGCTACGAAAAATGTGCCACCCTCGTGCCACTTAGCTGGTCGTAGTGCAACGCCTAATCACAAACACATTGCAATACGAACGAACGAACGAACAAACGAACGAACGGAACCACAGTACGGAGGGAAAATGGTCCGACAAATATGGTACCGAGCTGCGGAGGAAGGGATACTCGTTTTATCAGAAAACACCGGCAAAATCGTCATCACCGTATCGGAAGCGTTTTGGTTTGCGTGAAGTTCTACGATTTCACTGCCACTTGAAGTGGAAGCGCAACTCCATGAGTGCAACAACTCTGGTGCGCTCCGGTTGCATTTGGTAAAACACGTTGACCAATGAATATGCAACGATTTTGAATTTTGAAATCAGCTATGTTTCTCTGGCTGGAAATGTAGCTAAGTTCAACTAAGTTATGTATTTTTTCATAACATTATCATTTGTGTAGAGTCATTTCGTTCGTTAATTGAAATTTATTATAAGAATTATTAAACTTTTCCACTACTGTTTCTAAAATAAACCTGTTCTATGTTCTGTGAATAAACCATAGAAACATGTGGTATTACTTGCTCCAACGAAACGTGGAGACCATTGACAAACCACTGTGCACCACATGTTTGTTTTTGAAAACATAATTATTTTTTAGTTTTAATAGGACAGCTGGCGGATTTCTTATTGCCAATGTATGACTTATAAATTGAGAAACAATCAATAGTAACAGTTTTATCTAACACAATAAATACAATTTAAATAAAATCTGCTTCTGAAGGAACTCTACTGTTGGCGGGAAAATCCTACATTCTCCCTTTTTATAGTATGCATGTGTTATAAAAAGTTTTTGATTTGAAAATCTCCATGTAAATCGATCAGATCAAATACAAGTAATCTTTATTATTAGTTCTTTTGGTTTCCGCAATTATTTAAATCGTCGAAAGCTGCAGCTATAAAAGATTATTTTTTCGCAAAACTTTTGGAACTGGTAATAAGATGGAAAAGGAATCTAAAATTAAGCACCAAGTCCAATAGAATTTTCGAAAAAAAGGTAAACGAAAGGTAGACGAAACGATAAGATGGTATATTACATTTATTAAACTACGTTAAAACCGAAATTTTATTTTAAAAAACATTAAAACCATCAAATCCGGAATGTTTTGATACCTTTTAAATTAGATTTGTTAAGTTCAAATTATAGCTATCTTGTTTGTTTTAAGTTATTTACTAAAGTTCTTTAATTTTTCAATAAAAAAGCTCACAATTTTCGAAGCAATAGAAATTTGCCATAACGAGCCCACGAGCCCTGCAATTTCTTATAGCAGCTGTTATGGCGCACACGCACACTATCCCATCACCCGTACAACTGTCAAAACGGGCTTTGTACGAGACCTGGCTGTAAACTGACTTGGACTATTACCGTTATTTTCGTAACGTTCGCGTCCGAAGCAAGAAGCAAACCGCGCATTCGGTCTGTTGTGTATGTTGTGCATCGTTGCCTGTACGCAATCGAAGGAAAAAATTGACATTCCCATCATCCCGTTGCAGCCTTGCTTATACCCGTGTGCTCTGTTCAAGTGTGTGTGTGTGTGCGCAGTTTGTTTGACCGTCCAGGTGTTGGTGATCTGTTTGTGCTCAGGATAACGTAGGAAAAATCGGAAAAAAGTCCTTCCACACTCCCAACAGCAACGTTCGTTCGTTCCAGGTGTGTGGTGGAAAAGTGTTACGGCTAATGTTTCGGTCCCAACAAGCGTCCACGTATTGGTCGATATCGATAAAATAGTTTCGATCCGTATGACATCACAACGGCTGGATCTTTGTTGGTGGTAGTTTTTGTTGTTGCTGCACACAGCGACAGAACGCATCCGGATTTCGATTGCAACGGTCATCGCATCGTGTGCAATGAGCGGATCGTCGTCACCATCATCATCATCATCATCAGTTTCCTCAGTGTAATCTGTTTTCTATCGATATGCTTTGATAATTGTATCACGCAAGGGTTTGAGATATTGGCGACTGCTACTCGTTAACGACGGTAAACGTTTTTTTTTGTTGTTTTTTGGGTTTGTTTGCACCGATTGCTCAACCAAGCAACCTTGGCGCTGCACCCCAAACGATGCTATGGTGTTGTGTGCCTTGTGGAAAGGAAGTGTTTGTGCCGCGTTGCAGTGTGTGAGTGTGGTGAAGCATTTTAAAATTGCGTCAACGAAGCAAAACGCCCAAATATCCTGCCGGAATCCTTGACAACGCTGGGTGGTTTTCGGGTTTGTTGACGACATTAGCTTCCCAGGCTGATTCGTCTGCCTTGATGTGTATATGTGTGTGCGTGTGTAAGGTGTGAATGAAGTGGGCATCCGCGAAGCGAACCCCGCGAAAGAACGACGCCGCGAAATGAGTGCAATCAATAATACCAGCAGTACCAGCAGCGGTGCTAACAATAACAACAATGCCAGCAGCCGGCACCAGAAGCTGGAACAGCAGGTAAGATGAAGATTTGCCGAAGAAGAAACCGAATTTGAAGTGATGTACTCAGTACGATGGAAGCTGTTAAAAAGTTCAATCGAAAGGTCAAAACAGTTCGTACGTCTTGCGTTTCTTGCCATGGTAAAGCCCAACAACACAAACACCATCATAGTTTGCCATGACAGCTGTTTTGTTTGGGTTTTGTTATTCCTTCAGCGAGTTTTATTGCTTCAGGGAGGAAGAATTATTAGGGCAAAAAGGGGAGGAAAAGACTTTTATCTTACTTACTTTTATATCCATTGATAAAATCAATGCGAAGTCTGTTTGTATCCTATTACATAGCAAAACAAATCCAAGAGCGAAAGTTAAAAATAAATTCGCAAATCAGCCCAGACTTGAAGTTATTTGAGTGGCCAAGCCCCCCATGATGCGCAATGGGGAATAGGAGCAAACATTAATATTACTAACAAGTTGCCAAGTTGCTGCTTTTGTCGGAAAATGTCGTAAATTATCTCATTCATAAGGGAAGATTTTAATGGGACTACCTGTGCTTAAAGTTGAAATGTTCTTGCTCATTGTGTTGTTGAGCTTGTGGAAAAAAAATCCAAAAAATCCCATTTAAGATTGACCACCTGGAATGGGATTTTTTTCTCCATTTCGTGAATAATCAGAAACATATTTGATGTTTTATCTATTGTAATAAATAATTAATTTGAATGGTTTAAAACATAATCATCACTGGCATATTAAAAATGTGATTATAAAAGAGTTTGATAGACATTTGATATGTTGGTTTGTTAGCAAAACTTGCTTTAATTTAGCGCTTTATGTATTTTAGAATGACAAATGAATGGGGGCTGACCGGTATGCTATAAACGGCGCATGTTCCACACAACAAGACTGGGTATAAAATCCCGTCTAGACCCGTCCCTCCGTAGCAAGGACTGGTTATCCGGCTATGTAGTAAAACAAGCGTGACTTATAGTTTAGCCAAGAAGTAGAAAGGAGGACGAGATGGAGAGGGAGGAGAATGATATAAAATCATTTATTAATTTTATGACAAGCTTGTTCGCAAGTGATCATCTTAATAGTGTTTGTTTACACTGAGACCCACAACGATGCTACTCGCTGTGATATGTGCGTTTGTTCTGTGCTTCTTTTCCATTTTCTTGGTAAATATGTCCAATTTGTTATCACATCACTAAAAGAATGGAGATGGAGAACATTGGAGGCTAGCGAATATCCATGAGTACATAAGCCAGTTCTCGAAACAATGTGCAGAAATTGTTTAAATCTATCTAAATAAATTATTTAAATAGAACTTGTAAATCATTACCGTCATAAAAACAATCTTCTATATAGGGTAATAGTCCCAATTATGGCTATAATATTCCATTAACATTAAGATTTTACTGTTTTAAAGCCTGCAGTCTGTAAAACAGCAACATATTTTTTTATTTCAATATTGTTTGGTCAGAATCGCAATTTATAGTTGCCACAAAATGTTGTTATTTTGTCTATACTGTTCCTATAATTTCGACATAACTTTTTTGCCGAACTTCATTTGTACCAATCATGGTTATAGTTACGTTAAAGATGGCCTTTTGCAATGAAATATTAGTGTATTTAAAGGCAAAGTTTTTTAGCAAAACGGTAAGAAACGTCAGTCATTTAGGCGACATATTTTAAATAGTGTATAATGTTGCATATGTATGGGTTTAGCTTAGAATTAATTAAAGTCAAGTAAAAAAAGTAAAGATTGTTGAATGAAAATTGGACACATGGACCAACAAGCACAGCGGGAATTTACACCCGCTTAGCTCCTTCGCCACGGTTTCAAGAATGATCACTCATCCCAAAGTGATCAATAGGTACAAAGGCCAACGAATGATCAATCTGTCATGCACTGAAATTAAACCTAGAATCAGGTACAATGTGCTAAACCTCAGAAAACATGTTTCTAACGCCAAAGCCTTTGAAGAGTTTTCTTACCGACACCGACACCTGATTCAAATGTTGTCCTGTAATTTATTTAAAAATTCATTTTCTGTTCTTAATGAATTCTTCTGCAATAAATACTATAAATTCTGCAATAAACTATCTACTTGGCGTAGGGCAACATCGTACTTGTTATAGCGCCTCTGATCCGTTCCTCGTCATGTGCCATAAATTCAACGCCGTTTGTGATCGTTTTGTACCGGACTTGTCGCGCTCTGCATTTCTTAATTGTGTACGTGTAGTGCGGCCTATAAATGTAAAACAATGTAACAATGCAAATCTATCAATCAATGTACATTGTAAAAATAAAAAAAACGCTTCAAGTGGGCGATCAATGAGCGATTCAATGAATAAAAATAGAAAAACAAAAAATACAAATGTCAAGAGTTGTTAATGAAATGGTTGTTATGTGAAGACTAAACATACAAAATGTCCACTGGAAAACATTCATCACAAAACATATTTTAAGAGCGCAAAACTAGGGTTATGGACTCAACAATTTCATTTTTATCTACCTAGATGGTGTTTCTTGATATGAACTGCATTTATTTTGCAATTGAACACGATGTTATTATATTTACGTTCCTTTTTCTCAAAAACAAATATTTCGGATAAATCTGCAAATAAAGTTGCGTAGACAAGTCAGTTCTGGGAACACTTCGTACTAAGATCATGTTGAGCCTCTGCTAACGGGGCGATACACCAGCAATTACGGGGTCGAAGATTTCTTCTGCACTTGACTGGCGAAACCAGCCGCCAGCTGAAAACCGGATGGAATGGTGCTGTTTAACACCGTATGGTCTTTAAAAGTACAGAAGCAATTCCCTCATCCGCTGCTGTTTCCACGCGCTGTCTCGGCTGATTCTTTCTCACCAATCCAACCAGCACCGGCACAAAGTAATATGCAGAGAACCGGACGTTCAACTAGGTGACTCACTGGACTCGACTTTACACACTAGCCGGTCAAACAACAGTCGTACGCCTGGGTTTGGGGCCCGGGTCGGACGTATCGTTCTGACCTCAATGTTTGTCCGGTTTATGGGCTTCCTTTAACCGTTTATGTAACTACTTCCCAGTGACAGCGATGGTCGGCGGGAAGCGCAAAAGAAGCGCTGTTGATGATGGTTAGCAGCACCGGGAACGGAAGTTGGTGGAGAAGGATTATTTAAATTAAGTTTTATTTACTTAAACAGAGACACCCCATTCGTGCAAATGCACGCAAGTCAAGTTAAATGCGGTATCTAACGTAACTGCTTTTGTTTGTGTTTCTTTTTTTTGTTTCTAGTCTCTCTACAATAGTAATTAAAAATGTTATAGAATAGAGCATTAATTTGGTTATTGTTTATTGTGTACATTTGTTGTGATTTTTGTTACTTTAAATTTGATTTATTTTTTTATTTCTTGAATAAATGTTTTATTTGAACAATTTTATTAATAAAATTTAAATTATCGCTTTTGTTAACTGAAACTTTATATAATTTTAGTTATCGATGTTTGTTTGAAAATGCTCCACACTTTTAGAACTTGTTACCTTCAGAATTTGTTAACAAAGTGTAGATTATTTTTTCCAATAAAAAAAATATCTCAGTCTTCAGAGAAAATCACGAGTTACGGATTTCCCGTACCAGTAAGTCTGGAATTTGACGAAGCAACCGCAGGCGCGCAATGATCATGCAAACCGAAAGCTCCCCACCAGCTGCCCCCCCAAAGGAGGTCAAAACGAATCGATTTCTTGGTGCGCTGGAAGCTTGTCCCACTGCGGAAGAAGGGCAAAAGCTTAGTCATCTAAGCCATAAACTATGCATTCGAATTTGTCGGCACTGTCGTGTTTGTGTTGGGTGTATTTGCTGCTGCACGTTACTTATCTCTTTCCGTCTTTTCTCGTTCGATGCTTTTTTTTTTGATTTCCTATTTTAGGAATTTTCTATGCAAAGATGTATCATCAAACGGGTCGAAAATTGCGTTTGCATAGAAATGAAAAGCATTTTCCCTGTGTTCAATATTGAACCATTTGCTCTCTCCGTTTTGCTCGCAATTTCCTTCGCCCGTTTTCGTTTCCTATGCAAACATTCTATTTGTTTTTCGGTTTCCATTTTCATCACCGTGGATATCTGCGAGATGTATTTTAATGGCCACGAACTGGCGACCCATCCGGCGGCACTCTTAAAAATGCAGGAAACCAAATAAAAACACCTTTTCCCCCCATAAAACCTTTTTGAGGTCAACAGAATCATGTTTTTGGGGACCACACGCAACATGAACACGAAATCGGTTTTGATTGATTTTGGCCGTTTTGCCGGAAAATGTGGAAAGTAAAGTAGGTGTGTGGTGCGTCGAGATCGATAAGTGAGGCGTGAGAGCGAACAAAAAACACCGATTCGTATTTGTGGGAAGTGAAAATGCGTTCGCCAAAAACTTTCGCCCCGCTCCCCCCCCAAAAACACCTGGCCGTCTGGTAGAGTTTCGGATCGGATTAATTATCGGTGCAAGAGTAATGAGAAAATTTGGTAGCATCGGTTGTCGAAATCGATTGGCCAGGTGAATATTCGTTCTGGTTACGGATACGCTAGCGAGGATCAGGCGAAAGTATGCGATATAAATGGTTGGTTTTCCTTTTGTTTCACCGATGTTCTTTGTGCCGAACGAGCGTAACCCACTCTTGTAAGGGATTAAGCAAACTAAATTTAATTAATGCCAAGTAATATCAATCAAACGGAGACTGGGAAATTTTTTTTCTCCATTTGTATGATCTGCTATTAAATTACAGGTCTGGTATCAATATAATTACAAATAAGTTATTAATCGCACAGTTCCTTAAAGGTGTGCTCAGTGATAATGATAAGATAAAAATAATATGATCACAGTTTTCAAATGATGTTGGTCGAAAAGATGACTTAACAGACGGAAGCATAAGTAAATGATTTCTCTTATTCTTTGGCCCTTGAAATTTGGCTTGCAATGAGGCTACCAAAAGCTGAGTAATAAAGCATTCATTATTTATGTTTGTTTCAACAAACATCCGAGAAAGGACAAAAAAGTACCTTAAAAACTATACATAACAAAAAATAACGACAAAAATCAAACAAACATAAACGAAAAAACAAAATCAAAATTGGAACGCAGGAACAAGAATGACAATATGAAACCTTTCACGATAAGTAAAATATTGTACAAAAATATACGTATAAATATTGTACAAATAAGTCGTACCTACATAATTCCACAGGGAAGAAACGGCCCTCACTTCACCACAATGGTATTCCTTGGTATCTTTTACATGACACTCCAAGGAGCAATGAGTTTCGCCATGGACACATGTTTTTTTAAATTAATATTTAAAAACACAAAAATCTTATCGCCATCACTAGATCATGAAGACAAATGCAGTTATACATAACTGCGGAAGGGACGAGCATGGTCTACACAAGATTGACGTGGGACTCTACAGGATCTACACATATACCACATTACACAGTTTGTTTAACACCTACGCTTGAATTCTTGTAAGATACTCGCGTTCTTAATTTCTCTGGGCAATCTGTTGAACCTCTTGAATGTCTTTGAAAAACAAAGAGTTTCTAGCACTGTGATATAGTAAGTTTGGAATTCTGGGTTCATCTGCGCTGCGTTTACAGTGTCTATAAACATTAGATCCTTGAAGATGTTCTCTCTCTCAGATACTCCGGAGATAGGCCATTCCATATCGAAAATATAATAGTCTTGGTCTGATACACTATCGTCTATTCTACAGATATCCATTGTAGAATATCTAGCATAACAGCAGACAACGTACGCCGATCAGAACAACATTAACCTCATAATACGATTTTGCAATCGTTGTAGCCTAATCGTTTGTCCCTTATTGCCAAGAAACAGAATAGACGAGCAGAAATTGAAGCTTTTTTGATATAAGTGATTTGTAGAGATGAACTTTTTCTGAAAAGATCACGTTTGTTCGCCAGTCTAATGATCACTCCACACTTTTTTACCACTTTGGAGATGACCCAGTCTATCTGAACAAGGAACTTCAACTTGTCGTCTAAAATAAGCTCAAGGTATTTAACCTGTCAGGTTCTCTCGATTCGTTCGGAGGGTTGTACAATTACAGGTTCAGGTAATGGATAGTATTAATTATTAGCCGATTCGATCAACCATCATTGCAAGAAGGTTATGTAGTGCATTTGGAGGGAGCAGTTCAAAATCCAAATATGATAACAAGACATACATAAGAATAGAAAACTCTTTGCAAAGCCAGATATAATCTTGCAAGTACTATTAAAAAAATTAAGTCAGGAATAAGATCCACATCCTCTATGATCGCCGTAATGATCAGATGTCTTAATGGTAGCAGCATCGATCTTCACATCTCAGTGCAGATATAAGATATCACAGAACAAGAGCAAGAAACACATTAAGAACTCATTGCTCCTTATGAATAATAAAATCAACTGACGTATATAGTTGTATCAAGCATTTTTAATATACAAAATGTTTCAAAACAATATATATCACTAAACTTATCATATAATTTTCGTGTGAGCGTTGATGCCATGGCAACCATCATATAAACCGGCTTCCAAGTTTGCCGCCAATACCATGTCGAATGGAAGTGTTGTCCTCGTCGGCCGCATGGCAACCGTGTGTTGTTCTATAATCCACGAACAGGGCATATTTTCCAAAATCTAATCAATCTCCATTAGAAATTCATTAACCGTGTTGGGCGATTTCCCGTGAAAATCGAATTACTCTCACACACATATACACGTAAACAGTCTGGTTGTAAGAAATCTAGTAGTTAGGAAAACAAACATTTCCCGTGGTAATTTCTTCTGAAATCTCTCGGCAGAATTTCTCGAATCTACGATAAGCTTCGGTTGCTCCGGTAACGTTTGGTAGAAGGGATGGAAGGTTACGATTTTTGGGGACACATGATAATATTACAACCACTTTAACGCCCACAAACAAATGAGTCAAGGCAACTACCCAACCGCGTAAAAGAACGAAAAATGCAGGATCCTTGCAAGCTTGGTTGTACGGGTTTCGTAACGCGTTGTTGCCTTGGCGCTTGGGACAGTTAGTAAGCCAGCGTGAAATTGCTTTCAGCGTTTCCATGGTGTATTTTGTAAGCAGGCAAAAAAAACATATAAACATGCACAAAAAATAAATATGAATTGAAAACGTAGAAACCACGTACACCATCGCTTGCAATGAAACTGTCAAAATGAACTATTCAAACATGCACTCAATTACTTCCTGTAGTCAAAACGAGCACAGCACACACAGGCACAGGTACGCTAAGCGTTGTTGCCAGGATCCTCCGATTTCGGAAAGCACACAAACACTCTACATACATACATCCGATTTTCCGTCACGTGATGGCGAAGGCCACGAATTTTCCCGTTCATTGACTAGACAAAGTTGCACCCGAATGTATCACCGTTGTGCATTACTTCTTCTGGACGTCTTCGATGCTTCGTAAACGGAATTTTGGTCGTTTTTGCTTTACTCTCTCTCTCCCTCTCTCTATCTCGCTCGTCAGATGCAAGAATAATAACGGTTTTCCTTTACCAAATTTTTCCATCACCCAAAGGAAAACAGCTTACGCGAAGCAATAAACGAGCTTGTCTCGTCAAGCAAACGAAGAAGTTGTTTACTTTCCATACACACGGGAATCAGCGGCCTCAACGTCATCCGCAGCGTACGTTAATATCAACAAAACCTCTCTCGTCTGGATTCGCGGTGACGGACGTTTCTGGAACGGAATCCATGCTGATGGTTGATGCTTGTGCCGGCTAGAAGTTTCCAAGGATTTTTTCTGATTTTTTTTTGTGTATTGTTTTTTTTTTGTATGCACGATCCATCTTTTGCTGTGCAAAATATTCTTTCCTATGTATTTCAAACATTGTGAAATGTTTGGTTTGGTGTAGAAATGAAAAATAGAAATCAATCAACATGATGATGATGCATATATGACAAGCTTAATGGAGTACGTGTAGCGGCCTGGGCCACTGATGATGAGAGAAAGCTTCCAAAGTATTATATTTTTATTAGTTTAATGACGATGTACTTACTAAGTTGTTATTGCTGTCATATGTGTAGTAATGGATTTACTAAAACCAACGCAGGGCATGGTACACCTTCGAAAGACTGGTTGTTGATTTAAATGAGATTTGAACCACGGTCTTCGGCGTTCCAAACCGAACGCAGAAACACGAGGCTAGGGGATCGTGTTGTTTTAGCATTGCAAATAACCGTATATAAAAACCATCCTGGCCTGAAAAATATTGTTAATTTATTTTTCTTTGTTAATGTTTCTATTACCACATAAGAGAAAATTTAATTTTGTTTAGTAAATAAATATTTGGTTTTTGATTTTAATCCGTTTACAATCCGATTTTGATAATGGATTGCATAGTTAAAAGGGATTTAAACAATAAATTTATTTAACACCTTTAACGTCATTGAACTGATTCCTGCATACATGGACACGAGATCCCAATGCTTATTTATTGTTGCAAAATGTAACTCCACTCGGGATTGAATAATGAAATACGTTGGCAATGCTGTCCGGGTGTGTAAATCATTTTCCACGTCAAATATAAGCAGAACATCCTCTTGTCCAGCTTGATGGTTGCCCGTGGGAATAAATCTACATAACAAATGTTGCATTTCAATTTGGCCGCACCGGTAGCGAACTGGCTGGGAGAATCTTCCTTTTTTCCAAAGCTGGGTTGGACGTAAAAAAAACTGGTGCCAACTCTTTTTTACCTACGACAACATTCCTGTCCCACATTCAATTAGTAAGGCATCTGTGTGGTAGCTGCCTTGTTGTCACTTCTTCCTGAGCTCATTTAATCAATGATCAGCAAACTTCAAAAGCAACAGAAAAACCACAACGACCACCGTAAGCTACTTTAAAACAACATTATTAATTCCAATCGCATGTTTCGTCCGTTGAGCGTTTTTTTTTGTTGAAAAAGGATCGAAACACAAATGACATGAAAACCGAACCAAAGCAAGAACTTCAAACTTTGCTACTTTCATCCTTTTTCCTCGCAACTTTTGGCTTCTTCCTACAGTTCCCTCTCTATATGTAGATTTCGATGCTGGTTTTATTTTGTCTTTTTTTTTGGCGATGCCGCTTTCGTTCGTCGCCGACAGATTGTTATGCCGAAAAGACGGTACGCCCGGTCCAACGAACCTTGCTTCCGGCCATGGAAACCGTAAATTCCGTAAACTGGCTCACCTGGGAAATGGTGGGCTGATGGGCTATGAGGTGGTCTTGGTGAATAATTGAAATTTTTCGTCATCATCACCGTTGTGGTGGATTGGTGCTTTAATATGCTTTACAAACTGCCAGCTATTTGAAGCGGTTGCTGTTGCTTTACATTAGCTACATGCATACGTTTAATTGTAAACAGAAAAATGTAATGGTTTCTATTTGCTTATCATCCCGGAATGTGTTTAATACGGCGTTACAGTTGTTTAGAACAAATTGGTCCATTTATATTACTTTCCTAACAAAACTCAGTTGAATCGAAAGACTGCTAAAAGATTATATTTTTTTATCAAAAAAGACAGATAACATGCCAGCATATTATTCAGATTTAGTTTCCTTGTTTAAACATGACTAATTACCGGGATTAGTGTCCGATGTTGCACGTTTACTAACTTCATTTGTGAACCACCACAAAGAAAGTCAAAACAACGCCTACATAAACAAGGTGTTAATAAAAATTAAACGTAATGATGAAGGCAACAACCCCTGACCTTCGCAGTTATTAAATCCGTCCGATCCCTAACGGTAAGCTTAATTAATGCACAGTGTGGGAAAAAGGAAAGCTGCCAAGAAGGCTCGTTCGTTCCAATGGCTCTCCGTCCAGGTGATGTGGCAAACGATTATGTTGTACCTCTCCGGGTAACTCCTAATACTGAAAAATGTCGAGCTTATTAGAGTTTGTATTGTACCAGCAAAACTCAAGAAAAAAAGCTTCCAATAAAACCTTCCTAGAACCGATGCCGCCAATTTGGAAAGAATTTCTAAAGTGCGCAAAAACAAATAAACGAACAAGTTTGGAAAATTGGAAGCCTGATCGATCGATTGAAATTTTTGCACCGGTTAGGAAAATTGGAAAAGGAAGATTATTAATTGTGGTTTACAGTAAATGGCCTACCAGGCTGTTGTTATCAGATGGTTTTAGTGGTATTGTGGTTGTGTCCGGAATTAAATTAGGGGTGAAATAATGGACACAAGTAATTAATTTGACCAGGGTATTACTTTCCGCTCTGGTGCTTTGAAGGTAAAACTAATTTCAAGGTCATAATGTTTTGTAAAATATAGTAGTTGAGGGGAGATATATGTACATACAGAAGCCTAAAAAAATGTTATTTTTGTGTTTTTCAAGTAATTCAAGTTTTATTACATTTATTATTTCAATTTTATTTCACTGCATGGCCAACATTTCCATTCGAATATATACTCATTCCAGAGAAAGTAAAAAGTACATGCAAAAAATATTAGGTGCGCAAATAAATAACGGCCGTTTTGAAATCGATGGGGCCACTGTGGACTGTGGCGCTATTTTGACGGTTACAAACGTCATAAATCAAGTTCGGGAATGACATTATCAAACTGAGTAAACAGATTAGTGAATATTTCATGCGTATAAAAGTTGCGAGTTCTTAAAAATGTCAGATTTTAAGCCGGATAAGCGCCATATGCGGGAGGTGTTGCTGTTTTTGTTTCGAGCGAAGAAAACGGCAGCCGAAGGGCATCGAGAGCTTTCGAGTGTTTACGGCGGTGTTGCTCTAAACGAAACAAGGTGTCGGGATTGTTTTCGACGCTTTCGAAGCGGTGATTTCGCCGTGGGTGATTTCACAAAAAGAGTATTTGGTGGGACCAGCTCGGCGTCATCTACTATGAACTTCTGAAACCGCGAGAAACAATCACTGGTGAACGCTACCGGAAACAATTGATGAGTTTAAGCCGAGCACTTCGTGAAAAACGGCCAGAATACTCATCACGCCACGACAAAGTCATTCTGTTGCATGACAATGCTCGGCCACATGTTGCTCAACCTGTGAAAAATTATCTCAATACCCTGAAATGGGATGTTTTACCTCACCCGCCGTATTTACCGGATCCGGCACCATCGGATTTCCATCTGTTTCGATCCATGGCACATGGATTGGCTGACCTATGGATTGGCTGGCTATGAACAGATCCAGAATTGATTGGATACCTGGATTGCGTCAAAAAACGCATCATTTTTCCGAAAAGGAATCCGCGATTTACCCGAAAGGTGGAAGAAAAAAATAGATATTAATGGCCAATACTTTGATTGACTTAATTTCTTCAAATAAAAATGCCACAAGTAAAAATAAACTTATGAAAAAACGGGCGTTATTTATTTGCGCACCTAATACGTTTCTTCGGGACTTTCTTTCGGGCTTTGAACTCATTAGCGTCAGTATAATCGTCAATATAATCCAAAAAATTAAACATGTTTTAAAAGAAGATTCTCATGTCTAGTACTTGTCGCAGTGGAAAAATGATGGAAATGTGAAGCTCTTAATAAATTAACAATTTTCGATAAATTTTTTTCACTGTTTTCCCTCAAAGAACAATGCCTCCGACTAGTGCTGGTAAATTGTGTGAAAATATCAAATCAAATTCTTCAAAGATTTCGAAGCAATTGTGGACACTGTTTTAAAAAGTTTTGTATTGTTTGTAAGTTTGTAAGTTTTGTAAGAAGTTTTTGAACTTTGGGTAAATGTGCATTTTTGCATACCTTTTTTGGCTGTATCTTGGTTATTTGTCGAAATATTTCTTTGAAACTGTTATCACGTATTCCTGACGCCTAACAATCCAGAAAAATGCAGTATTAGTATTTTCGAAAGTTTATTTTTGCCTTCTTCCTTCGAATAAATACTTTGGAACACATAAAATGAGGAATTTCTAGACGCTTTTAGTCTTGTTGGTTCGACTTATGTTCGATTTAGCTTAACATTTTTTTTTTCATTTAGATATATGACTTTGAAAAAAGAACCAGAAAAATTCTTCTCATAAATTTAAGAAAGCGTATTGCATATGTTTCAGTTTGAATTGATCTTGAACTGTAGAATAAGCCATATGTTGCAATACGCGAAAGCTTTGAAAGTTGATTTCCTTTTAACCACATTCACGCATTGCTTTACAGTAACGGAATAAAATTGCCTATAGCAAAACTGGAAAACACCGTTCGAAAGGATTAGGGAAGTAACATGAAAACATAATTCCATCATTTTCACAACCAACACAAGTAACTCGCTTCCAAAGGCATTCAATGCGTTAATGGTAGATAACGAAAAAAAGGACAAACTTTTCCTACTACCACGAAACCGGCAATCACATTCAGACGTTCAGACCTGCCGGCGTTTGGAAAAAAAGCTTCCGAAAGCTTAACGAAGACATCGCTACACGCCTGTAGCGTGGCGTTGCGTAAAATATTCATAATATTCACCCTCATACGACGATGACGACAGCGAGGGGACGACCTTCCCAACATTTATTGGCCCTATTTTTAAACGATAAAGTACAAACGACGTCCTTCGATTCTAGATCTACGTGTGTGTGTGTGGCTGTTTTTTTCGTTTCATTCGTACTTGGAAGGTGTAGTTTTGTGTTTCGTTTGAACACTTCCCAATGCACCCGAACGACCTGCCGAAGGTGGTCCAGAGTGCGAAGGTGTGCCAAAAGCAAGTACAAAGGGCCAATCAAAATGAGGTTCGTAATAGAGTAACCGGCTAGTAAAAGCCACCCAGCTACTACACCCTTAGACGAGTGCAGCCAGGTGAACACGAATCGAAATAAATTGAAATTATTAATTCACGAAGGTGAAGATGGGTGGAGTTCCTAGTGTGTACGGTTTCCTTGCTGATCTTCGCACCAAATGGAATTCAATAGAAGCTTCTTTTTTGCCAGTCAATCAGACCAAAAAAAAAACTTTTATGTGGATAAATTACATAAGTGCATGTCACACCGGTTGATGGTTCTTTAACGTGCTTTAAGTTGGACAGTTTTCATGCGAATGTGAAGGTAAAATTTAATTACAGATAAAATATCTTCTTTTTAGCTTTTTTTTCCTTCCTATATACCAGGTCGCTGTTTTGCTGATGCAAATCTGATCTTTTTTTTCCTTTTTCCCCGTTTACGATAAAATGGGGGTGAGAAATATGTCACCCTCAGTGAGAGACAACACTTAACCGTGCTATCTGTGGTTCGTTTTGCAAAAATGTTAAGCCCTCCCCCCTTTTCCGGTAGCTTCAGGACATGCTTGAGAAGAGCTCCAGTGAAGGGGGGCCCTTCAGCCATGTTTGTGACACGCGTTTGAATGTTGTTTGTGTGATACGATGGAGCAAATGACGTGACACTTCTTTGCCCGCGTGAGCGAGAATTCGTCAGAATTCGTACATCCGCCGCCACAAAGTGGAATGTTGCAGGTTAAATGAGACGCTCGTTCACACCGTAAGTTGTTCTTACGGTTGGCTACATGACTCACGGGTTAGCTTTTTCTCTTTTTTTACCTTCGGCAGAACGCGTTCATACGAATGAACAAGCTTTTAGCACCTTTCAGCGTACCTTGACAAATGTCACATTAATTATGATTGCTTAGAAAGCGAGAGAGGCTAACAGTTGCGCAATTAAGCTTGTGCAATGTTTGCTTCACGTTGGTGTTTGATTTTGACCTTGTAAGTGCTTCTTGACAAAATTTGCTGAGCATTAACTAAGTACAACACTGTGGAAATACAGGGTGTTCGGGATAATTCTGACAGTCACCTACGGAGAAAGAAAAAAATTTTTTATGGCAAAATTAATCATTGGGGAATTTTTTTTTGTTTTAGAAATAGTAGCTTACCATGTANAATTACAGGTCTGGTATCAAT
Organism: Anopheles parensis; assembly: GCA_016254315.1. NCBI lineage: Eukaryota > Metazoa > Arthropoda > Insecta > Diptera > Culicidae > Anopheles > Anopheles parensis. Next base: position 23,517,562 of record CM028126.1, read on the forward strand.
ATAATTACAAATAAGTTATTAATCGCACAGTTCCTTAAAGGTGTGCTCAGTGATAATGATAAGATAAAAATAATATGATCACAGTTTTCAAATGATGTTGGTCGAAAAGATGACTTAACAGACGGAAGCATAAGTAAATGATTTATCTTATTCTTTGGCCCTTGAAATTTGGCTTGCAATGAGGCTACCAAAAGCTGAGTAATAAGGCATTCATTATTTATGTTTGTTTCAACAATCATCCGAGAAAGGACAAAAAAGTACCTTAAAAACTATACATAACAAAAAATAACGACAAAAATCAAACAAACATAAACGAAAAAACAAAATCAAAATTGGAACGCAGGAACAAGAATGACAAGATGAAACCTTTCACGATTAGTAAAATATTGTACAAATATATACGTATAAATATTGTACACAATATTGTAAGACGTACCTATATAATTCCACAGAGAAAAAACGGGCCTAACTTCACCACAATGGTATTCCCTGGCATCTTTTACATGGCACTCCAAGGAGCAATGAGTTTCGCCATGGACACATGTTTTTTTTAAATTAATATTTAAAAACACAAAAATCTTATCGCCATCACTAGATCATGAAGACAAATGCAGTTATACATAACTGCGGAAGGGACGAGAATGGTCTACACAAGATTGACGTGGGACTCTACAGGATCTACACATATACCACATTACACAGTTTGTTTAACACCTACGCTTGAAATCTTGTAATATATTCGCTTTCTTAATTTCTCTGGGAAATCTGTTGAACCTCTTAAATGTCTTTGAAAAACAAAGAGTTTCTAGCACTGTGATATAGTAAGTTTGGAATTCTGGGTTCATCTGCGCTGCGTTTACAGTGTCTATAAACATTAGATCCTTGAAGATGTTCTCTCTCTCAGATACTCCGGAGATAGGCCATTCCATATCGAAAATATAATAGTCTTGGTCTGATACACTATCGTCTATTCTACAGATATCCATTGTAGAATATCTAGCATAACAGCAGACAACGTACGCCGATCAGAACAACATTAACCTCATAATACGATTTTGCAATCGTTGTAGCCTAATCGTTTGTCCCTTATTGCCAAGAAACAGAATAGACGAGCAGAAATTGAAGCTTTTTTGATATAAGTGATTTGTAGAGATGAAATTTTTCTAAAAAAATCAAGTTTGTTCGTCAGTCTAATGACGACTCCACACTTTTTTGCCACTTTGGAGGTGACCCAGTCTATCTGAACAAGGAACTTCAACTTGTCGTCTAAAATAGCTCCAAAGTATTTAACCTGTCGGTTATGTAGAAGGTTATGTTAGAAGGTTATATAGTGCATTTGGTGGGAGCAGTTCAGAATTCTATACTATGAGTTACTTTCGTCGAAAGAAACATCTAATTCGTTAATCCAAAGATATGATAACAAGACATACTTAAGAATGGAACACATTTTTCAAAGCCAGATATAATCTTGCAAGTACTATTAAAAAATTAAGTCAGGAATAGGATCCACATCCTCTATGATCGGCGTAATGATCAGATGTCTTAATGGTAGCAGCTTCGATCTTCACATCTCAGTGCAGATATAAGGTATCACAGAACAAGAACAAGAAACACATTAAGAACTCATTGCTCCTTATGAATAATAAAATCAGCTGACGTATATAGTTTTATCAAGCATTTTTAATATACAAAATGTTTCAAAACAATAATTTTCACTAAACGTATCATATAATTTTCGTGTGAGCGTTGATGCCATGGCAACCATCATATAAACCGGTTTCCAAGTTTGCCGCCAATACCATGTCGAATGGAAGTGTTGCCCTCGTCGGCCGCATGGCAACCGTGTGTTGTTCTATAATCCACGAACAGGGCATATTTTCCAAAATCTAATCAATCTCCATTAGAAATTCATTAACCGTGTTGGGCGATTTCCCGTGACAATCGAATTACTCTCACACACATATACACGTAAACAGTCTGCTTGTAAGAAATCTGGTAGTTAGGAAAACAAACATTTCCCGTAGTAATTTCTTCTGAAATCTCTCGGCAGAATTTCTCGAATCTACGATAAGCTTCGGTTGCTCCGGTAACGTTTGGTAGAAGGGATGGAAGGTTAGGATTTTTGGGGACACATGATAATATTACAACCACTTTAACGCCCACAAACAAATGAGTCAAGGCAACTACCCAGCCGCGTAAAAGAACGAAAAATGCAGGATCCTTGCAAGCATGTTTGTACGGGTTTCGTAACGCGTTGTTGCCTTGGCGCTTGGGACAGTTAGTAAGCCAGCGTGAAATTGCTTTCAGCGTTTCCATGGTGTATTTTGTAAGCAGGCAAAAAAAACATATAAACATGCACAAAAAATAAATATGAATTGAAAACGTAGAAACCACGTACACCATCGCTTGCAATGAAACTGTCAAAATGAACTATTCAAACATGCACTCAATTACTTCCTGTAGTCAAAACGAGCACAGCACACACAGGCACAGGTACGCTAAGCGTTGTTGCCAGGATCCTCCGATTTCGGAAAGCACACAAACACTCTACATACATACATCCAATTTTCCGTCACGTGATGGCGAAGGCCACGAATTTTCCCGTTCATTGACTAGACAAAGTTGCACCCGAATGTATCACCGTTGTGCATTACTTCTTCTGGACGTCTTCGATGCTTCGTAAACTGAATTTTGGTCGTTTTTGCTTTACTCTCTCTCTCTCTCGTCAGATGCAACTGAATAATAACGATTTTCATTTCCCAAATTTTTCCATCACCCAAAGGAAAACAGCTTACACGGAGCAATAAACGAGCTTGTCTCGTCAAGCAAACGAAGAAGTTGTTTACTTTCCATACACACGGGAATCAGCGGCCTCAACGTCATCCGCAGCGTACGTTAATATCAACAAAAACTCTCTCGTCTGGATTCGCGGTGACGGACGTTTCTGGAACGGAATCCATGCTGATGGTTGATGCTTGTGCCGGCTAGAAGTTTCCAAGGATTTTTTCTGATTCTTTTTTTTGGTGTCTTGTTTTTTTTTGTATGCACGATCCATCTTTTGCTGTGCAAAATATTCTTTCCTATGTATTTCAAACATTGTGAAATGTTTGGTTTGGTGTAGAAATGAAAAATAGAAATCAATCAACATGATGATGATGCATATATGACAAGCTTAATGGAGTATGTGTAGCGCCCCATGCGACTGATGAGAGAAAGCTTCCAAAGTATTATATTTTTATTAGTTTAATGACGATGTACTTACTAAGTTGTTATTGCTGTCATATGTGTAGTAATGGATTTACTAAAACCAACGCAGGGCATGGTACACCTTCGAAAGACTGGTTGTTGATTTAAATGAGATTTGAACCACGGTCTTCGGTGTTCTGAACCGAACGCAGAAGCACGAGGCTAGGGGATCGTGTCGTTTTAGCATTGCAAATAACCGCATATAAAAACCATCCTGGCCGGAAAAATATTGTTAATTTATTTTTCTTTGTTAATGTTTCTATTACCACATAAGAGAAAATTTAATTTTGTTTAGTAAATAAATATTTGGTTTTTGATTTTAATCCTTTTACAATCCGATTTTGATAATGGATTGCATAGTTAAAAGGGATTTAAACAATAAATTTATTTAACACCTTTAACGTCATTGAACTGCTTCATTGTATCACTCGTGCATCCATGGACACGAGATCCCAATGCTTATTTATTGTTGCAAAATGTAACTTCACTTGGGATTGAATAATGAAACACGTTGGCGATACTGTCCGGGTGTGTAAATCATTTTCCACGTCAAATATAAGCAGAGCATCCTCTTGTCCAGCTTCATGGTTGCCCGTGGGAATAAATCTACATAACAAATGTTGCATTTCAATTTGGCCGCACCGGTAGCGAACTGGCAGGGAGAATCGTCCGTGTGTGCAAAAGCTGGGTTGGACGTAAAAAAACTGGTGCGAACTCTTTTTTACCTACGACAACATTCCTGTCCCACATTCAATTAGTAAGGCCTCTGTGTGGTAGCTGCCTTGTTGTCACTTCTTCCTGAGCTCATTTAATCAATGATCAGTAAACTTCAAAAGCAACAGAAAAACCACAACGACCACCGTAAGCTACTTTAAAACAACATTATTAATTCCAATCGCATGTTTCGTCCGTTGAGCGTTTTTTTTTTGTTGAAAAAGGATCGAAAAACAAATGACATGAAAACCGAACCAAAGCAAGGACTTCAAACTTTGCTACTTTCATCCTTTTTCCTCGCAACTTTTGGCTTCTTCCTACAGTTCCCTCTCTATATGTAGATTTCGATGCTGGTTTTATTTTGTCCTTTTTTTTGGCGATGCCGCTTTCGTTCGTCGCCGACAGATTGTTATGCCGAAAAGACGGTACGCCCGGTCCAACGAACCTTGCTTCCGGCCATGGAAACCGTAAATTCCGTAAACTGGCTCACCTGGGAAATGGTGGGCTGATGGGCGATGAGGTGGTCTTGGTGAATAATTGAAATTTTTCGTCATCATCACCGTTGTGGTGGTGGATTGGTGCTTTAATATGCTTTACAAACTGCCAGCTATTTGAAGCGGTTGCTGTTGCTTTACATTAGCTACATGCATACGTTTAATTGTAAACAGAGAACAGCAATGGTTCTTATTTGCGGCTCCCGGAATGTGATTAATACGGCGTTATAGTTGTTTAGAACAAATTGGTTCATTTATATTACTTTCCGTAATATTAATTACTTTCAGTCGAAAAACTGCTAAAAGATTATACTTTTTGTACAAAAAAGACAGATAGCACGCCAACATATTATTCAGATTTAGTTTCCTTGTTTAAACATGACTAATTACCGGGATTAATGTCCGATGTTGCACGCTTACTAACTTCATTTGTGAACCACCACAAAGAAAGTCAAAACAACGCCTACATAAACAAGGTGTTAATAAAAATTAAACGTAATGATGAAGGCAACAACCCCTGACCTTCGCAGTTATTAAATCCGTCCGATCCCTAACGGTAAGCTTAATTAATGCACAGTGTGGGAAAAAGGAAAGCTGCCAAGAAGGCTCGTTCGTTCCAATGGCTCTCCGTCCAGGTGATGTGGCAAACGATTATGTTGTCCCTCTCCGGGTAACTCCTAATACAGAAAAATGTCGAGCTTATTAGAGTTTGTATTGTACCAGCAAAACTCAAGAAAAAAAGCTTCCAATAAAACCTTCCTAGAACCGATGCCGCCAATTTGGAAAGAATTTCTAAAGTGCGCAAAAACAAATAACCGAACAACTTTGGAAAATTGGAAGCCTGATCGATCGATTGAAATTTTTGCACCGGTTAGGAAAATTGGAAAATTGGAAATTATTAATTGTGGTTTACAGTAAATGGCCTACCAGGCTGTTGTTATCAGATGGTTTTAGTGGTATTGTGGTTGTGTCCGGAATTAAATTAGGGGTGAAATAATGGACACAAGTAATTAATTTGGCCAGGGTATTACTTTCCCCTCTGGTGCTTTAAAGGTAAAACTAATTTCAAGGTCATAATGTTTTGTAAAATATAGTAGTTGAGGGTAGATATATGTACATGCAGAAGCTTAAAAAAATGTTATTTTTAGTGTTTTTCAAGTAAAACATTTTATTACAATTAATATTTCAATTTTATTTCACTGCATGGCCAACATTTCCATTCGAATATATACTCATTCCAGAGAAAGTAAAAAATATATTTAAAAAAATCGTTTCTTCGGGGCATTCTTTCGGGCTTTGAACTCATTAGCGTTTCGTCAATATAATCCAAAAAAATAATTTTAAAAAATGTTTTAAAAGAATATCTAATACTTGTCGCAGTGAAAAAATGGTGGAAACATCAAGCTCTTAAGAAATTAACAATTTTCGATTAAAATTTTTCACAATTTTCCCTCAAAGAACAATGCCTCCGACTAGTGCTGGTAAATTGTGAATCAAATGGTAAATATAAAATCAAATTCTTCAAAGATTCCGAAGAAATTGTGGACACTGATTTAAAAAATTTTGTTTTGTGAAAGAAGCTTCTAACTTTGGAAATGGGCATTTTTGCATACCCTTTTCGGCTGTATCTTGGTTATTTGTCGAAATATTTATTTGAAACTTTTATCATGTATTCTTGACGCCTAACAATCCAGAAAAATGCAGTATTAGTATTTTCGAAAGTTTATTTTTGCCTTCTTCCTTCGAATAAATACTTTGGAAAACATAAAATAAGGAATTTCTAGACGCTTTTAGTCTTGTTGGTTCGACTTATGTTCGATTTAGCTTAACATTTTTTTTTTCATTTAGATATATGACTTTGAAAAAAGAATCAGAAAAATTCTTCTCATAAATTTAAGCAAGTGTAGGTATTACATATGTTTCAGTATGGATTGAATTTGAACTGTAGAATAAACCATATGTTGCAATACGCGAAAGCTTTGAAAGTTGATTTCCTTTTAACCACATTCACGCATTGCTTTACAGTAACGGAATAAAATTGCCTATAACACCACCGGAAAATACCGTTCGAAAGGATTAGGGAAGTAACATGAAAACATAATTCCATCATTTTCACAACCAACACAAGTAACTCGCTTCCAAAGGCATTCAATGCGTTAATGGTAGATAACGAAAAAAAAATGACAAACTTTTCCTACTACCACGAACCCGGCAATCACATTCAGACGTTCAGACCTGCCGGCATTTGGAAAAAAAGCTTCCGAAAGCTTAACGAAGACATCGCTACACGCCTGTAGCGTGGCGTTGCGTAAAATATTCATAATATTCACCCTCATACGACGATGACGACAGCGAGGGGACGACCTTCCCAACATTTATTGGCCCTATTTTTAAACGATAAAGTACAAACGACGTCCTTCGATTCTAGATCTACGTGTGTGTGTATGTCGCTTTTTTTTCGTTTCATTCGTACTTGGATGGTGTAGTTTTGTGTTTCGTTTGAACACTTCCCAATGCACCCGAACGACCTGCCGAAGGTGGTCCAGAGTGCGAAGGTGTGCCAAAAGCAAGTACAAAGGGCCAATCAAAATGAGGTTCGTAATAGAGTAACCGGCTAGTAAAAGCCACCCAGCTACTACACCCTTAGACGAGTGCAGCCAGGTGAACACGAATCGAAATAAATTGAAATTATTAATTCACGAAGGTGAAGATGGGTGGAGTTCCTAGTGTGTACGGTTTCCTTGCTGATCTTCGCACCAAATGGAATTCAATAGAAGCTTCTTTTGCCAGTCAATCAGACGAAAAAAAAAACTTTTATGTGGATAAATTACATAAGTGCATGTCACACCGGTTGATGATTCTTTAACGTGCTTTAAGTTGGACAGTTTTCATGCGAATGTGAAGGTAAAATTTAATTACAGATAAAATATCTTCTTTTTAGCTCTCTTTTCCTTCCTCTACCAAGTCGCTGTTGTGCTGATGTAAATCTGATCTTTTTTTTCCTTTTTCCCCGTTTACGATAAAATGAGGGTGAGAAATATGTCACCCTCAGTGAGAGACAACACTTAACCGTGCTATCTGTGGTTCGTTTTGCAAAAAATGTTAAGCCCCCCCCCCCTCTTTCCGGTAGCTTCAGGACATGCTTGAGAAGAGCTCCAGTGAAGGGGGGCCCTTCAGCCATGTTTGTGACACGCGTTTGAATGTTGTTTGTGTGATACGATGGAGCAAATGACGTGACACTTCTTTGCCCGCGTGAGGGAGGATTCGTCAGAATTCGTACATCCGCCGCCACAAAGTGGAATGTTGCAGGTTAAATGAGACGCTCGTTCACACCGTAAGTTGTTCTTACGGTTGGCTACATGACTCACGGGTTAGCTTTTTCTCTTTTTTACCTTCGGCAGAACGCGCTCATACGAATGAACAAGCTTTTAGCACCTTTCGGCGTACCTTGACAAATGTCACATTAATTATGATTGCTTAGAAAGCGAGAGAGGCTAACAGTTGCGCAATTAAGCTTGTGCAATGTTTGCTTCACGTTGGTGTTTGATTTTGAACTTGTAAGTGCTTCTTGACAAAATTTGCTGAGCATTAACTAAGTACAACACTGTGGAAATATTTATAAAAATGATGAGTACATTACAACTGAGTTTAAAAGTAGACGCTACCACGTGGGCAGAAATGTCAGATGTTAGATGCTTCGAAAAAAGCGACTCATTTTATTCTTTAATTCTACCGTTTATTCTAAACATAAAATCATAACATAAACATAATTGATGTTTAATCCTTAACTTAAAAAAACATGCACCAAGCCCAGTGAGCAAGCCCTATCCAACCCAAATATTCATTCGGAGAGAGTTGCATTCGACACATGATATTTGTTTCATGATGTGATGTTTTAAAATCCAAATGTTGCCTCACGTCGGAATAATCCAACTCCAGGCCATTCAGGAGTAGACTCCGAATCATTTCGAAATATGAACCAGGAGGCAAAAGGAAGGGGTTTAATGTTTTAATGAGTTAATAACAAGAATATCAAAATCATATTGCAGCTATCCATAAGACTTATGGAAATCTGCTAAAAATCTATGTGAAAACATGTGTAAAATGAAGCGTTTATTGGAAGTTAGAGTAAACCCCGGAATCAACACCGTAGTTAACGCTGGAATCGCCAGAGGAGGACTCGGCAGAGGAGTCAATATTGAATTTAACTCCGGTTTCGATTCCGAAGTAATACGTAGTTAGCCTCGGGGTTGACTGGGGAAATGCTGTAGAACAAAGATCTATCGTTTGAGGCGATCTTTGGAGAAATTTCGACCAGAATAAGAGACAAGGCAGGAGAAAGTAAGTTTCCATTACAAGAATACTCGAACACCTTTTCTCTGCTTCGGGCAAAAACTTTATACAATAGTGGATAGGAAATTCTTCATGGCTCGCCTTATAGTCCAGGTGATTCTATTCTATCGATGTAAAACTTTTGTGGCACTACAACCTCAAGAGGGTTGCTGTTTCTGACTCTTCTTGACTTTGCTTACCAACGGCAGAATAGCCAGTCCTGCGTACGAGAATACGGTTTATTTTTGGCACAATTTCTCACAATTTTTTTTGAAAAGTTTTAGTTTCTGATATTAGCAATAAAGTCTTAAATTTGGAGGAATACTCGCTGGAAATTTACAAGTACCAGCAAAATACATTTACAAGTATAGTAATGAATCTACTTTATTGTAAATTTAAAAATACTAACATACCAGTATTAATAACATTTTTCGGATAAACGATCGGTTTTTTTCGTGATTTAATAGGGTACTGTCAAGAAGCCTCATAGTATCGTGCTTTGGGCCGATCTTCGATAGGAGAAGTAATAAGGACTTTAGACTATCCAATTACTTGATTACAAATTTGGCAAATAAATAAACCAACAGGATGGAAGGGAAAACTGAAGATACATTTGCGATACAAACATATGCAACGGGAATGCAAAGCTTAAATATTTCACTACTTCTAACAAAAAAACGTACGAGAGCTTTCCTTAACTAATCAAAATGCTCTGAAAAGCGCTCATCATTCACCAAGCAAATATTAATTAAAACGTGTCCCTATTGATACAACACATTCAGAATAGTATGACTCTGCCATCCGTTTATGTCTCCAACAGTCCCTGTGCTCCATTTACAAACGGAGACATAATCCACTCGTCGTTATAAACGTGATTTATTCCCAAACCCGCCAGAGAGGTGGTACGTGATCATGTCACTCGTTACCACCGGAAAGCAACGTTAACGACACGGCAGGAAACTAACTCGCGGTGTCCCCAGCGTTCTCGGTTCCTTCGGGAAACAAAATGGGACACGACTGTTCCCGTATCTTGTACCGCAGCGATTGGATTCCATTGGCTGGTGTAAAGTGTTTGATTGCGGGCGCCAGCTCCAGGGCAACGTAGGTTAGTGTGAGTAAAGCGCTGTACCTTCGGGGGCTCGATCGATTGACGTTGCTGCGGACGATGTGTAAATAAACGGTTGGTAAGCCGAGGTGTGGAGACGGAAGCTTCATGAAGGTATCTCTGAGCAGAATATAAATCATGCCACGGCTTATCGAAGGTATTGAAGTGCGGGACGTTGTGAATGTGTGTCGAATTGTGGTAAATACGGTAGTAACGCTGCAAGGAGCTGGTTCGAATTGAATATGGTATCATCATTTGATAAGCTGTCATTGGGGATTTAGAACTTTCGTTAGACACGTTTATTGCTAAGCTAGCGCTAAATTAACTAACAGCGTTGACCTTCAATGGGAACAAGTATGGCAGAACTAAAGAGGAAAATGATACAAGTAATACGTGGAAAGTGTTAAGTTATATAATAATAAATAAATACGTCTGCGTATATTATCGTCTAGATATCATATGCGTGATAGTATCGTTCAAGCGATTTGAGAACTCTGATATGGAGAGAGCTTATGGTTTTTTTTCTAGAAAATCAAATTACTGCAAAGTATTTAGAGAGGCGAATGTATATGGTCTTAGAGACTCAAGGCCTCTGTAAATAAACGAAAATAAAATGCAAAGTATGCTTCTAGAATTATAACTTTGCCGATTCAATAGTATTGAAGTAAAGTAGTTCCGTTTGTTTATGTCGATCTTAAATAAATCCAAGATTTGGGAAATTATTAATTGGTTAATTAAAATTACTATTAAAGCGGAGATATACACTTAGAAGCTCAAAAAAGGTCTTTTTTAACTTTTCCTTTGACAACTAATTCGAGTATTGAGTTCAGCGTATTTCTTCGAAGCATATTGAAAAACCCGAATTCAAATTGGCGTTTTATAAAAATCATCAAAAATAAAAAATTAAAAAAAAATCATTTTCAAATAGAAAGCTCAAGACAATTTTGATATATCCATCAATTTATAGTTTAGGTTTTTTCAATTATTACAGCCCTATCTGATAAATGACACTTTTCCCATACCGTTAAAAAAAAGGCTATTTATAAGTATTTCAACAGCGAACTCAAAGCAAATTAAGCACTCACACTGCGTCAAAGAAAACACAACGCTGCAAAAGCTTCGTTTATTACACCGACAAGTGTAATTCTTCTACTTAGCACGCATCAAAACCAATATGATCCTCGCCGAAAGTGAGAAAGAAGGACGGCTTAGCGGTGCGTAATATTCTGTGCTCTAGTTTAGCACCGAATCAATTTTCGGACCGTTCGGACAAATTGCGACGATCGGTGCTTTTTCTTACTGCTAACCGTCATCATGCTGGGTCAACCATCCGTCCGCCTAATCTCATTTGCATGTTTAGCTAAACAATGTTCGTCTTATTTCTTCTTACCGCTTATGGGGCGTATTTTTCGTGCTAGCGTGCTGTGCTATCCGCCTTCTTCTGCTGGCTTAACGATTCACGTAAACGCAACAACACAATTAACCTCGACTGACCCTTTGGCTTTACGCGCCGTAGTACAATTGGCGAGTGGGTCGATTCAATTTCGGCCACTGTAGTCGTTATCGCTTTTTGTAAATAAATGAAAGTTAAAACAAAAAAAAATCGTTTACTTTTCGAAGCAAAATGAACTGATCACTCCGAGGGATGATTTTTTATCGTGAAGTACCGGGCGTCTCCATCGATGCTTTGAATTTTCTTCAATTTATTTTTATTTTCATTCCGATGCGTCATAACGTTCTGCAACATTGTGCTAGCGCCATTACAGTGTAAACAAACTTTGTTGAATAAAAAATCAACGCAAAAACACAAATCAATTGTTGACAGTTGCTGTTAAGGACCAGAAAAAGGAAAAACGAAACAATCCAACACCAAAAATGCTGACTACTTCCGCCGGAAGCGAATGTGAGGCAATGTGCCCTTGTCAACATTAAACGCTTCCGCATCGCACGTTGTAACGGACCGGCGCGCTGTAAGATTGGCTGCAAAAATCAACACTCTAATGCTGCCTGAGCTGTAAAGCACAGAAAGGGTAGACGATTTAAAAGCAAACATTAAACAACAGCAACAACAAAAAAAATAACTGCAAAAGGGATGTTTGCGTCGCCGGTTACAGATGCACGGGACAATTCCTTTTCTGTGTATGTGTTGGGTTTTTTTTGTAAAACAAAACTGAGTGCTTCCTTCTCATTCTCACGCTGTGGTGCATTTATTCAACGTGCAAGTATGTAGCAATTCGAAGCGAACATAAAATTTTCGCATGGCAGTAATTGTACGTCCTCTCCGTGGTGGTGTTAGTGGCCGCATTTTTCATTCCATTTTCCTCTTCACCTGTCCACGGTTTCGGGGTGGTAGTGTAGGTGCTACACATTTATCAAGATCACTCAGGGAAGTGAAAAAAAACACGGAAGCACGGCATAAATGCACTTTTGTGAATGGGAAAAGTTTATTTAAAGCCAGTACTGGTAGGAATATAAGGCATCCGTGAGAATGTTAAAACTGAAGCAATCGGTAGAAATAATTGCATTCCGTAAAGTCAACATCTGTAATTAAGGTTCTTAGCTACAAATTAAGGCTGTATAAACATACTTCAGGATATGTTATTTTTGGCTACAATTTAAAGAAAAAAGAAAATAGCTAATAATTTAGAAAAAATAAATTGCTATTTGCTACAAGATTAATTAAAACTATTTCATTAAAAAAGGCATTTGCCTTGTTTTTTAAATTTAATATAAAATATTCTAATTCCTAGCACTTATGTCAAAATTAATTGTTTCATTATATTTATTGTTGTGTGTACATTTTTCTGTGCTTAATACTATGCTTTTTACATTTCCGGTGACGTTCAAATCCTTTAAAAAAAGCTCTGTATAGTACGCTTTCCATTCACACTGAGCAGTTTTTGTTTTGCTTTGTTGTTATCCACAAGAATCGGTATAAGGAATGTGTTGCAATGCACTAAGCAATATTCACACTCACACATTTCACATCCTTGACAGAAGCACGTGCACTTACGACACCGACTCATGGCCTCGTTAGTGCCATCCAACGGTGACACAAAGTAAGGCCGGAGTATGTGGAATGGTCGGATGGAAAGCTGGAAAAAGGGAAAACTTTCAACAAAACCCTGCACGCCAAAACAAACACAATCGAAAACCACAAAGCCAAGCGGGTGTGTGTATGTGTATTTGTGGGGACGGTGGTAAGAACCGGAAGGACATCTCGAGCTCTCCCTGCTGNGCTGACCGATGTTTATCTGTGCTTTGTAAAAGCTTGCCGTTTTTTGTGTATGCTTTAGTTTATTTCTCACTGACGTTTGCTTACGCTGGTACAGGAACACGGACGTACCCAATCCTTGGTGCAATTAAATTGCATTTCTCCTCGCCCGCCAACTCCATCGGACAGCGAGGAGCAACCACCAATGATTGCTATCTAAAGCTATCGTGGCTGGGTCAGTCTACACGAAACATGGCTCTATGGTCAGAGCGACCGATTGCATTTGCCAATCGTGCTCCGTGGACGTTGTGCGGAGATGAGGGAGGAAAAATGGTGGAAAATGTTTGCAATGGAACACTAGCGTAATGCGACGGGAAACGTGTCATACACAGAGGAGGAAGAAAGAAACTGTAGCAAAATGTCTGATGGAATGACTAACTGACTGATCACAAATTGAAGCGGGCGTTCATGCCCGCAACCTGACAAGGGACATCAGGACGGCAGGAGACAAAAAACTGCACGCCATTGCAATAATCATTTTTTGTTGCGATTAGAGTTAGAAAAAAACGAAACCCACGGAACATGGAAGAAGACACAGAAGCAACAAAAAACCTTTGCCCAGGATGACTCCATCGGGTAGTAAATGGGTTTTTGGCAAAGGGAAATGGCAAAAGGGTTTGTTTTTTGTTTCAGAAGAATTGAAAAGAGTAATTTACTGAAATTGCATTTTTTCTTTTGAAAATTACAATGTAGTAAAGTGTATGGAGTAGAAACCGGAAATGCACATTAGTTTGATGTACTCTTCCCTTAATGCATGTTGACATTTCGGACTTCTATACGATAAGATAATGGATGTGTAACTGATGGTGGTCAGGATTATCTAAGTGCGATCAGTGTCCTTCACAGAGTTATTGTAAACGTACTTTCGTTCTGATTACATTTTTGTAAAATTTTAATGGCGAAACGAAAAATCTTATCTTATTCAGACGTAAACACGAGTTTGTAAAAAATAATTATAAAATGGACTATAAAAAAACTAAATTATACATTTATGAATGATTATTAAGAAAAAATATCGTAAAATGAAAAATAGCAAAGAAAAAATATTAAACTGCACATTTTTTTTAGAAGGGAAATTTGTTGATAGACAGTACATATTATAATAACTATATATAAATAAACTTTTATTTATAAAGTATGCTAATTACTTCAACAGATAGATGATACTGGCACAGATAAAAATTGCGTAAATGGTTTTCTCACTACGATCATTTATCTAATTTGTTAGTATAACATCAATTACATAAAAATCAGATTAAAAGACGAATAGAACTTTTGGTCTAGGGATTGTATAAATTGTATGGAATCTTAAGTTAAATTTTGAATGAATTGTTAACCTAATTAAGTTGAATTAAGTTGATCTACTTAAGTCGATAAAGTGCTTATAAAATTAATCAACTGTTTTTGTTTAAAAATTGAAAAAATAACTTGGGGCGGACCAATGTATGTGATTAACGGCGATATTCTCTGAATATCGGACTGCATATCCAGCTACGTGGTAAAAATAAGTCTTTATAAGGCCTGGCCGTTCCTAAGAAACAAAAAAAATTAAAAATAAAAATATTTTCTTCTATCATAATGCATTATGAACCTTTTCTCCATCTATCCAACCTTTCTATCAGACATCGTACATCATTGCACTAGAACTGTCCAACGTGATCGCAAAACTTTCAAATTTGAAACAAAAAATCAAACAAACACAACGAGGTTGTAGTTTCGTGGTCACCCACATCCGTTCGTTGATTTGCTTTGTTTTATCTTCGTTGTTGTTTTAGGGAAAATTTTTATGGCATCCATTTTCCTCCATTGGGTAACTGCAGTGGAGATAATTATCTTTTAACTAGCTGATCGCATTTACCCCATTCGCTTATCCAACGTTGCATCGAAAGGTTTCGCTAACGGGAGAAAACCCTCCTCGGAAAGATCCAAATTATCAACTAACCTCATTTTTCGGACTTACATTTTCGCATTCGGCTCCATTTCCAAGGGTTCCATTGCACTAAAGAAATGCATCGGACAAGTTCATCCGTTCGGGAACGAAATCGTAAGATGCTCGTTGGAAATTTGTATTGCAATAAAACGAAGTGCCAACACAAATTTCTTCCCATGAAGATGCTATAAAATAGCACATTTTACACCCCCATTGTCGTATTGCAATCGGTGGGAAATAGATATACTAGAGCGCAGTTTTCTATTGCTTTCGGTAGAAATTTTTGTTCAAGAAAAATCAACAAGTTAGGTAGCGTAGTACGAAAGAAATCTCTGCGCAAAGGTTTCTAGTTTCATCGTGATCGCGCTCTAGAACATTCTAAACGTCGATCTGCTCCATCGCGACGTGTAGGTTTTTCTATCAAGCCGAGAGGAACCTTTTAAGATAAAAAATTAAAAGTTCCTTCCCTGCCGTGATTTGCTGACTCTTCCTCCATTCCCTCACCATATTCTGTACATATTTTACTTCCCCTTCAGGCAGGAAAAGCATCCTTTCGATACACACTTGTTTGAGTTTTGATTCCTATCAAATATCCACCATCCTGTCCCAACATTCCCTAATTCCAGCCCGAAGAGGGATTTGATAACTTTAACGACAAACCTGAAGCGAATAGGACACCATCGAAAGCGAATATGACTGAAAACGGCGCACGAAATGCGTTAAATCCCCTTCGCATCGGGAAAAGGATCCAAAAGCGCACCGGGAAGAGAGAAAAAAAGGTTTAATTTTAATATCAATTTTATTGACCATTGTAGAAAATGGCTGGAAAGATAAAACCATCCAAAAAGGAACATCGCGAGAGTTGCGCGGATCGACCCGTGTAATATAAACCACGCACCGGGAAAAAAGGGTCTAGCAGAAGGATACAGAACAAACTCTTGGACATCAGACTATCGTTTTTGACCGATCCTTTACTTCGTTCGCCGGTGTACGCGTACCTCCCGGGATGATGGAACTATTATTTTAAAGCGTTTTTCGTTGTTTCTATTGCTCCGTTTTTTTTGTTTGGGTCCTCTCGGTTTCGGGAGGTCCGCCCGGTACCGCATGCATCCAGCGACATGTACGAATCTTTCGAGATCATGTTTCTCCCGATCGGTTTTTTTACATTTCATCCACTCTCCTCCGCATGATCGTCACGGGACAGGAAAGAATATTTAGTGTTTTCTGTGTGTTGCCTCTTTTTTCAATGTCTTTTAAGGTTTCGTACAATTCGTTCGCTCCATTTTGAGCTAACAATAGCTAATCATAGAGGTGGTAACGCCAACTTTATACCTTTATTGTGTATAATTTTTGTTACTCTGGAAATAAACTATTCGAACCTACCTTTTGTCATAGTGACATCATCAGTAAAGAACTAGTTTTGGTTTTCTTTCATGTCATAATTATTTATAAATAATATTTATCATGACTAATGAACAATACAACTTATTTGAATTGATGGAAATTGTTTAATTCAGCTTTAACAATTTTTATATTCCTTTTTAATCATATGTTCACAAGTCGTTTAGAGCTGGTTAAATGTTTCCTTTGTTGCGATTGCAGTCTCTCATTAAAATGTAGTCTGCGTTTTACTAAGCAATACAACATTTAACATATTAATTTCGAGATAATCGTACTGTTTATTGTTCAGTGCTGGCAGATTTAGCAGGCGACTTGTGATTAGACAAGTTAGATAAAAATAAAGATATTCGAATGTCCTTTTTTATTTTCAAAAAATTTCACACGACCTCATTGGTGTAGGTTTTTGAAAGAAAACGGTTGGATGCAATTTAAGGAATATTGAGAAAGTTTTGATGAATCCCAGAAAGTACTTAATATAATATTAAAGCTTAAGTGGCTAGTAATAAGAGTGGTTTAATGTTGATTCGAGTCTCCGTACGCAGCACTCATTATTCTGCTAGGAGTAAATGAAGGCATCGAAAGCCAGAAATGACAGGCCAAGATCTTCCTTGACATTGAAATGCCACAAGAAATTCCCAAGTTACTTATTTCTTACAAAAAATTCCCAAGTTAGATGAGCTTATTTCTGAACAATTGGACATTAAAAATAGGGCATCGTGAGGTTCCTGGATGACATTGCTCCGTCGGGTATCTTATAGTATCTAAAAAAAGTAAATATTTACTCGGTAGTGTATATTTTAAGGTAATTTAAATGACTTACATCGCTTGAATCGTTTGATATCATTGCCATAATGCGTCCGAGTCTAGCATACATTCTGGTGTACTGCCTTACAAAATTCTCTCTCTCTCTCTCTTTTGTTGGCTTAGCAGCCTTAGAGATCATGTCGGCCATTTCTGGTATACTAGACTTGTTTTTACCACTTAGTCGGATAGCCAGGCCTTGCTACGGTGAGACGGTCCGAATGGGATTTGATACCAGTTCCAGCCATGTCGAACCGGCGTCGTTTATCACATATACCATCGGCCATAATTAAGTCATCGTAAAGCAATTGGAGTTCGTCATTTGAAGATCTATTTACACTATCTTCACACATACACATATAAGAAAAGGATATTCTTCCTTGTAAGCCTCCACTGAAATGTCTGAAATTGCAAAAAAAAATTGTGTGAGATTAGAATTTCTGGACAAATTTTCTCAACAAAGTTTAGTGATGTGAAACAAAATAATCCAAAGATAGTTAAAGTTTTTGGAATGTTGCTATGTTTTGTTTTTGATAATTTTGAAGATTTGTGTTAGGACATATTACAACTTTACATAATTATTGAACTCAATTACCGGGGGATTTGTTGGAAAACAGATGAAGTAGCATTATAATACGAAACATTGATTGCATCGAAACATTCGTTTAAACTACATTGAATAGTAGAAAAGTGTTCATTGGTACACAGTTTAATCAGTTTTTGAACTTGTGGTTTCAATGTTTCATGTGGCTGATTTCACGTACAGTTATCGCAAAGGAAGAGTATGTTTTTTTTCTTTTCGACTTTATTTTTGTCTCCTAAATTTCGAACCACTACGTAAGTATTAGCTTATGTTAAAAGGCAAAATTTAGCTTTTTTATAACGTTCGTTAGACGATAGAAAAGTAAAGGACGAGGAAAAAGATAATCTCAAAAAGGCGGCTTGTGACGTTCTGATTTCGTTAGCGGTTACACCATTCGGGATAAGAAACGCGTCCTAATGCCATCCCTTAACGTTGCACGCGTTTACAATCGTGTTTATGTTTTTTTCCAAGTTCGTTTTGATTTTTTTTGGTTTTAGTTTAAAGTCAACGGATAGAAAGGGAAGCCTGAAAAAGGGACGGCCAAAAAGGGAAGTAGATGCGATCAACCCACCATGTGTAGCATCCGATCAGTGACCTCGTTTCGTTGGAAGGTGATTTCAAGGGCAAGATCCTAAGAAGACCCATTCCTAAAGTATTACGAATTAGGGGTGTTTGGTTGGGAAGAACCAGAATCAGAGGTTGAAATTTTCGCTGCGTTCTACGCTGACATGCGGGAGGAAAATTACAAACAACACTAACATAATGACCTACAATAACAATCATCGTCGGGAAGCGGTAAAGGAAACACGTTAAAAGCTAAATAGGAGAACGCGGGATCCACCAGACTGCAAAATCGCCTTTTGCCGTGTTGCGAATGTCGTTGAACATAATTTAAAGATTATTATTTATGCACCAGCGTGTACCCGGGATTGTGTAATGCGATCGTAAACAAGCGTGTTATGGGTGGCGTGTATTTGTTTTAGCAGCAGCTTGGTAGGGGGAGCACTGGCATAAAACTATATACATCCAGTCGAATTGGCGTATCCTTGCGTATCACAAGCGAGAGTAGACGTAAAAAATGGCAATTGCCATTTTATTTGCCACTAGTAAAGTTTTCGGCCGAAATTGTCCGGACATCATCTCCTGTGTCACGGTAGACCTTAGGCGCGTGTTCGTTATTGGTTGGAAAAAAAATTTAAGTTTACTCGCCCGGAGAACAAAAGCGAAAGCTAACACCCCGATTCGCCTTTCTCCGTGATATAATTTTATATACATATATAGCTTTATGGCTTTACACGGTAGTTATTTTTTGGTGCGAAAATCGCACCATCGGGTCCGGTTGGCACCCGGTTGACGGGAGCGGGAATCAACAGTAAAAAAGTAAAAATAGTAACTCAAAACCCATACACCACACAACAACCGTAACCTGTCTCGGCCGTTTACTTTTATATTACATATTTCATGCTTACACCGCCATCATCGCACTACTCTGGCAAGGCACCCGTTCTCTTTGTGGGCGCGCGTAAAAGTGGCTAATTTTCGGAGGCTCGTACCACCATCGCCAACGTGATCCCCGCTTGTGCACCGGTTTTAACTATTATTTATGCCTTAATTTTACGTTTTTGTGCCGCGGCGTGTGCCGTTTTTATTGCACACTTACTCCTACGATCCGCTCGACCTTACCGAATCAGCTGTTGCAAACTTTCTTTCGGTGGCGATCCACTTTTGGAAGTTTGGCGTAAGGTGGCGTACACAACACTTACAGTGAGGGACAAATTTTTTAGCAATTGCTTCTATTACGATTGCACAATTTGTGGTGTCTTAACAACTTGAAAAATAAAATTTAAACATCTAGGTTATGAAGTAAAATTCTAATGAACAATACTAAAATATTGAAATTTTTAGATTTATATCTTAAAAATTCCCTGTTTAGCAAATGATTTATAACTTTAAATTTTGATCACGGCCAAACAAGATAAACAAGATAAGATTTTAAATATCATGATTGATTTTTGTCGTACTAATTAGTTTTCAGAAACGAAACGGCACATTTGGCATTTCTACATAAATTAAAAAAAAATCAACTGTTATATGAATAGCTAGTTAGTTTAGAGACTGGGAACGCTTGTCTATCACTAAAACCAGAATTTGTTATGTTAAATGTTCTATTAAGCATATTTATATGTATATTCTAAATTGTATTGTACAAAATGAGCTACTATCTGAAAGGTAAAATTTTAAATTTTTGATGGAAATTTTTTTAGGCATTAATCCTTTTTGACAAAAGGAATTCATTTAAAGCACATTTTATTGCATTTTATCAATATGAAATCAATAATAATTTTGTTTTACAATTTGATCAACTATTTTTAAACAAAAGATAAAACACGTTATGTTCCAACTAAATTTAAACATTTATTTAATTATCTAATTTAAGTGATTCTAAACAATTTCAAGAGAAGCAAAAATTGAACCCTACTGTCGGAAAGAAAGCGAAAAACACACACCTGAACTAAGCGTGTACCGTGCTTCACCGGTTCCGACGATTAAATTATGACAATCAATGAACAGAAGCGTAAACTGCCGTGAGTGAAGCAAAATGGAAAGTTAACCTATGGTACACACGTTGCCTATAGCTTTTGCCGTCTTTAATTGGTGGCCCGGATCAGCTTGAGGTCGTTCCGACCAATTATGCATTGCAGTGATTGATATTTGCACACACCGGTACACCTTTTTGTGGGAGGCCAAAAGGAAAATAAACACATCCCATCCACCTTGGAGCGGTTTTAACTTTTTTTTTGTCTAAAGTGCAGCGTCCCCAATGTGGATTCCGTTACGGTTTTGATAGTGCGGATTGTTTTGAAGATATCATTTTTCTGCTTTTACTCTGTGAGCGGGTAATGCAAGCAGCTTGCAGTAACGCATGAGATACGCTGACCGAGTGATGAGTTAATGAAGGTGGAAACAGTTTAAAAAATAAACACATTATAATGCACGTTTATTGCTTATCGCTGCATTACAATTAGGGGGTGAACATTCGCGCGAAAAAAAGCATAATTACATTATGCTATCGTGCACTTAGCTGACTATCGGCGAATATGAACAGTCACTCATTTAAAACGTAAACCGAATTAAAATAAGGTGAGAAATAGTAACAATTTCCATCTTNATGCACGTTTATTGCTTATCGCTGCATTACAATTAGGGGGTGAACATTCGCGCGAAAAAAAGCATAATTACATTATGCTATCGTGCACTTAGCTGACTATCGGCGAATATGAACGGTCACTCATCTGAAACGTAAACCCAAATTAAAATAAGGTGAGAAATAGTAACAATTTCCATCTTTTGTTTATTTGTCTATACTGACTGAATGATTTTTTTTTCTTTCCGGTATTAGATGAGCATCCAAAAAGGGAACGAAAAATAAACAATCTAATACAGTCTCTAACATAATTACAAGACTGGACGTTGTTTGTTAATAAAAGTTATAATTTATTAGGCAAATTCAACAATATTGCAAATATTAAAAAGGAAGTAACATTTTTAGTTTTGAAAACTAATATTAATTTTGGAATAACTAATAACAATACAGAACATGGACCAAAAATTTGAAACTGATTCGCGAGATTAAAACAATATTAAAAATTGAAATGCACTAAATTTCTTACCAGAACTCTGATAATTGCATTCCAGGGCATACCGGACTTTTCATTTTTTTTATTATTTATTATTTTCTTTATTAGGCATTTCATTTTTACTATTTTTTTAAAAAAGAATATATGTATTTTTGAACGAATACGCTAGTTGAATGTTCATTCTCTCGAAGAAATATGCGACTGTGTGGGTAAAAATATACTAAATAATGGAAAAAATGTTTATTTTTAGTTTTATTTCTCTGTTGAAATAATTATTTTGTCTTCAAAATACTAGTGGTTTAAAATTTATCTTACGGACTGTATAACGAGGAGATGATAGTAAACCTCTTGTGTCGTATTGCTAAATTTCTCAGCTCGATAATTTAAATATTTTTTTTGTAAAAACTTCTAAGCCTGCAACGGTTTCATCAATTCAAATGGCCAGATCCTGTTTTTCGTGGATTGCAATGCAATGCAATGCAATTGCAAAATGCAATGGCCGTGCAGTAAAAAGACCCTTACATTTTATTGGTAGTTCCTCAAACACATTAATATCCGATGGATCTTATTTATTTATTTATCTTACCATGCTTCACACAACCTCCTTATCCTGATGGATAAAATAGTACATTTTTTCAATAACACGCAAAACTAATTGTATACCGTTCCTACCCCATTTTCTACAAACGTTTCCCACGTTTCCAGAAATGGTTCTCCTCCTATTTTGTTCTGTTATTGTGGTGATGAAGTGCCACTTTGTTTCGTCCCAATAATGGGAAATTTGCGTGCGCAAAATGTCGTTCCCTTACCTCACGTCCGCAAATTATGCAAATAGCATTTCAGGCTAGTTTGGCTATGTTTTTTGTTGTTTTTTTTTATTATTTTTATCGTTCAACTATCGTATGTTTGTTTCTTTGATGGAACTATCCAGTGGAATGTTCGTTCACAATTTTCCCTGCTGGCAGCACGGACGAATGGACGGAGTCAATGGGATGTTTTTTTTCGTTTTTGTTTCGCGTTTTTGCTTACACCAAACTATCGTGTTATGAATGGCAACGACAACGACCTACGAGGCGACGCAAACACCTTCGCCGCCAGATATTGCCGAGTACTGCCAGCAAACTTCCAAAGCAATGCAATCGAGCGATGATAAGTTTAACACCGGCAAACACACATAAAATAATGTTATAGAAAAGCAAGAAAAAGCACTAGTCAAAAGCTAGCTCGTGACAATAAAAATGGACATGCTGGAAGGTGGTACAGCTGGTGTGTTGCAAATCCATCGCACTGCAACAGGACATAAATGTTCGTAGGACAAAGTAATGGCAACATTACCTTCGCGAATGGTTAATTGAATGTGGCCATAATGTAGCTTGTTAGCAGATAGGAATGTATTTAGCAACAAGCCGATTTATGTACAACCGTTTCAATCAAACAATTGTGGTATTATATAGAAAACATGTTTAAAAAACAACAACCCATAAATTAGAATTTGATTAAATGATTTTGCTAAATAAGGTACCATTAATACAATGTTGTCATTATTAGAGCGATTTAACAGCGTGGAAACAGTGTGAAGTAACTAGCTGTTGAACTTTAAACGGAGTAAACTTACACTTTTGAAGCAATGAAACAATTGGCCACATTCAGAGCCACAAGTGTTCTTTATGAATGAGAACATAATTTGTTTCATCTATTGGTTTGCACTCGAGACTCGAGCGATAGGATGGGGTTAATGTTTACTGAACTGGAAGGTTATTTGTTCTGCTAAAGTGTTGTGAAATTGTTAATACGTTTCACATAAGGGTTGGCTCGGTGGTGTATTTGATAACCGGCAACGGTTCTACACGACAGGACAGGATATTAAATCCCATCCGGACCTTCCCCCCGTAGCAAGGACTGAATATCCGGCTGTGATAAATATAAGTATTGATACGACCTAAGTAAAAATAAAATACGTTCCACACGAAACCAGAAACCGATTTTTTTACTCGGTTAGAACGGGTTAGGGTTAAGACTGCTCCGGAACCGAAAATGTATTAATCGGATAAATATCAATAAAACACATATCTCATGAGACTTTTAATGTTCCAATAATACATAAAAAAAACGTGGACAAAATTAGTAATACTTAAAAATGGCGAAATTTAATACAATAGAATGAAATTAGGAAAAAAAAATATCAGGAACCTGATAGTTTAATTTTACGCGTATTTAAGTTAATTAAAAATTATTTTATATCAAGCTTATTCAAGTTAATTTTTTATATAATTTTTTTCTGATTTCGGCGTGAAAATACGTTCGATTGATAAGAATATTTTCTTCTGTAGCTTTTAAAAATGGTATTTTCTTCTTATTCAATATATGATGATCTCTTGGAATTCTGTCACCCATTGTGACCAATACTTATTACTTACTGATATGCTCCATCGGTTTTTGTTAATAAGCATTTAAATTTATTTGGTGGATTTGTTCTTAGTAACTCATAATGAACTATATATGCTGTATCCCACTGGAAGCTGAAATTTGATTTGGAATTTGATTTTCTAAACGATGAATTAACACTGCAAAGGTTTTACATGTGCCTTATTTAGCCTTTAAAAACGTTTATGAGTTACTTTTTACTGCAAAATAAACGAAGTGGTTTGAGCACTTCACAGTACCTTAAGAATTTGAGCAGAAAAAAATTTAGATATTTTTTCCATGATGGAATTAAGAAAAAAGGTTTAAAACTTTTAATAATTTGTCCACCTCGTAGTACACATATTCGTAAATTTGCAAAAGATAGACACATTGAAATTGCATTATTTCACCATTTTATGTGTGACACTTAAAACAATTTTTCTATTAATTTTAGTTCGTACTTGCTTAAACTTACTTGACAAAATATCACAGTAAACCGAACAGAAAGAAGCATGGTTTCTGTAAAATAAAGATATAAAAATAAATGCATTAAATGAGATTTTGTATTTGACTTCCTTGCGCCACATAGATATCATTCACCGCTAATTGACGTGATGTAATTAATCATCAAGTTTCATTAAATATATTAATGATAAAATATTTCTGATTCAACTATCTTAATAAAATTAATGACTAAAAGCGCTCTTCTTCCATACGGCAAAAGCCGTAACATTGTGACTAATGGTTTTGCAGATTGATAGGTCCACCAGAAGTTGGAGCATGTTCCACAACGATCTGTAGTCCAAAAACTCCCTTACTGCGAACCACACATCGCTATCATTACGCACAATTTTCGTGTGTTGCTGTTGGTTCATTTTTGCTTTTGTTGAGGTTATGGTATGATAGAAAATAGTCCTATCATTCGATCGTTGCGTATCGCAAAACTTTGCCTTACTTGGTTAGCAAATGGTTCCACAAAATCGCGAAAGAGCTACGACACGAATTCCACTTCCAAACCAGGCGACCGGGTAAGTGCGATAAGGACAGATGCCACGCCGGTTTGGTTACGCATAAAAAAAAGAAATAAAATAATAGCAAAACGGCAAAGAAAACGCTCCCTCCACCAGAGCTCGTACGATCGCAATTTGGAGGCCATTTTTGCACGACCGTCCGTTGTGGCGTTCGCGGGTGCGTGTTTCGCTTGCGCAAGTGCGTATGCGCGCGCTCGTGTGTGTGATCATCCGCCGTACGCGGACACGGTCGGGGAGGGGATTTTCGCGCTTCTTTGTTTGCGCATTTTTTAATTCATTCTTCGGTCGGCTTTCCGCACTAGCACCTCTTTTTTTCCCGCATTCGCTTCTTGCTCGCGTGCAACTTTTGACTTTGCCAACCTCCATCATCATCGTTGCCATCATCATTGCTGATGTGATCGTGAATTCAAGGACACTTTTTTTGCGTGATCGCTGCGTCCAAGCACAAATGTAAAGAAGACAGAGGAGGCGATGTTGGAGGAGAAAAAACAAAGAAACTGGCAAAAAGAAGCCTTTACGCACTTTGCTACATCGGTGTATGCGTGTACGCAACAAGTCGTGTTCGCGATTATGGAAATTAATCAAACGGGCGGGGCCGGACGGAGGTTGAAGACTGTAGGGAAGTTGTTCAAAATTCGCGTCTTCTTCCTGTTTTGCGCGTTTTAGCGAACGAGCTGGCTGCTAGTGCTTCTGCTAGAGCAAGTTGTGGAAGCGAAAAGGTTTGGATTTCTTTTAGTGGGAAGAATTTTTGCGTACCACTGATGCTTGCATAACACCGAACAAAGAAGACTCTCGAACATCACGGTTAGAGTACTTCATTGATCACACACATTGGAGGTTGGACATGTTGATCAGATAGCGATTTCGATGTACATTGGCTTCTTGACTTCATTCATTTATGATGCGCCGCAGGTTATATTTGAATATTCATGTCGTCGGCATGAACGAGTTCTTCTTCATATTGTGCGTTTTTTTAATTGTTTCGGCTTAGTGTCATGTCTGTTTTAGACACTTGCTGACGAAGACATGTTTTATTCTGACGAGTGGATGGTTTCCTTTTTTCCTGTCCGTAAAACAAACATGATGATCTAAGCTTACGTGCTTAGCTTCGTGCAAAATTAATTTATCAATATTTATGCCAGCTAAAGACAGAAAAATAATTGTAGCACTATGTCCGATGTTTGTTGAATGCCTTGAATAAAAAAGATTTGTTTTATGAACATATGTAAATGAACATAATAATCATTTGATAAATATAAAATTGTTGAAGTTAGTAGCTCTAGGGAGTTCCTAGAATGCAATGTGATGAAAATAGTTGATGGAATGAAGCAAAATAAATTTAATGTCTATTTGAATTATTGCTTGAACTAACTTGAGACCAAATGATCTTTTTGAAAAAAAGTTTAAAATCTCACAGTCGAGTAATTTAAACTCGCTCTTTTTCAGTAATCAGAATTCGAAAAGATTGAGATTAAGTCGGCGCAAAGAGTGAGATTATGGAAAAGCATAACATTTAATCGTTTAATGATACTATTTTTCTATCAGTCGATACTATCAGTCTCAAAAGATTGAGTAAAAGAATGAAATTCCTATAGCCACTCTTCTACCCTGCTGGAACTCACTGAATAGAGTAATTATTATCTTCTCTAGTGTGGTACAGATATTCGGAGATATACGAGTGCCAGCAGATGTAGAGATACTCTTATACTCCTATTCCATTTCCAGTACTAGTATATAGTACAAAACAAAAGACGGATGCACATAGTCTTGACTCTGCAGTATAGTGCAGTCTACACCACCACCAACATTTCAACAACAAATTTCCAGTAGCTTTTCTTTGTTTTGAGAAGATCGTTTGACAACAAGATTTCTAGTAATTGGAGTCATTTGTCATTCGTCATTCGTCCTTGCAAAGTGATGGTAATTATATCTGATTGATTAGTTTTATATGTTCTATTACTAGTACTGCCATCTGGACGAGGATCTAGCAGAGTGCCCANATGGCACATATTCTTGACTCTGCAGTATTGTGCAGTCTACACCACCACCAACATTTCAACAACAAATTTCCAGTAGCTTTTCTTTGTTTTGAGAAGATCGTTTGACAACAAGATTTCTAGTAATTGGAGTCATTTGTCATTCGTCATTCGTCCTTGCAAAGTGATGGTAATTATATCTGATTGATTAGTTTTATATGTTCTATTACTAGTACTGCCATCTGGACGAGGATCTAGCAGAGTGCCCAAACAGACACTGAATTATCTTTTCTTTCACGAACTCCATTTTGGTTGGTCACGAAGTGATCAACATTGATCGTTTAATCCAGGTTATTGGAGATATTCAAATTTAGCGCTGTAGGTTAAAGAACAAGAGCTGAATTGAACGCTTTGTCTTACTGAACGTTATATGAGAATTGGACGGCAGGTCTACAGTTCAAATTGATATCCCAATAAAATTTTAAAGAGTTCATTCGAGTTCTAAGGGATATTAAGAATCTACGACTAGTTCTTGTTGGACGTTTCAATAATTTTAACTCAAGCTAATAAAACTTAAAATGTATTCGATGCAATGAAACATTTACTTCATGACTGTAGTTTTTAAAGTGGAATAGTACTACGGTTATCCAATAAGAGCAAGGATTGTAAAGTTTTTGCAGCACCAGTAGATTTCGAAAGCGTTAATTACATATTTCTGTGAAGCGTTTTACTTTATAAAATTAAAAGCATTAGCTTCATCACCTTACCACGCGTTAATGAAGTTTAATGCCGATATGACAACATAGTAAAGCTCGTTAACTTGAGAACCCTTTCTCGAATTCTTTGCCCATTAGCGACCCAATGATTATTTATGTGTTGAAAAATAAATTTAATCATGATCGCTGTAGTCTTCCCGATCGTCTTCCCAATCCGCATGAACGAATTCTTTTGCGTAACACACCACGTTTCATCGATACAACGAACATGTACAACCCTCATATATCCATTGAATTCTCGCGTAAAACGACACACGTAATGCGGGTTGTTGCTGCCGCGTATCAAATAATCAATCTATCGTGCTTTCTTCCCTAAATTTCGAATGCATTCGCAGTAAATTCGATAGCAAAAAAAATACCGAAGAAGAAAAAAATGGTAAAGGTCGGATGCACTTTCACGGCGGGTACGTACACATTGCAGAACCCCGCGGCTCTCGTGACCCATTCGCATGGTGGTCGTGCCCGTCGCCGCGAGTCTATGCCGCGGTGCAACGGGTGGGAAAATAATCAACCTTGCGCCCTTCCATGGTGGTGTGCAATGGATTTTTGGAGGTTTTTCTTTATTTATTAATTCCCACCAACCCGGGCCGTAATGCTGGACGCTGGGAGTATTTTGGATGATGCTTGATGCGGAGATAAAAAAGAAAGTGTGCAGTGGCATACTGGTAATCGATCATCATTTCTTTTACGGTCTGCTTTTTTTGTCGTATTATTGTTACTAAGTGTAAGCAAGAACGTGGCCATGGGTAAGTGAAGTGTTTGCTCTGCCATTCGTGTGCTAAACGAGCTGGTTAATTTTGTGCGTTCTCAAGAACGGAAAAGGAAAGCATCCGCGGGTGGTAATGAAAGTGGGCAAATAAGTTCCCATTGTTCCACCCCGCGTGCCAGCAGAAGAAGTTCTCCGGTACAGGAATAAGCGCGGGTCTACATCCCGCGTAAAGTAGCGAACGGCGACGAAGTTGTGGAGTAAATTTATGTATGTAAGAATTGATTTTAATTACATTTGGCAAATGAAGGCCGGGTGTTAAACCGCTGTTTTCACTATCAGCAAATCAGCATCGCTAACAACCAGGGCGGGTAAGATGGTCTGCCGTGGTAGAGAACGTGGGGTTTGCTGCTCCACATTGGACGTGGAGGCTCTAAAAGGTCCTTCCTTTCCTGCGCCTCGCTTCGAGTGCTTGTTGGAAATTTGTATTGCTAATAGGGGCGGGATTGTGATTACGGGTGCGTTAATTATGGTGTTGTTAACTTCCGCTTTGGTGAGTTAGGTTACTACTTGCTCCAGAGGGAGGTACTCAAAGAGGGCGAGCCAGGAATATATTTTTGCATATCGAGAAAACAGTGCTAAAACAACTTTCTTTCTAAAACGCGAGGGCTTTACTGAAAGCGAACATTAAGCACTTTCAACTTGGCTCGAATTTTCCTGCTAGAAAGTGGCTAGCTTCTTAAGAGCCCTTCCAAACGCCAAAAAGAGGTCAGTTCTGAGCTGATAACATATTCGCGCTCAAAACACCCTCGCGTTTTTCACCTATTGTTTTTTTTACCAATAATCACCAACACTTTGAAGGTCCATTAACATAAACGATAATGTTGTCGCCTGTCGTTTTTTTTTCTTCAAACCCTTCAGGATGATGGTTCTGCCCTCCGAGTGACCACTTTTGCGTGTTGCTGCCATCCACCTTTTCTGCCATTAGTGCCCTTTTCTATGTTATGTGGTTTTTTTTAGCATTTTTCCCTCTCTCTCCTTTTATTTCTCGACTTTTATTTGCCGAATACGGGGTGAAAGTTGTTCGATGGCATCACGTTTTAGTGTGTTGTAGTACCTTCGTTCATAAGGCGGCGGGGGTTTTGCTAACACGCCGCAACCACGTTTGCACCTTTGGCGATCGGTTTTCGGTCGCTGATAAGTGAAAGTCAAATGCAGCTGCTGCAGTCTGCACTGTAATCGTACCGGTTGGGGGTTAAGGCAAGTGGTACGGAGAACCCTTTTGGAAGCAGCAAAACAAGCCATTTCCATTCGCTCGGTTATTGAAATGTTGTCTCGCAACGTAACGAAAGGGACATATTGAACATCAGCTGTCACCACGATCACTCTGATCGTATCATGCGTCAAATGCGCGTCGTGTTAATGACAACACCTTACAAACTTTAACAACACGTGATTGGTTCCGGCAAATGACGCAAATATATGGATGCACTTTTGGGCTGTGTTACGCAGCTCGCTTGTCCGACTCTTATCTCAAGTGCGAGACGCATGGCAAAGCAAATAAAACTGCCATAACGATTTGGGGTCTGTCTATGCGTTCCTTTATCACTTTTATACGAGTGTTTGTGATGTTGCAGTTGCATAGCGATTGAATTGCCACGAGTAAAGCAGCCTTCACTCACGCAGGTCGATGAACTGACGGCGGCTAATGATGGCGAAGGCTTTGGCATGCACATATTTGTCATCCGGCACCCCCGATGGATGGGTTCGTTGTGTTTGCTCTCTCTGTGAATGGTAGCTCTTATTGGGAAGGTTGTGGTAGATGATGGGTACTGCAGTTCTAGTACATACTAAGAGAATGATCGTTTATATGTAAATGCTATGGAAAAGTATAGAAGAATCTTTTGTTTGAAAAGGGTTTGCTTTTTGTTTCCGTGAGTGTCTTCTTGCCATCATCCAGAAGCCCAATTTCGGTTACGATCTGGGTGTTCTGTGCCATTGGGTGTTTGTAGCAGTTGTGTTGTTTTATTATGATCCTATTATTGGGCTTTAGACTAACCAGCATTTTATAGACTTTCCATCTCAACCAGCATTTTATAGACTTATTTATGCTACTATAGGTGACTATAAAATTAAACTTTAGTTAGTCAATAATTTGGAAAGTTTTGTGATTGATTTTTGAAGAACAATGAACTGCACAACTTCTCGTTTCATTGACAAGTGTTCGGTCATACATTAAAGGATATTTTTTTAAGTTAATCGGTAAATAGGTTAATAGGTAAAAGCTTAATCGCTAAACAATCTTGGAATTCTACAGGAGTTCTTTGTATCGTTCACTGTTCATCGTCGGTTTTCAACAAAGCAATAATCCACATCAAAGTGTATATAGTTCTCCTCGTTTATTTATGTGTGCGGTCCAAGCTTTACGGGCTGCGTAGTTCGGTGTTATTCTAATGACGTTACCTGATGTCACTGCTTCACGATCTTCGCTAGATTCTGTCACATAATAACAATCTGATCAGTGGTCAATTTTCTGTTTGCGGAATCTCTTGTGTCAATTTTCCAATCATTTTTTATGCTTCTTTTATTTCTCTACTTCGGTTGCAGTACTTAAGTATAGACTTCTTAAAGCAGCAACTAAAGAAGAAGAGTTTATTACAAAAATTGCAACACCTATTTTAATTTGGTTAAATTAGGAAAAAAATCATCATTTATTTTTCAACTACATTTTTTTTATCAATTTAAAATTTATTTAGAATTGTCTCTCATTTTCTAGATGTTTCTTAATTAGAAAAAAATAATTGCTTGACATTGCCAGGCCGTTCTTTATGAATAAAAAAAAAATTTGGTTGACATAATTTATTACACTTTACCTTACAATCTAATACTTCTACGACGAAATCAATGACAACACAGAACTCGTTAATAACTCATCGAAACACCCAATGAACTAACAGAAAAAGGGCTACAATTTAACCTTACCAGTACGTACCGTC
The DNA here is from genome assembly GCA_016254315.1 of Anopheles parensis. Lineage (NCBI taxonomy): Eukaryota > Metazoa > Arthropoda > Insecta > Diptera > Culicidae > Anopheles > Anopheles parensis. The sequence continues at coordinate 23,548,968 of CM028126.1, forward strand.
CACAAGACTGCAAGTGTCTGTATATAAGCCTTTCAAGTTGATTGGGTTAGCAACTCGTACAAAAACACACCTAACGATTGCTGCAATTATTGTTTTCCCCATCCCCCAATTTACCAAATGCGCTACGCTCTGTTCTATATTTGCGATCGCGCCATGCCACGAGTTACGGAATCAGTCATTGGGTTCCAAATAAAACCCCAAAAACTAGGCCACTACGAATACGTGCACACAGGCACACGGTTTGCGTCCCACCCAGGCGGGGAAAGAATATTTGTGTTTCAGCAAATGGCTGACGAAGATGGCGACCGCCCAATGCCATGATAAAGCCACCTTTCGGTTGATAAGAAATCGCTTCGTGCTACGAGACAGATTTGCCGGTACGAATGCGGTAGCCATCTTTATCGCTAGTTGCGAGTTCAATCTGTTGTGATGGGTTAAGAATTTGTCAACACAGCCCGTCTTGAGGAGTAGGGGCTGGTAAAAAATGAAACCAATTCTAACTTACTGCATAGAAGCGTTACGCAATGTAAGACGCATGCAGTTCGACAAGATTTTTCTTTTGGTCGGTCAATGACCGTCGTGTTTTCTTACGATTAAGCACACAGAGAAAGATTTTTTATTTGACAATCACTCAAACCACACCGCGTAACGAACCGTCGATCATATTTCTCTTTTGATATGTGTGCAAATACACACGACCCTTCAGGGGATACCACAACTTTACTGATCTTCCACTTGAGGTAGAGCTTTGTTCGCTTTCAGTTTTAAGGGTTAAACACCTGAATTGTATAGGAAAGTGCATTTTCGCTTTCATTCCTGTGCGCTTCCCATACAAGTTAAATCCAGCGGAAAGGGTGCAATCGCATCTTTTTTTTCGTCTATTCCTCCATTCAGGTGAAAGGATTTGACCTTTTCTACGGAAATTCAAACTCTCCCCCGCTACACACCCGCTGCACTTTATTTCGTTATAAATGATGCATTGCCATTCCTCTGGCACTGCATCCTTCACAATCGCAATGACGCTGCAAACCGATCCCCGCGATCATCATGAAAAGATCACATTGAACGAAAAAAAAATGTGCAGGTGGTGAGGTAAAAAAATTCCCAGGCTTTTCTACAACTCGAGACGAAACATGTTGAGTATATTTTCATGCTTCATTCACGCTTCAGGCTGTTGTACCACGTTTCTTTCGGCTTCGCTTGCGCATCCTTCACGCAATGGCAATTCACGGGAAGGAAGCGTGCGGGGGATAGAATCTATCCCTTTTCGAGGTGGGATGTCGATGGTTAAATGTCATCGTTTTTTTCTCTCCTTTCTATCGTGTACCCTTTCCTGATTCCAGCCTGTTGTCAAAATATGACTTGTGTTGTGTGAGCCGGGAGAAGCAACTTCAAATATAAATAATGTTTGGTCCTTCATCCTTTTTATTATGGCGTTCACTTAGCGTACAAGCGCACGAAAACGCAGAAAGCATTCAATGCAAATGTGCGTTAAAGGTTCTTGTTTGAGTAATGAATCGCTAGCGGATATACAGGATGGGATGGATGCCTGGTTAACCCTTTGCCCAAAGTTTTTTTTTACTTCATATACCGCGCGTGGGAGCGAAACCTTCACATGACGGTTGAATTCCGTCAGATGTTGCAACATGCCACGGGATCCATCAACTGGACTCAAAACTGGGAAAAGTGACTTTTATTGACATTTGGCTGATGCACCGGAAGTTTAGTTTTCACTTGGAAACGCGAGTGAAATCACGCCAGCATAGGATTTCCCTTTCCTTGACAAATCAAACCCCGGGTGGAGTTGATTCCGGTGACGCGGTGTCAGCTGGTACGCCTTCCGAGGATCTAAGACATATGGGCCGTTGACTGTTCGGCAGGATGCGATAAAGGGATGTGTTTTTTTCTCTAAGGTTAACATCGTGATGACCTTTAATCGAGAGTGAGAGCGTGAGATTTTATGAATAAATCAATGATTTCGGGAAGATATGTATCCTTGCGTTGGACATCCGTTGCCCAAAGACGAACAAATGGCCCGCGAACAAGCGAAGATCGTTTTTGGGCGGATGTAAGCGGGTTTGTGAGAAAATTGAAATCATTCGTTTGGAGGTGTAAAGCTTTAGGAATTAGGACTCCACATGCAAATGGAGAAAGGAAGTAGGTTCAACAGATGTCTTCTGCCTTTTTGAGGGTGTTAAGTGGATATTATTTATTTTGATTTTGTTTTAGTGATTAAATTACATCAGCTTAGTATGTACACATTCTTTTATTATAGAATGACTTGACAACTATGTAGATAGTAAGGATTCTTTGGTAAATAGTTTCTTTTTTCCCTTAGACGAGTGTCGTCGTGTGAATAGCGAAAACAAAAAAGGGAACCTTCAATCAATATATGGTATGGCAATGGAAGGATTTCTAAAACTATGATCACTTTGAGTTTTTTGTATTGTTGAGCTTATGATCATATTTTTTTGCAATATTTCGCTAATAAATTGATGGATCATATGCCAAAGCAATCAAAAACAATGAATCTCTGTAACCAGAGCGGGGTACACCCAAACATGTTTGGGTGCTGGGTGTCTATCCTAACTCATTAGTATGTCCACTTTCCTCAATAATTCTGTAAGAATTCAAATAATTGAGTACCTTTAAAAGCCGGCGGCGGCCCGGTGGTACATATGATAAACGGCGCCTGTCCACACGGCCGGACCGGGTTCAAATCCCATCCGGACCGTTCCCCCCGTAGCAAGGACTGAATACCCGGTTACTTGGTAAAAATAAGTCTAGTAAGCCAGAAATGGCCGGCGTGACCTGTAAGGTCGTTAAAGCCAAGAAGAGAGATAGAGAAAAGGCTTCTTACATTCCAGGTTTGATGATCTTTCTAAGGGTTCTTCCGCAGTAAATCTATCTGCATTTCTTCATTTTGCACTGAACGATTCCTCAAATGTCGATATGATAAAGATATTCAGTTCTATCTTAGGATATTGAGATAGTGACAGCTTCATTTCAATCAATATGATCATACTGGATCTCAAATTTTGGTGATTGAAGACGCGAATAAAAATTTATCCTTATTCATGGTGTTTTAGGATGTTGTTGCCTGTACTGTAAATTTATCTCAGAAATTACAACAATTTTGAAACCTTTTTTTCTCTATATTTATCCCACCCGTTTTACACTAAATATAAACGATCCACATGTTAAAATGATAATATTGAAATTCTAGCAAAGAGTTTTAAAGCTCTTTGGAACGCAGTTCGATTAATAATATCGAAAATATGAACAGAACCGTAATTATATTTATTGTTGCAATCGTAAACAGGGCTTTAAGAAGCATCGCCCAACGTTTTAGAGTATCACAATTTTTTTTAACAAAATTGATCGTTTTTTATATGTCCTTTACAATCATTTTACGATGTACGACAAATGATTTTATTATCCTTATGTTCCACTGGTAGGTATACAAACTTTAATGTGGGATAGCAACTTTGTAATTTACTGCGCAGCAAAGAATAGAATAGGATTGTATTTTCATTCCACTCCTTTTCGTAGAAAAATTATAAAAATTCCGCGGGTCTGTGTTGGCGTTGCTCGAACCCGTATCCTTTCCCTGGCTAGTATGTGATCGCGAACGTGCATGATAAATGATCGAAAGACCGCCCGCGGTGTTGTCCCAAAAGATTGAAATGATCACCTACAAGACATGGTAGAAAATTAATCGAAAAAGGACGAGAAAAAACTCAACCCGCGACTGAAGGATATGAACAAAATAATGAACAAAATTACACCGCTGTTCGAAATTCATCTGCCTCACTTTAATTGGCTAAGGAAAGTAATATTTGTGGTGATGCCGCAATAAAAAAGGGCAACATGAAGCAACCCTTCCAATCACGTAAGGATCATGGGAACTATCAAAATGAATTTCGCCATTCCCGGTACACACGTATCGCGGTACTCCTTATTTAACGAAGCCAACGAACACACCGGAAAAGCCCTGCCCAGAATCTTTTGTAGCCAATTAAAAATTGTTACAACGTACCTTTCATCCGGGACGGTGTACAGCATCCCACTTGCCCACTTGTGACGTTGCGCAATTTATGCCCTTTTTTCTCGAGTTGCTCACCCTAACGCCATCATTATTGGCAGTTCCTCTTCCTGTTGGCTGTCATTTTGGTATTTTGCGCTTCGGACCGAAACACACCGAACAGCATCAAGTGGCGGTTAGAAGATTGTAGGCTTTCGAAATTCCCCGTAAGGATATTCCCGAAAAGCCCGGAAGCGTAGGGAATTACTGTACGGATGGTACTCAGTGCGGAATGAGCTACCCGAGCGCTTGTTTTCCCCTTATTCTGCAATTTCATGCTACAGGATTGTAGCAATTCAACGTATCCTGATCGATCGTCTCTGATTCCTCTCCTTCGTGGCGATTATTAGCAATACCAGGAGTTGGAGGGTTGTAGCTGTTGTGCGTGTACGGATGCTGCGCAGTAGAAGTCTAATAAACAGCGAGGGTTGATTTGAGATTCACGGTAGGCGGAAGTTTGCAGAGGATGAGACCACATCCTGGCATGAAGTAACCAATTGGGGTGATTTGCGGAAAAGCGAAAGAGAAAGAATGTGCTGCTAAAAAAGATATTGCAGATGATAGAAGATGGAACTCGGACAGAAATGCGCAACTGCATTTTTAGTCGCATTGCATTGCCGGAAATTGAGAGAACAACGTGTAGAAAACATGCGCCTTCGATTAGAAAAGATAAGATGAAATGAATCACGTAAACAAAACAAAATAAAAAATGGCGGTTAATAAGTTAATTAAAATAAACTAATTTTATGTAAAATTGTTGCATAAACATAATATGATGATGATTATGATGATGATGGCCACCGCTAACCCATACATTGGATTGAGATAGTCGAATTATCTATTGATATTTAAATATTTTTACCTAAAACAAATAGGTGTTTTACCAGATACAGAGACAAGATCTCCACATTAGCACAGTTTTCGTCATTATTATCTATTTCCGAATGTCAGTTCAATATATGGAAGCATTTAGAAGATTTATGCCTCGAGCGTGTCGATTTTGATCAAAAAGAAATATAAAAAAGAATGATGTTTAATAACTTTGTTCAACAAAATTTAAAAGTTCATGTATAAAGTAACGAATTGAACTTAATGTTTATACTTTCAACAACTAATAATTATAACACAAATTTGCAAAACATAAATAAGTGATTTTAAACAATGATATGGAAACGATATCCTTAATGCGCTGTCTCCAACAAATCAAACTATGGTTAGAATAAAACAATCATTCAGCATTAATATTAAATATCTTCTTGGTTTCATGAGATTAATTATCCATTTCGTCGTCTGACGTCATATCCGTCCGTTCCAAGAAGATAAAGCTGTACGAATTTTAAGTAACAATCATCAGCTCAATCTCGTTTCCTAATGTTCTCGTACGCATGAAAACGTTTAAAGTAAGCATTAAAAATGTACTAAATCGTCGACAAGTTTTAATCCACCCGCTTTAATTTTACAGATTTTCATCACACATGTTCAAACTACCATTCTTGGATCTTTTTTTTGCTGTTGTTTGCCTTGTTTTACGATTTCATTAACGTTTTCCATTCGTTTCCGCCACCCATATCGTGCGCACACAGGCTGTCCATTTCGCATGCGTTACGCACAGTGGTCCGATTTTGGCGAAGCAACTCATCCACTAAAAACCACCATTGCCGACCGGTGGTGGTTCTGGTAAATGGTTGCCCATTGGGGGAGGGGGGATCTTTTTTATTGACCTTCGCCAAATGCGCCATTCTCCAGTGTGATAGAATTTGCCACAAACGGTGCGTTGTGGCTTCTAGGCGAAGATGAACGGTCCAGCGTTAGGTGCCGGTGGCATCGTGCAGGGTTTTATTGGTTAGTTAGACATCGTTTGTCGCTAAAAGGCCCTGTTCAGCACGCACGCACCGCTTCCTGTGGCCTTGCGTTACACGTTGGCACTGCTCGCAANCTAGGCGAAGATGAACGGTCCAGCGTTAGGTGCCGGTGGCATCGTGCAGGGTTTTATTGGTTAGTTAGACATCGTTTGTCGCTAAAAGGCCCTGTTCAGCACGCACGCACCGCTTCCTGTGGCCTTGCGTTACACGTTGGCACTGCTCGCAAAAGCTAATGAGCATAGGAAAAAAACAAGTGTGCGTGATTCGGTTTGGCGGAATTTCAGGTCGCTACGAAACCGGTCACCGGTGTATGCGAATTTTGGACGGCTGTTGTATGTCCGGTTTCGGTTCGGTCTATAGCTCGTTTGTAGAAATTAAGCGTTTTATCTGGAAGAGCTTTTTTCGAAGGTTGTACCCTTTTCCGTTCGATTGCTTTTTATTAATTCAAGGTGAAAAACGCTTATTGGAGTTATAAATTTACCGTACAATGTTGTTTTGGTTTTTTTCCCTATCCTTCTTTTAACTCTACCTCCAAGCGGCATCTCATAAACAGGTTTTGTATTGACAGACGCAATCAAAGGCTCATCACATTTATTGCAGATAGAATACGACGCACTGATGGCTTCATCCGGCGGGTTGTCTTGACTTGAGGGGAAGAAAAAGATCCAATTACCCGCTTTTACATGGCGGCAGGTGCCAATTTTCCTAGACCTCTGTCAATATGTTAGCCGGGACGAAAAAAACAGAACTTCTGGTGTGAATTCACATCTTCACTAGACGCGTAATGTGATAGCTGCAGTTACTCGTCGTTTTCGAAGGTAATGTTGAGGTACTTTTTACATGTTTAGATATTTTTTCAGCAATTGTTTACTTATGCTGAAGTCCAGTTTTGAGAAGGGAGAGTTTGAAGTTTGAAATTGGTGCTACGTTACCGCATATTCTCGCCAAAACTGTCATGTATCACGTTACGCTAAAAAAAGGATAAAGGACCATTAAAAGCACTCAGAATTAATGTGTTTGAAGGCATGTTGAGTATAATCGTTTGGTAATTGTTTCCTTTTTATCGTAATTAAATAATCGTTTATCAAAAAATAGGACTTGGATAATGTTTAAAAATAAGTCTTAATAATACCAGACCGTGTTGATTATAATTATTGAAGACTTCAATTAGGATACAATTCACATTGGTTGAGAGATATTTCTTTCTTCGGACCTTGATAGAGAGCCTTATACCGGGTGTACTGGGCCAAGTTCTTTGATTTTCAAATTCAATTTGCTCCTTATGGTAATATCCTATAGCATCACTATTGGATATTGCCTAATATTTCATTAGGCGATATATAGTTCTTCTTCTTCTTCTTTTCTGGCCTGCTCATGGTCGAGCACGTCGCGTAGACATGGCCTGGTCGCCAATCCGTTTACAGGAAACTCGGTCCAGTGCTGCAGTCCTCCATCCACGGCTGCATCCGATCTCCGACAGGTTTGACTCCACCTGATCCAGCCAACGAGCTCGCTGTGCTCCTCTCCGTCTCGTGCCGAACGGATCGCTGACGAGCACCTTCCTGGTGGGGCATGAGTCCGGCATCCTCATCACGTGCCCCAGCCATCGTATCCTTCCGGCTTCGACCACCGTCAGGATATCTGCACCGCCAAACAGCTCAGCTAGCTCGTGGTTCATTCTCCTTCTCCACATGCCCTGCTCGCACACACCGCCAAAGATAGTCCTTAGCACCCGCCGTTCGAAAATAGCGAGTGCATTGGCATCCTCCGTTAGCAGAGTCCAGGACTCGTACCCGTAGAGGACTACCGGACGTATCAGTGTGCGATATATTGTGCACTTCGTGTGTTGCTGGAGCCTTCTGGATCGCAGGAGTTTGTGGAGCCCGTAGTAGGCACGATTTCCCNATTCCCGAAACGGGAATACATAACGTATTTTTTTGCCAAAGATATAGAAGGCAGCGTGAAAAGTATAACATATCCTTCGAAAAATTTCGAGAGAAATGGAAAGACAAGGAAGGAAGGGTTATAAAAGACATTATAAAATTCATAAAAGAAACAGAAATCAAATTTTAAACCGTAAAAAAAAATGACAATAATAATAAGATACGATAGCAATGAACGGCACCAGTCCACACGGCCGGACCGGGTTCAAATCCCATCCGGACCGTCCCCCCGTAGCAAGGACTGATTATCCGGCTACGTGGTAAAAATAAGTCTAGTAAGCCAGAAATGTCCGGCGTGACCTGTAAGGTCGTTAAAGCCAAGAAGAAGAAGAAGCAATGAAACATAGGCTATAAACAGGACACAATGAAATCAACAATCAATAAAAAAAACCACAATCAACACGAGGCAGATGACACTTGAAAGGTCAGAAGACCCCAGTCGTAAGCCAAAAACAAGAAGCGGTACGCCTTTGAATATGAAGGGAAAATCTATGGTTCTCCCATCGTAGAAGGATACATCCCTGCTTCAGAAAATTAGAAGAAGAAGAAGAAGACATTATGTCGAACTTCGTATTTACGAAGTTGTCGGAAGAAAGCTTCGCGATCGGGAGAACTGAGTACCGCGGTGAGCGAAGGACCAGGACGAGAAAAATGTAGATAAAAGGGCCAAACAACGCGTGAGCGGGCTTATTACGCGTGAGCGGGAAAACGTGAACCAATAAAACAAACTAATTTTTTGGTTCGCTCCAGTAAAATAGCGTTCCTAATTAATTCAAGTCTTTTTTTTTGCGTTTTCTACACCTATCAGCAATATTTATCCGGACATTCGTCTCCGCCGCCATCATTTGCTGTATTTTATTCTTCGGGCCATTCTATCACCAAGGAACGTCGATGTGACATCGATCACAACACCATATTAGAACATCTCCCTGGACTTGAACAAGAGTATTTGTCAATTGATAGTTTTATCAACCCAGAGACGTTGACGCGTCTTTATCTTTATGCCACGTTAACGCGAGGCGATACAGCTGCAGAAAGAATTATTCCATTCGTTCAACATGAACGGAATTCCGGCTGGGACAGTACACACCGGTACTCCTTCTGGGTAATCTGCACACTGAACGTGAACTATGCAACGGAACACGTCTGTAGCTCACACTAAAGCCACA
>CM028126.1:23576431-23595992 GCA_016254315.1 Anopheles parensis
GATGCTTTGTGGCCGTGAAAAGCCACGCGAAAACAGGCTCGTCTAACCGTAAATTGTAAGAGCAGCAGGGAGAGCTCGAGATGTCCTTCCGGTTCTTACCACCGTCCCCACAAATACACATACACACACCCGCTTGGCTTTGTGGTTTTCGATTGTGTTTGTTTTGGCGTGCAGGGTTTTGTTGAAAGTTTTCCCTTTTTCCAGCTTTCCATCCGACCATTCCACATACTCCGGCCTTACTTTGTGTCACCGTTGGATGGCACTAACGAGGCCATGAGTCGGTGTCGTAAGTGCACGTGCTTCTGTCAAGGATGTGAAATGTGTGAGTGTGAATATTGCTTAGTGCATTGCAACACATTCCTTATACCGATTCTTGTGGATAACAACAAAGCAAAACAAAAACTGCTCAGTGTGAATGGAAAGCGTACTATACAGAGCTTTTTTTAAAGGATTTGAACGTCACCGGAAATGTAAAAAGCATAGTATTAAGCACAGAAAAATGTACACACAACAATAAATATAATGAAACAATTAATTTTGACATAAGTGCTAGGAATTAGAATATTTTATATTAAATTTAAAAAACAAGGCAAATGCCTTTTTTAATGAAATAGTTTTAATTAATCTTGTAGCAAATAGCAATTTATTTTTTCTAAATTATTAGCTATTTTCTTTTTTCTTTAAATTGTAGCCAAAAATAACATATCCTGAAGTATGTTTATACAGCCTTAATTTGTAGCTAAGAACCTTAATTACAGATGTTGACTTTACGGAATGCAATTATTTCTACCGATTGCTTCAGTTTTAACATTCTCACGGATGCCTTATATTCCTACCAGTACTGGCTTTAAATAAACTTTTCCCATTCACAAAAGTGCATTTATGCCGTGCTTCCGTGTTTTTTTTCACTTCCCTGAGTGATCTTGATAAATGTGTAGCACCTACACTACCACCCCGAAACCGTGGACAGGTGAAGAGGAAAATGGAATGAAAAATGCGGCCACTAACACCACCACGGAGAGGACGTACAATTACTGCCATGCGAAAATTTTATGTTCGCTTCGAATTGCTACATACTTGCACGTTGAATAAATGCACCACAGCGTGAGAATGAGAAGGAAGCACTCAGTTTTGTTTTACAAAAAAAACCCAACACATACACAGAAAAGGAATTGTCCCGTGCATCTGTAACCGGCGACGCAAACATCCCTTTTGCAGTTATTTTTTTTGTTGTTGCTGTTGTTTAATGTTTGCTTTTAAATCGTCTACCCTTTCTGTGCTTTACAGCTCAGGCAGCATTAGAGTGTTGATTTTTGCAGCCAATCTTACAGCGCGCCGGTCCGTTACAACGTGCGATGCGGAAGCGTTTAATGTTGACAAGGGCACATTGCCTCACATTCGCTTCCGGCGGAAGTAGTCAGCATTTTTGGTGTTGGATTGTTTCGTTTTTCCTTTTTCTGGTCCTTAACAGCAACTGTCAACAATTGATTTGTGTTTTTGCGTTGATTTTTTATTCAACAAAGTTTGTTTACACTGTAATGGCGCTAGCACAATGTTGCAGAACGTTATGACGCATCGGAATGAAAATAAAAATAAATTGAAGAAAATTCAAAGCATCGATGGAGACGCCCGGTACTTCACGATAAAAAATCATCCCTCGGAGTGATCAGTTCATTTTGCTTCGAAAAGTAAACGATTTTTTTTTGTTTTAACTTTCATTTATTTACAAAAAGCGATAACGACTACAGTGGCCGAAATTGAATCGACCCACTCGCCAATTGTACTACGGCGCGTAAAGCCAAAGGGTCAGTCGAGGTTAATTGTGTTGTTGCGTTTACGTGAATCGTTAAGCCAGCAGAAGAAGGCGGATAGCACAGCACGCTAGCACGAAAAATACGCCCCATAAGCGGTAAGAAGAAATAAGACGAACATTGTTTAGCTAAACATGCAAATGAGATTAGGCGGACGGATGGTTGACCCAGCATGATGACGGTTAGCAGTAAGAAAAAGCACCGATCGTCGCAATTTGTCCGAACGGTCCGAAAATTGATTCGGTGCTAAACTAGAGCACAGAATATTACGCACCGCTAAGCCGTCCTTCTTTCTCACTTTCGGCGAGGATCATATTGGTTTTGATGCGTGCTAAGTAGAAGAATTACACTTGTCGGTGTAATAAACGAAGCTTTTGCAGCGTTGTGTTTTCTTTGACGCAGTGTGAGTGCTTAATTTGCTTTGAGTTCGCTGTTGAAATACTTATAAATAGCCTTTTTTTTAACGGTATGGGAAAAGTGTCATTTATCAGATAGGGCTGTAATAATTGAAAAAACCTAAACTATAAATTGATGGATATATCAAAATTGTCTTGAGCTTTCTATTTGAAAATGATTTTTTTTTAATTTTTTATTTTTGATGATTTTTATAAAACGCCAATTTGAATTCGGGTTTTTCAATATGCTTCGAAGAAATACGCTGAACTCAATACTCGAATTAGTTGTCAAAGGAAAAGTTAAAAAAGACCTTTTTTGAGCTTCTAAGTGTATATCTCCGCTTTAATAGTAATTTTAATTAACCAATTAATAATTTCCCAAATCTTGGATTTATTTAAGATCGACATAAACAAACGGAACTACTTTACTTCAATACTATTGAATCGGCAAAGTTATAATTCTAGAAGCATACTTTGCATTTTATTTTCGTTTATTTACAGAGGCCTTGAGTCTCTAAGACCATATACATTCGCCTCTCTAAATACTTTGCAGTAATTTGATTTTCTAGAAAAAAAACCATAAGCTCTCTCCATATCAGAGTTCTCAAATCGCTTGAACGATACTATCACGCATATGATATCTAGACGATAATATACGCAGACGTATTTATTTATTATTATATAACTTAACACTTTCCACGTATTACTTGTATCATTTTCCTCTTTAGTTCTGCCATACTTGTTCCCATTGAAGGTCAACGCTGTTAGTTAATTTAGCGCTAGCTTAGCAATAAACGTGTCTAACGAAAGTTCTAAATCCCCAATGACAGCTTATCAAATGATGATACCATATTCAATTCGAACCAGCTCCTTGCAGCGTTACTACCGTATTTACCACAATTCGACACACATTCACAACGTCCCGCACTTCAATACCTTCGATAAGCCGTGGCATGATTTATATTCTGCTCAGAGATACCTTCATGAAGCTTCCGTCTCCACACCTCGGCTTACCAACCGTTTATTTACACATCGTCCGCAGCAACGTCAATCGATCGAGCCCCCGAAGGTACAGCGCTTTACTCACACTAACCTACGTTGCCCTGGAGCTGGCGCCCGCAATCAAACACTTTACACCAGCCAATGGAATCCAATCGCTGCGGTACAAGATACGGGAACAGTCGTGTCCCATTTTGTTTCCCGAAGGAACCGAGAACGCTGGGGACACCGCGAGTTAGTTTCCTGCCGTGTCGTTAACGTTGCTTTCCGGTGGTAACGAGTGACATGATCACGTACCACCTCTCTGGCGGGTTTGGGAATAAATCACGTTTATAACGACGAGTGGATTATGTCTCCGTTTGTAAATGGAGCACAGGGACTGTTGGAGACATAAACGGATGGCAGAGTCATACTATTCTGAATGTGTTGTATCAATAGGGACACGTTTTAATTAATATTTGCTTGGTGAATGATGAGCGCTTTTCAGAGCATTTTGATTAGTTAAGGAAAGCTCTCGTACGTTTTTTTGTTAGAAGTAGTGAAATATTTAAGCTTTGCATTCCCGTTGCATATGTTTGTATCGCAAATGTATCTTCAGTTTTCCCTTCCATCCTGTTGGTTTATTTATTTGCCAAATTTGTAATCAAGTAATTGGATAGTCTAAAGTCCTTATTACTTCTCCTATCGAAGATCGGCCCAAAGCACGATACTATGAGGCTTCTTGACAGTACCCTATTAAATCACGAAAAAAACCGATCGTTTATCCGAAAAATGTTATTAATACTGGTATGTTAGTATTTTTAAATTTACAATAAAGTAGATTCATTACTATACTTGTAAATGTATTTTGCTGGTACTTGTAAATTTCCAGCGAGTATTCCTCCAAATTTAAGACTTTATTGCTAATATCAGAAACTAAAACTTTTCAAAAAAAATTGTGAGAAATTGTGCCAAAAATAAACCGTATTCTCGTACGCAGGACTGGCTATTCTGCCGTTGGTAAGCAAAGTCAAGAAGAGTCAGAAACAGCAACCCTCTTGAGGTTGTAGTGCCACAAAAGTTTTACATCGATAGAATAGAATCACCTGGACTATAAGGCGAGCCATGAAGAATTTCCTATCCACTATTGTATAAAGTTTTTGCCCGAAGCAGAGAAAAGGTGTTCGAGTATTCTTGTAATGGAAACTTACTTTCTCCTGCCTTGTCTCTTATTCTGGTCGAAATTTCTCCAAAGATCGCCTCAAACGATAGATCTTTGTTCTACAGCATTTCCCCAGTCAACCCCGAGGCTAACTACGTATTACTTCGGAATCGAAACCGGAGTTAAATTCAATATTGACTCCTCTGCCGAGTCCTCCTCTGGCGATTCCAGCGTTAACTACGGTGTTGATTCCGGGGTTTACTCTAACTTCCAATAAACGCTTCATTTTACACATGTTTTCACATAGATTTTTAGCAGATTTCCATAAGTCTTATGGATAGCTGCAATATGATTTTGATATTCTTGTTATTAACTCATTAAAACATTAAACCCCTTCCTTTTGCCTCCTGGTTCATATTTCGAAATGATTCGGAGTCTACTCCTGAATGGCCTGGAGTTGGATTATTCCGACGTGAGGCAACATTTGGATTTTAAAACATCACATCATGAAACAAATATCATGTGTCGAATGCAACTCTCTCCGAATGAATATTTGGGTTGGATAGGGCTTGCTCACTGGGCTTGGTGCATGTTTTTTTAAGTTAAGGATTAAACATCAATTATGTTTATGTTATGATTTTATGTTTAGAATAAACGGTAGAATTAAAGAATAAAATGAGTCGCTTTTTTCGAAGCATCTAACATCTGACATTTCTGCCCACGTGGTAGCGTCTACTTTTAAACTCAGTTGTAATGTACTCATCATTTTTATAAATATTTCCACAGTGTTGTACTTAGTTAATGCTCAGCAAATTTTGTCAAGAAGCACTTACAAGTTCAAAATCAAACACCAACGTGAAGCAAACATTGCACAAGCTTAATTGCGCAACTGTTAGCCTCTCTCGCTTTCTAAGCAATCATAATTAATGTGACATTTGTCAAGGTACGCCGAAAGGTGCTAAAAGCTTGTTCATTCGTATGAGCGCGTTCTGCCGAAGGTAAAAAAGAGAAAAAGCTAACCCGTGAGTCATGTAGCCAACCGTAAGAACAACTTACGGTGTGAACGAGCGTCTCATTTAACCTGCAACATTCCACTTTGTGGCGGCGGATGTACGAATTCTGACGAATCCTCCCTCACGCGGGCAAAGAAGTGTCACGTCATTTGCTCCATCGTATCACACAAACAACATTCAAACGCGTGTCACAAACATGGCTGAAGGGCCCCCCTTCACTGGAGCTCTTCTCAAGCATGTCCTGAAGCTACCGGAAAGAGGGGGGGGGGGCTTAACATTTTTTGCAAAACGAACCACAGATAGCACGGTTAAGTGTTGTCTCTCACTGAGGGTGACATATTTCTCACCCTCATTTTATCGTAAACGGGGAAAAAGGAAAAAAAAGATCAGATTTACATCAGCACAACAGCGACTTGGTAGAGGAAGGAAAAGAGAGCTAAAAAGAAGATATTTTATCTGTAATTAAATTTTACCTTCACATTCGCATGAAAACTGTCCAACTTAAAGCACGTTAAAGAATCATCAACCGGTGTGACATGCACTTATGTAATTTATCCACATAAAAGTTTTTTTTTTCGTCTGATTGACTGGCAAAAGAAGCTTCTATTGAATTCCATTTGGTGCGAAGATCAGCAAGGAAACCGTACACACTAGGAACTCCACCCATCTTCACCTTCGTGAATTAATAATTTCAATTTATTTCGATTCGTGTTCACCTGGCTGCACTCGTCTAAGGGTGTAGTAGCTGGGTGGCTTTTACTAGCCGGTTACTCTATTACGAACCTCATTTTGATTGGCCCTTTGTACTTGCTTTTGGCACACCTTCGCACTCTGGACCACCTTCGGCAGGTCGTTCGGGTGCATTGGGAAGTGTTCAAACGAAACACAAAACTACACCATCCAAGTACGAATGAAACGAAAAAAAAGCGACATACACACACACGTAGATCTAGAATCGAAGGACGTCGTTTGTACTTTATCGTTTAAAAATAGGGCCAATAAATGTTGGGAAGGTCGTCCCCTCGCTGTCGTCATCGTCGTATGAGGGTGAATATTATGAATATTTTACGCAACGCCACGCTACAGGCGTGTAGCGATGTCTTCGTTAAGCTTTCGGAAGCTTTTTTTCCAAATGCCGGCAGGTCTGAACGTCTGAATGTGATTGCCGGGTTCGTGGTAGTAGGAAAAGTTTGTCATTTTTTTTTCGTTATCTACCATTAACGCATTGAATGCCTTTGGAAGCGAGTTACTTGTGTTGGTTGTGAAAATGATGGAATTATGTTTTCATGTTACTTCCCTAATCCTTTCGAACGGTATTTTCCGGTGGTGTTATAGGCAATTTTATTCCGTTACTGTAAAGCAATGCGTGAATGTGGTTAAAAGGAAATCAACTTTCAAAGCTTTCGCGTATTGCAACATATGGTTTATTCTACAGTTCAAATTCAATCCATACTGAAACATATGTAATACCTACACTTGCTTAAATTTATGAGAAGAATTTTTCTGATTCTTTTTTCAAAGTCATATATCTAAATGAAAAAAAAAATGTTAAGCTAAATCGAACATAAGTCGAACCAACAAGACTAAAAGCGTCTAGAAATTCCTTATTTTATGTTTTCCAAAGTATTTATTCGAAGGAAGAAGGCAAAAATAAACTTTCGAAAATACTAATACTGCATTTTTCTGGATTGTTAGGCGTCAAGAATACATGATAAAAGTTTCAAATAAATATTTCGACAAATAACCAAGATACAGCCGAAAAGGGTATGCAAAAATGCCCATTTCCAAAGTTAGAAGCTTCTTTCACAAAACAAAATTTTTTAAATCAGTGTCCACAATTTCTTCGGAATCTTTGAAGAATTTGATTTTATATTTACCATTTGATTCACAATTTACCAGCACTAGTCGGAGGCATTGTTCTTTGAGGGAAAATTGTGAAAAATTTTAATCGAAAATTGTTAATTTCTTAAGAGCTTGATGTTTCCACCATTTTTTCACTGCGACAAGTATTAGATATTCTTTTAAAACATTTTTTAAAATTATTTTTTTGGATTATATTGACGAAACGCTAATGAGTTCAAAGCCCGAAAGAATGCCCCGAAGAAACGATTTTTTTAAATATATTTTTTACTTTCTCTGGAATGAGTATATATTCGAATGGAAATGTTGGCCATGCAGTGAAATAAAATTGAAATATTAATTGTAATAAAATGTTTTACTTGAAAAACACTAAAAATAACATTTTTTTAAGCTTCTGCATGTACATATATCTACCCTCAACTACTATATTTTACAAAACATTATGACCTTGAAATTAGTTTTACCTTTAAAGCACCAGAGGGGAAAGTAATACCCTGGCCAAATTAATTACTTGTGTCCATTATTTCACCCCTAATTTAATTCCGGACACAACCACAATACCACTAAAACCATCTGATAACAACAGCCTGGTAGGCCATTTACTGTAAACCACAATTAATAATTTCCAATTTTCCAATTTTCCTAACCGGTGCAAAAATTTCAATCGATCGATCAGGCTTCCAATTTTCCAAAGTTGTTCGGTTATTTGTTTTTGCGCACTTTAGAAATTCTTTCCAAATTGGCGGCATCGGTTCTAGGAAGGTTTTATTGGAAGCTTTTTTTCTTGAGTTTTGCTGGTACAATACAAACTCTAATAAGCTCGACATTTTTCTGTATTAGGAGTTACCCGGAGAGGGACAACATAATCGTTTGCCACATCACCTGGACGGAGAGCCATTGGAACGAACGAGCCTTCTTGGCAGCTTTCCTTTTTCCCACACTGTGCATTAATTAAGCTTACCGTTAGGGATCGGACGGATTTAATAACTGCGAAGGTCAGGGGTTGTTGCCTTCATCATTACGTTTAATTTTTATTAACACCTTGTTTATGTAGGCGTTGTTTTGACTTTCTTTGTGGTGGTTCACAAATGAAGTTAGTAAGCGTGCAACATCGGACATTAATCCCGGTAATTAGTCATGTTTAAACAAGGAAACTAAATCTGAATAATATGTTGGCGTGCTATCTGTCTTTTTTGTACAAAAAGTATAATCTTTTAGCAGTTTTTCGACTGAAAGTAATTAATATTACGGAAAGTAATATAAATGAACCAATTTGTTCTAAACAACTATAACGCCGTATTAATCACATTCCGGGAGCCGCAAATAAGAACCATTGCTGTTCTCTGTTTACAATTAAACGTATGCATGTAGCTAATGTAAAGCAACAGCAACCGCTTCAAATAGCTGGCAGTTTGTAAAGCATATTAAAGCACCAATCCACCACCACAACGGTGATGATGACGAAAAATTTCAATTATTCACCAAGACCACCTCATCGCCCATCAGCCCACCATTTCCCAGGTGAGCCAGTTTACGGAATTTACGGTTTCCATGGCCGGAAGCAAGGTTCGTTGGACCGGGCGTACCGTCTTTTCGGCATAACAATCTGTCGGCGACGAACGAAAGCGGCATCGCCAAAAAAAAGGACAAAATAAAACCAGCATCGAAATCTACATATAGAGAGGGAACTGTAGGAAGAAGCCAAAAGTTGCGAGGAAAAAGGATGAAAGTAGCAAAGTTTGAAGTCCTTGCTTTGGTTCGGTTTTCATGTCATTTGTTTTTCGATCCTTTTTCAACAAAAAAAAAACGCTCAACGGACGAAACATGCGATTGGAATTAATAATGTTGTTTTAAAGTAGCTTACGGTGGTCGTTGTGGTTTTTCTGTTGCTTTTGAAGTTTACTGATCATTGATTAAATGAGCTCAGGAAGAAGTGACAACAAGGCAGCTACCACACAGAGGCCTTACTAATTGAATGTGGGACAGGAATGTTGTCGTAGGTAAAAAAGAGTTCGCACCAGTTTTTTTACGTCCAACCCAGCTTTTGCACACACGGACGATTCTCCCTGCCAGTTCGCTACCGGTGCGGCCAAATTGAAATGCAACATTTGTTATGTAGATTTATTCCCACGGGCAACCATGAAGCTGGACAAGAGGATGCTCTGCTTATATTTGACGTGGAAAATGATTTACACACCCGGACAGTATCGCCAACGTGTTTCATTATTCAATCCCAAGTGAAGTTACATTTTGCAACAATAAATAAGCATTGGGATCTCGTGTCCATGGATGCACGAGTGATACAATGAAGCAGTTCAATGACGTTAAAGGTGTTAAATAAATTTATTGTTTAAATCCCTTTTAACTATGCAATCCATTATCAAAATCGGATTGTAAAAGGATTAAAATCAAAAACCAAATATTTATTTACTAAACAAAATTAAATTTTCTCTTATGTGGTAATAGAAACATTAACAAAGAAAAATAAATTAACAATATTTTTCCGGCCAGGATGGTTTTTATATGCGGTTATTTGCAATGCTAAAACGACACGATCCCCTAGCCTCGTGCTTCTGCGTTCGGTTCAGAACACCGAAGACCGTGGTTCAAATCTCATTTAAATCAACAACCAGTCTTTCGAAGGTGTACCATGCCCTGCGTTGGTTTTAGTAAATCCATTACTACACATATGACAGCAATAACAACTTAGTAAGTACATCGTCATTAAACTAATAAAAATATAATACTTTGGAAGCTTTCTCTCATCAGTCGCATGGGGCGCTACACATACTCCATTAAGCTTGTCATATATGCATCATCATCATGTTGATTGATTTCTATTTTTCATTTCTACACCAAACCAAACATTTCACAATGTTTGAAATACATAGGAAAGAATATTTTGCACAGCAAAAGATGGATCGTGCATACAAAAAAAAACAAGACACCAAAAAAAAGAATCAGAAAAAATCCTTGGAAACTTCTAGCCGGCACAAGCATCAACCATCAGCATGGATTCCGTTCCAGAAACGTCCGTCACCGCGAATCCAGACGAGAGAGTTTTTGTTGATATTAACGTACGCTGCGGATGACGTTGAGGCCGCTGATTCCCGTGTGTATGGAAAGTAAACAACTTCTTCGTTTGCTTGACGAGACAAGCTCGTTTATTGCTCCGTGTAAGCTGTTTTCCTTTGGGTGATGGAAAAATTTGGGAAATGAAAATCGTTATTATTCAGTTGCATCTGACGAGAGAGAGAGAGAGTAAAGCAAAAACGACCAAAATTCAGTTTACGAAGCATCGAAGACGTCCAGAAGAAGTAATGCACAACGGTGATACATTCGGGTGCAACTTTGTCTAGTCAATGAACGGGAAAATTCGTGGCCTTCGCCATCACGTGACGGAAAATTGGATGTATGTATGTAGAGTGTTTGTGTGCTTTCCGAAATCGGAGGATCCTGGCAACAACGCTTAGCGTACCTGTGCCTGTGTGTGCTGTGCTCGTTTTGACTACAGGAAGTAATTGAGTGCATGTTTGAATAGTTCATTTTGACAGTTTCATTGCAAGCGATGGTGTACGTGGTTTCTACGTTTTCAATTCATATTTATTTTTTGTGCATGTTTATATGTTTTTTTTGCCTGCTTACAAAATACACCATGGAAACGCTGAAAGCAATTTCACGCTGGCTTACTAACTGTCCCAAGCGCCAAGGCAACAACGCGTTACGAAACCCGTACAAACATGCTTGCAAGGATCCTGCATTTTTCGTTCTTTTACGCGGCTGGGTAGTTGCCTTGACTCATTTGTTTGTGGGCGTTAAAGTGGTTGTAATATTATCATGTGTCCCCAAAAATCCTAACCTTCCATCCCTTCTACCAAACGTTACCGGAGCAACCGAAGCTTATCGTAGATTCGAGAAATTCTGCCGAGAGATTTCAGAAGAAATTACTACGGGAAATGTTTGTTTTCCTAACTACCAGATTTCTTACAAGCAGACTGTTTACGTGTATATGTGTGTGAGAGTAATTCGATTGTCACGGGAAATCGCCCAACACGGTTAATGAATTTCTAATGGAGATTGATTAGATTTTGGAAAATATGCCCTGTTCGTGGATTATAGAACAACACACGGTTGCCATGCGGCCGACGAGGGCAACACTTCCATTCGACATGGTATTGGCGGCAAACTTGGAAACCGGTTTATATGATGGTTGCCATGGCATCAACGCTCACACGAAAATTATATGATACGTTTAGTGAAAATTATTGTTTTGAAACATTTTGTATATTAAAAATGCTTGATAAAACTATATACGTCAGCTGATTTTATTATTCATAAGGAGCAATGAGTTCTTAATGTGTTTCTTGTTCTTGTTCTGTGATACCTTATATCTGCACTGAGATGTGAAGATCGAAGCTGCTACCATTAAGACATCTGATCATTACGCCGATCATAGAGGATGTGGATCCTATTCCTGACTTAATTTTTTAATAGTACTTGCAAGATTATATCTGGCTTTGAAAAATGTGTTCCATTCTTAAGTATGTCTTGTTATCATATCTTTGGATTAACGAATTAGATGTTTCTTTCGACGAAAGTAACTCATAGTATAGAATTCTGAACTGCTCCCACCAAATGCACTATATAACCTTCTAACATAACCTTCTACATAACCGACAGGTTAAATACTTTGGAGCTATTTTAGACGACAAGTTGAAGTTCCTTGTTCAGATAGACTGGGTCACCTCCAAAGTGGCAAAAAAGTGTGGAGTCGTCATTAGACTGACGAACAAACTTGATTTTTTTAGAAAAATTTCATCTCTACAAATCACTTATATCAAAAAAGCTTCAATTTCTGCTCGTCTATTCTGTTTCTTGGCAATAAGGGACAAACGATTAGGCTACAACGATTGCAAAATCGTATTATGAGGTTAATGTTGTTCTGATCGGCGTACGTTGTCTGCTGTTATGCTAGATATTCTACAATGGATATCTGTAGAATAGACGATAGTGTATCAGACCAAGACTATTATATTTTCGATATGGAATGGCCTATCTCCGGAGTATCTGAGAGAGAGAACATCTTCAAGGATCTAATGTTTATAGACACTGTAAACGCAGCGCAGATGAACCCAGAATTCCAAACTTACTATATCACAGTGCTAGAAACTCTTTGTTTTTCAAAGACATTTAAGAGGTTCAACAGATTTCCCAGAGAAATTAAGAAAGCGAATATATTACAAGATTTCAAGCGTAGGTGTTAAACAAACTGTGTAATGTGGTATATGTGTAGATCCTGTAGAGTCCCACGTCAATCTTGTGTAGACCATTCTCGTCCCTTCCGCAGTTATGTATAACTGCATTTGTCTTCATGATCTAGTGATGGCGATAAGATTTTTGTGTTTTTAAATATTAATTTAAAAAAAACATGTGTCCATGGCGAAACTCATTGCTCCTTGGAGTGCCATGTAAAAGATGCCAGGGAATACCATTGTGGTGAAGTTAGGCCCGTTTTTTCTCTGTGGAATTATATAGGTACGTCTTACAATATTGTGTACAATATTTATACGTATATATTTGTACAATATTTTACTAATCGTGAAAGGTTTCATCTTGTCATTCTTGTTCCTGCGTTCCAATTTTGATTTTGTTTTTTCGTTTATGTTTGTTTGATTTTTGTCGTTATTTTTTGTTATGTATAGTTTTTAAGGTACTTTTTTGTCCTTTCTCGGATGATTGTTGAAACAAACATAAATAATGAATGCCTTATTACTCAGCTTTTGGTAGCCTCATTGCAAGCCAAATTTCAAGGGCCAAAGAATAAGATAAATCATTTACTTATGCTTCCGTCTGTTAAGTCATCTTTTCGACCAACATCATTTGAAAACTGTGATCATATTATTTTTATCTTATCATTATCACTGAGCACACCTTTAAGGAACTGTGCGATTAATAACTTATTTGTAATTATATTGATACCAGACCTGTAATTNCTCGAGGAAGCATTTCATACACGGCGCTAAGCATGAACCACGAGAAGTGTAGTTCCCTGTTGGGAGTTCAAAGGAGTAGTGTTCTTTTGTAATGAAAAAGCATGTTGCATCATTTGCACAACTTTTTCATTCAAGTTCACTTGCTTTCTGACGTACTACCAGTCCTAACAATTAATGTTGCTGCGTATATAATAGGGGGTTTCATCTCCTTTTCTGCATCGTATTCTGCAAAATACATGTTACCTTATTTGCTACTTTCCTATGCAAACATAGTGTGCCTAAGGTTAGCGGCAAAACTCCTGCCCCGTACGTGCTCTGTGTCATCCCTTGAAGCAATCCAGTGCTCAACCTGCTCAGTGCCAGGAAAGTGAAGGTTGCAAAAGAGTGATCCTAGGCCGGCAGACATGGAGATGGCCCACGAAGTGGTGGAACTCGCCAACGAGCTGGCACGTGCCGTAAAGATAACAATGGATCCAGAAGCAACACAGCAGGCACGGATGGACGCATACGTAGCCTGTGAACGGTATGTGCCTAGTGCCCTTTAATTGTAATCATTCGGAATGTAACAATCCGAAATGTTTCTTTACAGATTCAAAGATGTGTCTCCGCTGTGCGCACAAGCGGGTCTTTCACTGGTGACCGGCAACTATCCGCCCATCGTACGTCACTTCGGACTGCAGCTAATGGAACATACGATCAAGTTCAATTGGAACAGCATTTCCCAGCAGGAGAAAATATTCATCAAAGAAAACGCGATGAAACTGCTAAATGCCGGTGTCGGGGAAGCACAGGATCAAAGTCTCGCTCACATTAAGGACGGCGTGTCACGAATTATCGTGGAGATGATCAAACGGGAATGGCCCCAACAATGGACTACGCTGCTGGTTGAGCTGAGTGATGCATGTTCACAGGGCATGGCGCAGACGGAGCTGGTGCTCTTGGTGTTTCTTCGATTAGTGGAAGACGTAGCACTGCTGCAGACAATCGAGTCCAATCAAAGGCGGAAGGACATTTACCAGGCACTGACCGTGAATATGTCGGAGATATTCAACTTTTTCCTACGACTAATTGAACTCCACGTGGGTGAGTTCCGAAGCGCTACCTCGGTTGGAGATAAGCATAAGGCACACGGTCACAGTCGTGTCGTGCAGGTCGCATTGCAAACACTAACCGGGTTCGTAGAGTGGGTATCCATCAATCATGTCATGGCGGCAAACGGACGGCTACTACAGATTCTGTGCATTTTGCTGACGGACGTTGACTTCCAGCAACCGGCTGCAGACTGCCTTGGACAGATTGCAAACCGGCGAGGACAGTTGAAGGATCGCAAACCGTTGCTCTTGCTCTTCGAGGATGCTCCGGTTGAGCATTACTATCAAGCGGCCTCACAAAATGATCGTCTCGGGACGGAATCGTACTATATGTTCCTGAAAAAACTCATCCCAGTGCTGACCGGATTAGCATCGCAGCTAACGGCCTTGTGGGGCAAGGAAGACTGTCAACCCATTCGTCCCCACTGTTTGGCGACCTTCTTAGGCACGGTACTGATCTTTACACGTCACTCCAGCTACAGTCTTGCGCATCCCGCTGCCCTGATTTGGACGAGCCTGTTAAAGCACGAGCAAATATCCAAGGAGCATCAGGTTCTCGAGTACATTCCAAAGGTGATCGAAGTGATTGGACCGAAAATCATAAAGGTAAACTATCCGCTAATGCGCCCCACGGAGGTAACGATGCATCCGCAAACGTTCGCCAGTCTCGATTACGACGGAGAGGAAGAGTGGTTAGTGTTTTTCTATCGCTGTCGAACGGATTTTTTGGAAATCTTTCGTCAGGCGACACTAATAGCACCACTCGTAACGTTTTCCTACTGCGAACACTGGCTTAGTGCAAGGCTACAGAAAACGACCACGACCGAGCGTAACAGCGCGTGCAGTGTTACCGATCCGGTATACCTCGAATGGGACGCACTGACCAACGTGCTAGATGGGGTGTTATCGCGCATTCTAATGGTCACCGAACGTCCGTCCGTGTCGGCCGGATTAAGGCTGCTGGAGGAATGTTTGAAGGTGGAATCAACCGATCCGCTCGTTCTGTCGGTGTTACTGTCCTGCATTTCCTCACTGTTCGTGTTTCTCAGCATGTCCTCCTGCCAAATAACGGCAGCGAACTGTGTCGCCATGACCGGTGTCCAGCTGTTGCCACGGGTGCTGGAAAAGATATTCGCCTCGCTAATTTTTCAAGAACAGGGAGAAACGCGGCACACGCGTTCGGTAGCGGTTAAAAATTTGCGTCGCCATGCGGCCGCTCTAATGGTGAAAATTGCGCACAAATATCCGCTTCTGCTGTTGCCCATCTTTGACCAGATCAACACAAGCGTAAAGAACCTGATCATTCAGCCGGAACGGCTCAGCAAGGTTGAGCAGGTAACGTTGCTGGAAGCGTTGCTGCTAATTTCTAACCATTTCTGTGACTTTGAGCGTCAAAGCGGTTTCGTAGCGGAAGTCATACGCGATGATGTATCGATATGGGGCGGAATACTGATGCCGGTGGTAAAAAATGCTCACACCTTCATCGAGTACGTCGGTCTGAACCATCCAGCCATTGAACCGTTTGCCACTACAATCGAGGATCCGTACAACGTGAACCGGAGGCAGCTTACGTACGCGCTCAGTCTCGTCCTGGGAGTTATCAAGCGTTGCTCTTGGCCAGATGATCCGGATCGTTGTTCGCGCGGTGGCTTCGTCGTAGCGTTAACCGAGTCTGGGAATCCGATCTGCCGCAATCCAGCTACCTCGCACGTTGTCCCACTGTTACCCCACATCCTGTCGCTGATGCGCTGTCTCAACGAGTTGTGGAAACCGGACGCTTTGCAGACATTTTCTGCCTCTTTTCGCAACGCCAATGGTATGCAGGAGAGCGAGAAAAAGCAACTGCTCGGTGTGTCGCCGGTGCTGCAGGATCCGCTTGATCCGTCGCAAAAGATGCCACCGACAGCTTTCGGGCGCATGCAAACGTTTCTGTCGAATATCTTCGAGCACTGTTACCACATGATGGGATCGGCTGGACCGTCGCTCGGGCGAGATCTATACGCCCTGCCCGGAATCGCGAACGCTATCGTTGGAAGTGTGTTTGCCAGCCTGGAGTATGTGCCAGACTTTCGCCTCCGAACCATCGTTCGGGTATTTCTTAAGCCATTTATCTACTCCTGCCCACCGGTGTTCCATGAGCCAGTTCTGTTGCCGATCTTTGCCCACTTTGTACCATTCAGTGAGTGTCTCGACGCAGCACGGAATATCAGGTATTCAGCAAGAATGAATGAAAATTGTTTTTTTTTTATTTGTTTGCAGTGTTGACAAGACTGACTGCTCGCTGGCATTACATTACATCGCTATACGAATCTGGCGAGCTTGGGGAGGACGTAAGCGACACACAGGAAGTGTTGGAAGATATGCTCAATCGAACGCTTACCCGAGAGTATATTGATGTGCTCAAGGTGGCACTGGTCGGAAGTACCATAGATCCGACTGCAAATTCAGCCACCGATGCACCGATGGCTGGCGGTATGGATCAGGATGATCAGAGTATGGACGGTACACCGCAAGCGCTGACACGCGCTGCCCAATCTGCCATGACGTCGGAAGTCATCAGTGATCTCGGTGGGAAATTGCTGCGCAATCAATACACTAGTAATTCAATCGTTATGACGGTTTTAAGGTATGAAATGGGAGAGCAAACATCAAAAGAAAATTTATACTTACTAAAGGAAACGTTCTCCTACAATTCCAGCGTGCTTTCGTGGAATGACAGCAATTCGAGCTTGAAAGCGACACTGCTCAGCGGTCCAATCATACGATTCCTAGCGTCGGAACAGTTGGTCACGGAAACGTTAGCATCACACATTATCATCGCGGTATTGAAGGCACTTCAGCTGCACGGTCAGCACGAATCTAATCAGGTACGTGGGCTCGGTGGGAAATGTAACTTCCGGACAAACATACTAATGCACATCAATCGCTACATCAATTCCAGACATCGCTCATTACGCTCGGTGTGCAGACGTACGAAATACTTCGACCAAAGTTCCCAAACATACTGGAAGTGTTGCAGCAGATCCCGAACGTGAGCGCCGGTGATATACAGAAGCTTGACGAAAAGATATCGTCCGGCAGCACGAAAGGGAACAAGATCGATAAGGCAAAGAAGGATCTGTTCAAAAAGATCACAACGAATATCATTGGACGTAACATTGGTCAGCATGGTCGGAAGGAGGTAAAAATTCTGAACCTTCCACCGATCGTCGCCCCACCCAACAATCATCGCTCGAACGCATTTAATTTGATTGAAAGCAACCAGGAAACTGGGCTGGCGCATTTATTCGTCCGACGTAGTTAGTGTCATGTTGTGGGTGTGTTGTAGTCGGGACAGACATGCGCATCCGGCGTTAGAGTTCATCGAACCGCAAAGGATGCATCTATCTGAAAAGGCTGTACTCTTGGCAGGGAAAGACGACAAATTCCGAAGCATACACTCAAGACTTGTGAATACTTTTTTATTATAAATTTATGCTTAAGCTTCGTACTTTTTATATTTATTAGTCAATCGTGAAATAATGCAAGTCTTGAGGCGCGCTTCTGCCTTTGGCAAGTTTTGAGGGGGGAGGCGAAATGAAC
This sequence comes from Anopheles parensis, assembly GCA_016254315.1. Lineage (NCBI taxonomy): Eukaryota > Metazoa > Arthropoda > Insecta > Diptera > Culicidae > Anopheles > Anopheles parensis. The sequence goes on from CM028126.1 coordinate 23,594,317, forward strand.
GATAATTTTGTAAAGCTAATCGTTCGGCACCGGATGAATGTTACGCTTATGCGATTGTTTTTTTTTCTCCTTCAAATGAATTACCGTTACCGTTTATTGCTTTTTCCATAATAGCGCAACCAGTGTAGGGCAGTGTAAAATATTTACTGTTTTCGTGTAAAAATTGGAAATTAAATTTCTCTGTTATGATATCGTCACAGCTTGTAGGTATGTTTTTTGAAAAGTTTTTGAAACGGAATACGCTGCTACCGGACAGGAGCTCCGTAGGTTTGTTAAATATTTTTATACGAAGGTGTAATAGGCTAAGCAATTTGGCGCATGGGACGCGTCACGCGTGTACTCAAGCGGTATGGCGTACGCCGCTTGATGCTGATTGAGTGAAGGTTAGCAGTGATTTGCTTAAAATGCTATTTGCATTTTATCTTTCTTTTTTTTGTTCGTTTGTTTCAACTGTTAGGTCTGCATCAGATACGGTAGGTACCAAAAGTCAGGTAAAGTTAGGGAATGCATGCTGGCTAAAGATCGGACTAGTAAGGCTCACCTTTTCCTAACCTTACATTGTAGAGCGCGAACGCGTGTCGGCATTTCGGATCGATACGGATGTGTAATATTTATAAAATTACATGATACGCTAATTGCGTCAAACGACCGGGAAAATAAATGTGTAAGAATCAATTATTGTAAATGTAACAACATGTTTTTTTAATTCTTTTTCAATTCTTGATACGTTTTTATTTCATTTAAGAATATAACATTTTATATATTAACGTTCATATCGCAAACGTTACTATATGGCTAATGGGCACTCGGTACCCTGTTTACCAACATCTGTGGTAACTTCGGCCGGTGTAGCTTTGATCGTATTTTTTAGGTACTGTAGAATCTGATTAACTGCATCCTTGCCAGCAATACCTGCCACGTATTGTAGGGCTACATAAAAACCGTCCTCCTTACGATGGATGTTCAACGCCGCCCGCAAATACGGATCGTCTGTGTGAGTTTTTTGCTGTGAACTATGTTCTTGCTGCTCAACGTCAAGTCTTGGTCTCTTTTCGTTATTGCTATGCTCCAGACCGTTTCCGTTTGTTGCTTCCGTTCCATTCTTTCCTTGTGGGCTGATTTGTGCGGCACGTTTTTTTCTCCGCTGATGTGACCACGTGTTCTCCTGAGCCGTAAGTTCTAAAATAATTCCTTCCGCTTTGTTCGTTTCGAACACTGTACGCACGTCGATCGCTATCGCTTTCAGTTTAGCGAGGACACATGTTTTAACCGCTTGAATTGAGTCCATATCGCTAGCAGTAAAGATTCTGCAGGCCACGGGCTTTCCGATGGCTTTGTTTTTCCCAGGAGACACATTATTTTCGCCTGTCGTCAAACTGTTCGGCACGAGCGAAAGCAGCAGCTTAGCATCGAAACTCCATGCTACGGCCCATCTTGTCGTATTGCCTTGGCAAAATCTGCTCACAGTGATGTTGTGTATGGATGCCCGTTTCAGTGTGCGCAATATCCTCTCGAAGCTACTTTTATGGCCTATCATCGTTGTGTACACCGAGATACGTTCCTTCAGCTGGATGCTTTCTTCTATAATCTGACTAATAAACGTTACCTCTCCACCTTCCGTAGCCAATTCTTCCAGCGAACCGGTACTAGCGTTCGAAGGTTCCCGTCTTTTTCCG
>CM028126.1:23625532-23658667 GCA_016254315.1 Anopheles parensis
CTAAGGTTAGGACTGAAGCCTTTTCCTTCGGCCACTTTCCCGGATGTGCCACGTACCATGGTGCGGCAGTAGTCGACGTTGCTCCCGATGGTATAGTTTATCGATTTCATGTAATTCATTTTCCAGTTCCCATTGCCATTGCCCGTAACCCAATTATGGTAGGCCATCAATGGTTGTGTAGTGTTCCGTAGTGTTCATCGCACCTGCAATTGCCCGCAAATTACCGACACCGATCGAGACGGGGCCCTTAAATGTTTTGTACTGGCAGCACCCGGAACACAATCGGGTTTCCCCTCCTGCGAGTGACTTGCAATCTGGAAATGGGGCCTGTACCCTTCGGGAAGGTGTCGGTGTTTTGTGGGCAGACGGCAATAAACCATCGCTGGTTCCGGTTCCGACGCAAAACGCAAATGACTTTTATTCTAATGTGTGCGTTGTCTCTCGGCGGATTTCTACCGTTTTGTCCGGACCGGATGTTTGAGTTCTTCGTGGGGTTGGTCTAATGGTGAATGGTTTGAAGTAATTTATATGCTTCTTAATCATCGACTGATGGGAGTATCTTTCAAACTGGACACACTGTTCGAATGTTAAGGATGTAAACATTTTCCTAACATCCATTAACGATGCTGGGATTGATTTACAACATTCAATTCTCAACATTCATTCCTAGCTTGAATTGGAAACTATTTTAATGTTTGTTGAAATTCATTCCAACACCATAAACGCTGTGTAGTTCTTTAGACATTTAGACATCATCAATTTACAACATCTGAGAATTAAGCTTCGCTTTAAAATGCATCCAACGATATTGAAGAGGGCAAGAAAAAGTGTTATTCCAAAAAAGAAAAAAAAGGATGTAATAAGCGGGTGTCGTAAGTTACGATCTGGGTTTAATTTGAAATCTCACTTTTCCTTGTCTCAATGGTCCGCTTTGCTGAGTAATGCTATCCCCCGGCTCAAGCAAAAGGGAATTATTTGCTGAACGAACTGATTGTATCTGGATGGTTGTCTAGATGAGACAGAGAAGGAAGTAAATAAAATAGGAAAAATTATGCGGGGAACGTTGAAATTGGACTTAACTGTTGAACTTAAGAAAAGCTTGAAATATTCTAATGTTATACGTTTTAAATTGTAAAAAGGCATTTCAAATATTACAAGTTGTATTCTCAACTTTTATGATGTTTTGATAAGTGTATCAATTAAGTTAAATTTCGATTCAAGACTATTTTAAAACATAATTATGAGATATATTTTAAGGACCTTACCTAGCAAGCAAGGTATAATTATAAGCTATATACAAGTGGATTAGGATATCTTTTCATACTGCAAAAAAGAACTGTTTGATTCGTTTTAGTTTTCCTCAAGTCTTTAAATTTTACATAAATAAGGCTTCTTTGAGGCGAAATCTTAAAAATATAGCTAAAGGGATCCTTAACTAACAGTAGATTAATCAGTGAGTTATTTATTTATTACTTATTTATTATCTTATATTTTTGGCTACTTATTTATTCTTCACTATAACTACTAGGTGATCTTATTAATCTCTTATTATCATGGCAGGACGAGTCATACTATTTTGCAAAACAGGTAATTAAGGTATTTTCTTAGTTTTGTTGCACTACAAACCTCAAGAGGTCTTGCCCAAACAGTTTAGGGTTTCCTTAGCAGAATAGTCAATCCTTTGTATCGTGTGTTTGGATGGTCCTGTCGTCCCTAATACATCCACCACCGGACATAGATATAGAAATCCTATAATTTATAGTTTATAGAAATCTTAGTGACACTTTCGTTACTTTGGAAAAGACAAACAACAGTGTTGAATAGAGTACCATCAGGATGTTAATTACCAGAAGTTCCTCAGTATAGACGAGAACTGAGAAGTTCTGAATGACTCTAGGGAAGTTATCACGAATCTGTACATCACACTTGCTCATATAGATATCCAACTGTCGAATACTTATGCCTAACGAAACCCACCTCATACTATCAACACTACGCCAAGATTGCCCAAAAAGTTCCTTATTACCTCTGAGGTACTTTAACGCATCAGTGCAGAGATCTTAGCTACAATTATCTACTTTCTTGTTAGAATTCTATTTCCTCAAACCAACATCCAATTGAATCAGAGGATTTCACTAATCTTTATTCCAACTGTTCCGATACTTTACTCAAAAAGAGAAATTCTACAAGTAGTTCCCATTAATGCTCCATAGGTATCTCATTTCAAGAGTAAATTGCGTGCAGATCACCACGTTGTTTAAATTCTGTCTTACTTACCACACTAAGTCCATCATGAAGATCCCCATACGCTTGTTTGGGTAATTGTAAACAAACAATCTCACCGATCGATAAGCTCTCTCTCTCTCTCTCTCAGTAACGAAAGTCAAATGTTGGTAAAATTAACAATCTTCATTGCCCTTTGCCACGCTGAAAATGTGAAACATCCAGACACAGCAAAACAAAACACACTACAATCCGAATATTTCACACGACCCCCGCAAACAGAGATGGCATTAATGGCCAGTAAATGAAATTGTTTTTACTTGATTTGCGTTCCAAATGCGCCCCATTTACGCCTCACAGTTGATAACGCTAAGGCAAAGGTTCGTGTTTTTGGTTTGATGTTTAAAAACCGATTTAAACTAATTTCTGAACCACCTTAAACTGGCATATTCTCGGTTTGTGTAATTGTTTTCTCACTTTTCCATGCTGTNCGCCCCATTTGCGCCTCACAGTTGATAACGCTAAGGCAAAGGTTCGTGTTTTTGGTTTGATGTTTAAAAACCGATTTAAACTAATTTCTGAACCACCTTAAACTGGCATATTCTCGGTTTGTGTAATTGTTTTCTCACTTTTCCATGCTGTAGCTTCGTTTTAATTTCATGGCATAATCATTGCGAATGTGAAGAACTCGTCCGAACATGGACATGTTTGGACGGGGTTTCTTATCGTATCGGACAAGGTGCCGAAATGGCGCACTGATCGTCTGTAGAATGTCGGTGCAACATTAAAGTTTTGACTTTTTAACACCGGAGCAATCAGCAATAACGATTCTATCTTTTTTTAAAAAAAATGAGAAATGCAAGAAAAAAAACTTTTTCAAATTAAATTATATCCTTCTAAAAGGGTACGAAAAAGTGCGGAAGCATAAAATTGACAAAATATGAAACAAAATAAACAAATAATTCCAACACGAGATATTCGCCACTATCTTGCTTGCACCAAAACAAGCAGCTTTGAGTTTATGGAAAATGAAATCATCATTTGTAGATGGAGCAGAAAATCGGATTACGGTACCAAAAGCCTCCATTTGGGACGATGGGAACTAAGACTTCCTGTGGCTTGTTACAGATGGAAATGATAAACAACAGGGAGAAAAACAGAAGAAGCAAAACCAAGAAAAGAGACATAAAAACACACAGACACACAATGAAAGGGTTGGATGTACTTAATCAGCGAATTTCGATTTGACGAAATGAAAGATCCCTCGTAAGTAGTGACACGAAGGACACGAGTTTGTGATGGTATGGGTTAAGGAAGAACTGAAATGAAAAGTTTAAATAAATAGAAAATTAAACCAATTTAAATATTCAACCAAAGTTTATTTCCGAATAAATAATTTTAAAAGAAATCACTTCAAACACAAGTAAAAAAGATTAGTCAAATAAAAACTTCCTTCACATTTTCATTACATTCCTAAAGTATAAAATAAATCATTTGTAGTTTTGATTTGCTGCCAAAAAATGAGTAATTTTTTTCCCATTCCGCTTAAAAAAATTGAAAACATGTGAATGAAGTTTGGGGAAAAGGTATTAAAACAAAAACATGTCCGGAAATGGTTGTCTCGCGCTTGTCTCTGTTACGGCAAATGGAGTCACTCGCATGGCGCATCAATTATACCAACCGTTGATGAGTCAGGTGTTTTTATGAGATTTTTTGTTTTGGTTGGCAATGAGAATAATTGGGAATTGCGGGAATGCTTTATGATCGTGAGGATGGGTAATGAAAAGAGGTTGAAAATTTGGACTACCAGAAACATTCCCGAACATAAAACTCTCACTTAATGCTATGAAAAAAATTTTTTTAGAATAATTTTACCCAATTTTTTATTAGTTAATTTACTTCAATAATTTTTGGTGACTAAGCTAGTATTAGTTATTCGCCCAAACTGTCACAAATTGGGTGTATCACTGACAGATGACAGTGATATTTCATGATGTGCTGAGGTGCGATAAATTCTTATTTAATTAATAAATCGACAACAAAATCTACTCATGCAACCAAAAAGGGCATGGAACCTATTTATCATAAAGAACATCAAACGCATTAATACGCAAGGGTTAATTGTAGAGCTTCAATCAGTGTCCAGCAAAACCGTCCACACTTTTCCGCACATTGACGGATGGTCACTGTCATGGATATTTTGCGTCAAAAGCGCCAACGTAAGCGTTCGTCCGTCCCAGCACAATTTAATTAACTTCTCTAGGGGGGGAACTCATACCGCAGTAACGTTCTAACCGTTGCCGAAAATGGGTTGATTCGGACATTCAACTAGCCACACCATGGGGCGTGTACGTGTGTGCCGCCGTACTTGATGTTTGGTAAACAAAAAAGCGAATAATCAAAACCACTCGAAAGTGGTGAAGTAAACGCGTTTTAATCGGTTGAACAGGAATGTCCGTGGGTGCGAATCGACGATAATTAGTCGAATTGTGGTTTACAGAAGGATCGGTTTCATCAATAACGATCTGTTTTGGCGGTATTGTCCAAGTTCATTTATGAAATATTAGAAGAATTTTTTTTGTGATAATTTATAAATTTTTCATAAATATACATACACGAAGAATTTGTTCATGAAGTTTTCGTTTCATAGTTTGGAACAATTTTCATAATTTTCTACAAATGGTTAAAAATTTATTTCAATATTAATTAATTGTCTCCAACTGTTGAAGAAAAAGTCAGCTAAAGAACTGGTAAAAAGTTGTTTATTTTTACAACTTTCAACAACGGTCCAACGCTGAACTGATTATCCGGCTATGAGTAAATGAAGGCGAGGAAAATAAAAAATGGCGAAAAATGACTTCTCTTGAGGTCCTGGGCCACACAAGAAAAGGAGAAACTCCAGTTACAGCTGACCAGATATTAGGCTTATGATAAGACCGTTAACAGTTCTAAAGAACAGTCCTGTACGTCGGTTTATCGAAAAAAATCCTCAATGTTGTGTTGAGCAAACGAAGTATAAGATTTTTTTTTCATAAAATTTTTTTTCTACTTAAAAAAAATATATTAATTTAATTTACACCTAAATTTAATATTTTTTCTTTTATAAGTATAAATAACAAGCAATATAAGTAGTTAAAATACTTTTTATGATGTGTAGATTAATTAAGGTGGTGCATGTGATAAACGGCGCCGGTCCACACGGCAGGACCGGGTTCAAATCCCATCCGGATCGTTCCCCCGTAGCAAGGACTGACTATCCGTCTACGTGGTAAAAATAAGTCTAGTAAGCCAGAAATGGCCGGCGTGATCTGCAAGGTCGTTAAAAGCCAAGAAGAGAAGATTAATTATATTTTAATTTTCATGTTTAACTCTTAAACGCCTTTTCTATGTTCTGTCGAAGCAATTAGTGACAATTTTTTATTCTATTTAATGTTGAAATTTAATTTTATTTGAATTTTATACTTTTAAATTATTAAAACAATTAATTTATTAAAAAATATCTCATCAACAAAAGCATTTAATAAAGTGCAATTATTGTTAAATAATGTTATTAATTAGTATTACATCTATCACTTCACTTGTGGACCATTGCTCACCATAGCTATCAATAGCCATTGTTTGTTTATGGTTGTTTCCTGTAGATTGGACGCGTGGTGTGATAACGATGACAAGACTAACAACGTCTAGAAGAGATAAGCATTTTTCGGCATTTTTGATTACGAATCCATCAATGGAAAAAGATACACAATATCGATGGGGAAGATTGTTAATGGTTGTGTTAGAAAAAAATTGGCTACCTCAGGTGCCACGCAGTCTCCCGGAAGATAAAGCATTGTTCATAGTAGCGAAGTTAAACTTGGTCAAATATTTTCATTCTTTTTTTTTAATCTTTTGTGCTGTAAACACACACCCATAATTATTACTTCTTGTAGGCAAGAAATATGTCGTATTTAACAATGACTTGGCGAACAAAATCACTTCCTCCTATCATTCATTATACGCTCGAAGGCTTGAGGTAAGTGTGTATCAAATAAAGATAAATCGAAACAAAAAAAAACCATTCCTAGGTGCGAGATACCGTGCAGTGGTGAGTGAGTCACGCAACATCCTCCAGGGTGATGTAGCATCTTTTTTTCTTCTTTGCGTAACCATCCACCATCGAAAAGATTGTCGCGAAGGTAGTATGTAAATATGGCCGCTACCGGTCAAAGTCGCGTTTGGATGGAGTATAAGGTTTTTAAGGTGCGAAAGACACAGTTTACCCGTCACATTCGTTACGCCGATAAGTGTTTATCGATGATTATTCAGAAAACCAAAAGTAATCGACATTGGGAATTAGTCATGCAAGTGTTGGCCCTTCAAGCATTGCAGCTATTATGCAATGGTGTGAGACATCTTGGGGTTTTTTTTCATTTTGCATTAACGAGGTGAAATTTTACTTAATTTTCTATATTTTGGTGCATGATCATTTTGTACGCAGAACAACGGTGTGTGTAATTACGGTACCCGTTCGCTAGATTTGGGTTTTCTTATTGTGCCATCAAGTGATTGATTCGATAGTTGAGTCATTGGGTTAATCGGCTTTGATGATGAGGTTAACGTTAACGTTATCTTTACGGTGATAGGAGACAGTTTTGTACTTTGTAGCACAGATTAATCCTGCGGTCTTGGAATTCCCGTACATTTCATATTGTGTATAAAACATTTAAAGCCGTTTTTTTCATATCTCTTGGTGGAGAAGTTAAAGGAATGTTTAATTGTCATTACTTTAACCACAAACACCATTTCTGGACTTTTTTTTCCAAGTGGAATATGTAACGAAAGAGGTGGAGTTTTTCCCGAACTTTTTGGACGATGAAATCAATTCTAAGATAATCTTTTCTACTGGACACATTTGTGTTGTGTAGAGTTGATTAGTTGAGAAAGCTTTACCAAGAATCGATTTCAACTTGCAACCATTTTCCAATTTATATCATATTAATGAGTCCATCCTTTTGTCCTGCTTAACATAATGCAATCTCGTTCGCTTGTTGCCGTTCACCAATTTTGAACCTAAAGCTTTTGTTAAGGAACTGGGCATATGACTTTTATTATTATTCTCACGTTTTCGACGCCCATATTGACGCCCTTCTCAGTTCAAAGGATTCTTGTAGCTCATTTTTATTGCACATTTGTTTGATCATCACTTGACTGTTGCTCGATGTCCTAGTCTCTTTCGGATAAACCACAAGTGGTTTTTTAAATTGTTAATGGAATGGTTAAGGTCGTACGTATCTTTCCGATCGCTGCTATTCGGTACGGCTAGGTGACTTTTTCTTGAGGACCATATCGGCGTCTTCTGGAGTGCCGCAAGGCAGCAATCTAGGCCCATTGCTGTTTTCCATCTTCATCAATGATGTTGTAGCGATTCTACCAGCTAATAACCATTTACTGTACGCTGACGATTCGTGCGATTTGCTGTTCTGCTGATCACGCCGTTCTCCAGGATTCGCCCAAGCTTTCCAACTCTTGGTGTAAACGTATCGCTTTGGCACTCGCTGTTCCGTGAAGTACAGCGTGATAACGTTAACTTTCGCTTACGAAATCGATGGTCTCACACTCGAACGAACGCAGTGCATCAAGGATCTAGGTGTTCTGCTTGACTCGAGACTTTCCTTGAAGGATTAGCTGGAACACGCCAATATCGTTTGGTGGCCTACTGCAGCTCGGCCACTCGCACGACTCGAGTTCATCCAGTGCAAGCTTTCGCGCTTCGCTCTGAATTCCTGGGATCGCCGACTGGATTATCGGACCAGGTGCTTGCTGCTTGGACCATCGCCCCTTGAGAATTGGTTGCCGAACGCCAGAAGATTGTTCCTAGCGGGTGTAATGAATGACCACGTTAACTCTTCGCACCGTGTGTGGATCCTCCTACCCATTCCTGATTATGTACCGTAATTTCAATGATGTCTGGGATGCGTTCGAGCCAGGCATAACAAATGCGGCTTTCGTCGACAGCATTAACATCCAGCGGGCTTCCAAATCCGTCATGTATATGTTCCCAACGCTCTCGCGGGCCCTATTGACAAATAATCTATTAAAGTATGTATATAGAACAAGCGACTGCAAAGGTCTTTTATTAAATTTCCCATTAGCAAGGTGTTAGCTTTCACTTGACTTCCCCGTCCTGAGGATAGGCGTCGTTTAATTGCCTTGCTATATCTAGAGTCCAATACGAAAATGTTAGTTTTAATTCCTTATCTTACCTATGTGAATATTAATGATTCTTAACCTCCTTTCATTCTCAGCTTCGATTCTCTTAGCACTTTCGGCCTATGTTAAGTTAATGTAAGTTCATGCACTACTAACTCAAAAAAGTTGACTAGCTCAAAAATGATGGTAAGATGTCATGTCTTCCTCTACATTTTCTATTTGTACTTGAATAAAATCCTGAAATGTCTCTACCTTAGTAAATTGAGACATATTTGAACAATTATTTTCTGAGCATATTTAGTATTTAAAAATAAACCATACTAACAATGCATGGCGTGGACAAAATAGCAATGCGATAGCGATTGTAAAGTGCTAACGGAAATAATTCCACGATAGGAAATGGAACGCCATTTAACGGTAACAACTAAAACCGAAAGGCCCTTACTTTACGCCATGTCACAGCATTTTGGTACCGTTTCCGGTTAAATGCTCGTTATGTTTAGATCATTGCTATAACCATTTACCTTGCCAGCTTCCGAACATGGGGTTTTTTTTACCGTCTTCCAGTGTATTTCTTTAGTGTGCTAAGAAGAAGAAGAAAAAAAACCTTTCCGAATATAATCTTGCCATCTTTTGAAAAACCTTTCCCGAAAAAACCCAGTTCGGCTTTCCCACGGTTCACCCACGGCAACCGTTCCTAGTGATAGAAGGATGGCCAGCTTTACGCACTAACAGCCCGCAATGGAATTTAACAAACACAAAACAAGCACCCGATTATAACTTTCATTAGGAATAATAAGACAGCTTTAGAGTGAATGGAGAGAGAGCAAGAAAGAGAGAAAAATATGCAGGAATGGGGAAGAAAAAAACCTATATTTTGTTTACAGATAAGGTAATCGCTAACAACACGCAGGATAACCAAACTCAATGAAGAAAATGGCAAACAGAAATCGGGGAAAATGAGGGGGGAGAAAATTTGTTTTTCCTCTCCTGCACTTTACAACGCAGGCGAACGGGTTTTCCGATTCCGGTCGTTACGATGATCTGCTCACACTTCTGTTGACTTTTATACCATACATAAGCTTATTTTCCACTTGTGTTTTTTGGGGGAAAAAAGGCTTCGAAAGCCGTCTGCCTTTGCTTTCGTATGCCAAAAAACTTTCGCTTTGAAGCTGACGCTCATATTTGCATGCCGTGTGTAAACGAGTGTGTTCGTCATATTTGTCGTGCTTTGGTTCTGGTTCGGTCCGAGATTTTTCACCTGTGTGTTCCCTAAAAAAAAAAAAACAAAAACAAACAAAACTAGGTTCAAGCAGCAAGGGATGTTTTTGCACCCCACACAAACATGATGCTGCTGATTGCGAGTTGATACGGTACCTAAGGGAAGGCACAGCTTTCACGGGTGACCAGTTCGCTCACTGCGTGATAATGATCCCTGCTAGCAACCGATTCGTAACCGGAAAAACCGATTGCTTGAAATTGCCCGAGTTTGTTTGACTTACGCCGTGGCGTACAGGTTGATGCCGGGCTGAACTTATTACCGAGAATCACTAAATGTTTCCATTACGCGGAACGATTCTTATCGTTGTTTTGGAAACTTTTGGCCAAAAAGGTGCAGGTTAGGTTTTGCTATTGACTCTTGGCTCGTGCTCGAGTGAAATGTTGCTGGGAAGTGGTTGTTGCCGAAAGCTTTTTTTGTGTTTTGGTAAGGAAAATGATGTTTATCTGTGAAACACCAGGCGTCTCCATGAGGGGAAAAGTTCTGTTGAAAGTTTAATCAAAATCAATGTTTTATTTTAGCAATTGATAATCAACTTCTTTGAAAATATAATTAAAGTTTGCTCTAGTTAATTGAATTATTATTTACACACAGCTTGAGGTTTTGGAATTTATTTGATGCATTTTAAATAAATTGTTAATGCTTACTTAATTAACATTAGTTTTGTAATATTAATTTATTTTATTCCCTTAAGTTACTAATGGAACATTGACTTTTAAGGATTTGTTTGAAAAATTTTCATCTTACGTAAAAAAAAACAAAAGACTACTCGCACAAAAAAACGACACCTTTAAGCAATTTTACAGCCGAACGAATGCTCTTTTTCCGCATCATTTTACCTGTTTAGTCCCCGGTGCCCTTCCCTCTATTTCAATTCTCCCTTTGCATCCAATTTACGCTTACCTTCTTTCACGATACTCACCGCGAAAAGCTTATCGTAACCGGAAATGTTACCGTTTTGCATCCACAGAACAGTTTGTGGCCAGTATTCTTCTTTCTATTCGTTGTGCGCTTGTTGTCCATTTTAAATATTACTGTCTCTCTTGTCCGTGCCGGCCCTTTGCGGTCGGTAGGCTTTGAAATGTGAAAAATGAACAAAAAAAAACAGAAACATTTCATAACAATCATAAGAAGTTCATGAATGTTTTTGAACCCGCCTGTAGGAAGCAAAAAGTCCTAGCGGTTTGGAGCTTTTTTTTGTCGTGTTTGTTTTAGATATTTTGTTAAATGGTCCTTTTATTTGGTATTGTGGTTATCAGTATATTAAAAAAAAACTCCTTTCTCTTCCCTTTTTTTAGTGCACAGAAGAAGCAGCCCCATAATGTCCACCTTTGGAAGTAATAATTAGCGAAGACAACTTCTTCATCTGCAGAGACGCCAGGCTTTTGTTTTCGTCCTTTTGCGGGCATCCTAGCCAAAAGCAAAAAACAAAGGATCCGCTCAAAAGCTCAACCACAAAACCCGTACCTTCTTGGAAGCGAAGATGATAAGTTGGTGGTTTAATCGATCGGAGATGGAAGCGGTAACGGGCTCGTTTGTGACCGTGTTTTAGCGTTTTTTGGGGAAGACTTACAAATTGATTTGTTAGAGCAGCGCCGATCCGATACAGAGGTAGAGGCCCCCTATTATAAGCCCATTGAAACCATCGCCCCGCGATAGCCAGGCTGTCCATCCAACATTTTGCAACGAGAAAAGAGAAAAGAACCAACCCGGCACGATGGGAACCGAGCCGGGGACGACCAATTCCTCCGGTTCGGGTGGTTCCGGTTCACGGGGAGCCAAAAAGCGTGACTCCTGGCATACGGCACCCGGTACCAACGGTACGTCCGGCGATGGTGGACGCGACGAGCCGCCCGATTCATCCGACACGGCAGCAGTACTTGCCGGGGCCGGTCCAAAGGAGCCAGCCTCCAATGGAAGTTCGGCCCCGACCAAGGCCACCACGGAGACGGCACAGATTCTCCAGTCGGGCAAGGAGCGCAACCTTGTTGTGGCGTTAACCGGTGAACGGCGTCGCGAAACCTGGAGTCAGAAGGCGGAATTCCTGCTGGCCGTGATTGGATTTGCGGTGGATTTGGGGAACGTGTGGCGCTTTCCGTACATCTGCTACCAGAACGGGGGCGGTGCATTTCTTATCCCGTACTGCATTATGTTGCTGTTTGGTGGATTGCCACTGTTCTACATGGAGCTTGCCTTGGGACAGTTTCATCGTTGCGGTTGCCTCTCCATCTGGAAACGCATCTGTCCGGCACTGAAAGGTAAGTAGTAGCTGAGTGTTTTCTTTTGTAAATATATTTAAATAAGATACAAAAAAGGGAACAACTGAAGGGTGAGAAAATTATTGCCATATATGTAAATACAGTGCGTAACATAACTGTAAGGGTGATATTTTTTTATTATTTTTTTATTAATTTAAATACATAATTCAAGAGATAGGTAAAAAAAACTTAATCATGGGTTAAAGTATTAGAACTACGCTTTTCCTTTAACATTTTTTTTAATTTTTACCGGCAACCGTTAAAAAATCATGGTCTTCACTGAATATAAAAATTAAATTGTTGGAATAAACTTATGCAGTCTGGATAAATATTTTAAGGAAATATTGAATAGATAATGAAAATATTAACTAATATACCATTCAAAACGTTTTCTAGATTATTTTTTCTTCTTAAACTTTTGAATAAAGCTTTCGACTCTTTACGTATTGTTCTAAACGATGTATTCTCAACATACGACGATTTCGACTTACGCCTTACTTTGGGCTCTTTTTTCGGTCCCAAATACAGTCGTAACTCGGGGGACGCCTGTATTTTATAGGACGTCAAAAAATTTAAATATAATTTGCAATAATTTTTAGAAACTTCTGGTATTGTCTGCCATACAATTATCAGGCTTCCACCCAGGAATTGTCCAGGCAAATTTCCAATGTTAAATTTCAATTTAATTTTTATTATTTTGTAATCTCACGTTATGGTTCCAACTTTTTTTTTGTCATTATTCTGCATAAGCACAATCTATACAGGCATATAATGAACGTATTGTAAGTGATTTAAATGCGTCCATATTTTTATATTTATTCATTATTTTGTAGAACATTTTTATCGATCTCTTCAACTGTGTGTTATACTGTCCTAAAGCTACTGACAATATAGTTATGTTACGCACTGTATCAGACGAATGTAACGACGTTTGCCTTGATGTATGCAATTTGCATGACAAAAGTATCATGATGTAATTTTTTTTCAAGCGTCTCAATAATACACAATCGATTTTGTAAATGAAAAGCTAAATGATTTCTTAGAAAACAAAAGAACAAATTGAAAACAAAAGTTTTGTCACAAAATGACACCCGAAAAATTAATGATTTGACCATTCCACTAATTAACCCAATCGGATTGAAAGACTTTTATGTTACAATTTTGGAGTAAAAAAAAACTTCCCCTTTCTTTCTCACGATCCTTCTGGGAAGAAAGGGAAAAGTCATCCTAAATTAAAAAGATGCTTTAGAAAAATTGGGTACGTTGAGGTTATTTCTTTTTTCTTTCGCCGGACAGGTTGTTTACTCACTTTCATCCGAGCGGTTTTGAATGTCCGTTTTGTGGAAGGTAGGACAGCATAACAGCAATAATTCGCTGTCCGCGAAAACCCCTCGTACGTGACATTTCAACGTTCCATTGGATCGATCAGTTGTACGCGGTGTTAGAGTTGGAGACTATTTTTTCCTCCATGTTTTTTTTGTTCGTGCCTTAACCAAAACGGAGGATGAAAAGTGCAGGAAGATCGCTATCGGATATGATGCGAGCAATCAAGCACCGTAGACAAATCAGGCAAGTCGGGTTGATTCGTTAAAGGAAGTGAATAGCAGTACCGCCGTGTACTTCTCAGCAGCATCCTCAGGAAGTAGATAGGCGGAGACATTAACACACGACGCATGTTTCTCTGGCACGCAGACACAAACGCACGTGCCTACGGTATAATGGTTACAATTGCTTCGCCCGGGTTTTGGTGCTAAGCGGATCGGAAAGCGGAAGTAAAGCTGGAAAGGAAATCGGGGGAAAAAAATGGGGTAAAATCAAGAAAATTTCCCCTCGCCACCAACCGTCCCCCCACCAATGTACATTCGAGAGGGAAATGCGCCAGGATGAGATCCATCATTTAGATGATTTCCCTCGCTTTATAGGAAGGAATCCACCTCTAAAGTCTATCGAGATTTCGATTCTTCAATTGCACGTTTTTTTTTCTTACCTTCGGGGATTTTTATTTTTTGCATCCTTCCACTGCGGAAGCCCACTCCGAAAGATTTGCATACAGCAATGCGTTACAATGAGGAAGAATAAATGTGTGTTTGTAGATTATTGCACCTCTTTTACACGGTTTGTAATAAATCAACAAATCAATTGCACGTCGCTCATCAACGTTAGTATTCTATTCACACACCATGTTACGACGAACAACCTTTGCCACAGTGGATGTGAAGATAGAATTTACCTTTCCTCTGTTTTGAATGGTTTGAGCAACCTCTCGTTTCCCTCGATTGGTATAGTTTTTACATACGCTTTTATATGCCGATTCAGATGGATGATCCTTCTGAAGAGCGAACGAAAACCGAATGGCGATGATACCGGATTATCTCTGATTTACTGAAAAATTTATGAGCAAAAAATCGATCTAGCTGTATGTAAACAGGGGAGAAAAAATTCCACTTCCCAAAAGAACTGGCTTGAAATGTTCCATTTTTATTATATGGAGCAAGGTTTTCATGTGAGTTCAATAATATTTTTATACGCCTGAAGGTAGGCAATTCGCAATGCAAAGTTCACATAAGAACAGTACTTTATTTGCCACAAATATTGCATGTTCCTCTGCTCGATTTCTTATCATTCACACGGCTATTGAATTCTTTATCGATTAGTAAAAAGTTAGCAGGTTTAGTTTTACAACAGATAGTAGATATGTAGTTCAACTCATCTATGCTCTTCGACAAGCTACTACAAGCAAAGTAATATACTGTTTTTTTTTGTGCTTAATCCGACACTAGTACAACCATTATTTGCCTTCCACCGGTAGAATCGTGTGCGAAAAATGTGCTTACAGCAAACGCAAGCTAGCAAACGGTACGGAAGAAAATCGGCCAAGAGTACGTTACACCGTCACGGTAGCAGGGCAATAAAACACGTCCATAAACATTCGCTAGAAGTAATTTGAAATGGTAAAAAAGCGAACACGAACATCGGTGGCAAAACGCACGGTACAACAACTTGACAAGTGCTAACGATTATTGGTTCAAGTTTTTGTTTTTTTGTCCGCTTCGACTTTATCCTCTTCGTGTTTTCTCTCAGTTGGCGGGAGCTTAAACATGCTTTTAACCCCTGATGCGACACTCCAACGCAATGGTAGAAGTCCGATTGAAGGAATTGGATTGGAAAGCTTAACATCGGTACTTCGGGATGTGGATTGTTTTTAGCAGCGGCTTACTGCTTTTTTTTATCTATGCCGACCATGTTACCTGTTGCGAGTGTTTTTTTTTCTNGTTGGCGGGAGCTTAAACATGCTTTTAACCCCTGATGCGACACTCCAACGCAATGGTAGAAGTCCGATTGAAGGAATTGGATTGGAAAGCTTAACATCGGTACTTCGGGATGTGGATTGTTTTTAGCAGCGGCTTACTGTTTTTTTTATCTATGCCGGCCATGTTACCTGTTGCGATTGTTTTTTTTTCTTGCTTCTTGGACAATAGAATTTTATACGTGTTGTTAGTAGTGGTGAGATTGAGTGTTGGAATGGTTATCTTAAGGTATTTGGATTAATATTAAGATGTTAAGAAACAGCATGACTACGAGTATTTATGTTTATATAGCTTTTGTTTTCTGCTCTAAAACGATAACAGATATGGTAGAGAGAAGTGATTAAAGGCGTGTAAAAACTTACTTTAAATTTAAAAAATTAAATGAACAACATTTGACATCAACAAATTCTTCAAAAAAAGATATTATTGTAACTGTTGCAAATGTAGTGTATTTGATGAAATCTGATTAATTTAATAACTTATTACCTACTTTATACGCTTTGCTGTCTTGTTCTACTGTAATATTTGTCCAAAATACCATTTCTAGTTTATTTTGGACATTACGACAGGCGGATATAAAAACAATCAAGCTTTTTTATTTTATGTCCCCGATAAAGCTTATCATCGCCACGTTGGGCATTTACCGAGATGAAATTCAAAAACCAACTTTCAATTAGTGGCAAACCAAACACAGTTTTTCAATCTATAGGATTGAACTAAGAAAATAAAAAACCAGTCTCTAAGTAATCTGGTTTCAGAGAAGGAGGGTGTCAAGATCAAGATTTTTGGAAAAATGCATTAAAAAATCAACTTTAAATCAATTTGATTTATTAAACACCTAACCGATGTTGATTTTTTTTGTGATTTGGAAAGAAAATACAATATGCAATAATGTATATTTGTACTGAAGTAAGCTATTAATTTTTAAAATATTAGCAAAATTCCGTTGTGTGATTTTTATGACAGTTTTTTCGGACTAACTGTTTTTTTTGGGAGAGCAGGTACATAAAGTACTGGGCGTCTCCATTGGCTACAGCCGATCAATGAGAAAATAATTTTCATTTGCTTTTGCATCGCTTTTCCTTTTTGTTCTAATGTATGATTCTTGTTATTTTCCCGAACTCTACTGTATTTATTCAATAAAGCATTAAAAGCAAAAAAAAAATCCGAAACTAGAACCCCTTGCAATTGAAAATTTTATTATGGACAAAAGGAAACTCATAACACACACCAATTTATTAAGCGCCCCATGGTTTGAACTAAATTTAAAATGCATTTTTTATCTCTATTAATGATAACAAGCAATAAAAACCTAGAATTTCCCTAAAGATAATTTTAACCCGATTTTTTTTTCAAAAGTGATGGAAATAGGAGTGATTTTTCCATAGGTTTTTCACTATTTATTTTTTAATTCTTCTGTTACCTTTTTGTTCTAAAGCAAGTTTGGACAGTTTTGCTCTGTAGAGAAGTTTAAACAGATCAAGACTTTAATGTGCCTAAACAACAGTTTATATGTACTAAAGCACAATAAATCGTGCTATATATATGTATTTCTTTTCCTTAATCTGTATTCACGATATCCTTGCGCTCGATCCTTTGATCAGCTTCGATTACATTCTGCAGTAGACTCCGGATCAATTCCGAAATTTAGAGGATATCACCAAAATGATACAGAACAGCGGAAACCACCCTTACTAATTATTGAAAACTCTTAAAAAATGTGAGAAAACCTCAGTGAAATCTGTTTAAATATAGTCCTCGACGACGATGGAGCTTTTGAAACATTGATACTCAATACCAATACCAATTGAAATCTATGAAAAATACCAGCGAAAAGTGTTTTAAAAACAAGAAAAAACCTAATCGAAACCAGAAATCCTCAATAATCCTCGAATAATCCTCAATAATAAATAATAAGTAGACTTCGGTGTTGAATCCGGATTCTGTTGGAGATGGAAATTCCGGTTTTGCAAACTCTGTAGTTGGAGTAGATTCATGATTCTGCTCCAGAGTTCCCATCACTACTTTGCACCTATGTATCTTGGGTGATCTTTTCTAGCTGAATAAAATATAGTTATTACTAAGCAAATATGTACTAAGTGAAGCCAAGTTTTTAGTCCCATTTTGTCTTGAATTAAAGAAAAAATGGATACTCCTAATGGTACGAATTAACCCGATGGTGTACTCGGTACCGACATTAGTGATTTAAACTACAAAACCGGAACAAAATTTCCATTCGCACCATCCTCTCAAGGATTCTCTAACTACAACTCTAACAAAAAATTGTTATGACCCAGAAATGGTAGTTGGTTGTTACGCCATAAAGACAAATATATTATTTTCCTGATCAGACATAAGAAACCTTGAAAGAATATTACAGTCAATTCGGTGTATAGAGTTTGGTGAAAATTTTAAGTATTTTAATTAGAGATTTTGTTTAGTATTTGCAACTCTTCCAATTTGACTATGCTGTTTCAACTGAAGAGAACCGCTAGTAATTGATGCACCTTGATTATTGTGGTTCTCTGGTTTCACCTTGAGCTTTTACTCTAAATTAAAACATTGATAGCAATTTCTTGCACAAAAACCACGAAACAAGTTCAAGTGCAGACAAACTTTGCCCAACCCTATCTTGCCCTAGTGCCCAGAGTTTCCCCACATCTTACGGCACAATCCACACAGCCCGCAGCCTTTCGGATGTGTATAGCCTTAAAAATGGGAAATAATTTGAAATTGTTTTTGAATAGACAATTTAGCATCCATTTATACAGGCGAACCGAGCCCACCGAGAGCCCACCGGGTCGGGGCTACATCATCTTCTGGACGTAAGCCGGCGCTCCTGTTCCTCTTACCGGCGCTATGGTATTGATTGCGGAGATTGAGAGTTGGCAGGAATTAGATTAAATTTTGCCACCCTTTCATGCGTTTCAGTGCCGGATGTGTGAAATTTAGATATCCTCACCGGCTTGATGAGCAGCTACTCGAAAAATCATCGTCCGATGACGATGTCGCTTCTAAGAAGCGGGCGTACTACAATCCTGTTCTTGGCCGGGCTTACGGTAAGGGCAAGATATCCGTCATGCTACTCGAGCAAAACGAACAAAAAAAAATGCTTAAACCGTACGGTATGAGTTCATCGTTCGTGTAAAAGGCTACACAGCTTGATATATTAAAAATTAATTTCAAAACATCTTTAAGATGATGTTAAACGAGTAAAACAAGATTGAAAAAAAATATGTCCACTAAAGAAAAAAGGCAGACATTTTCCATTGAATTTGTACCGAGACAACAAGTGACAATTTGCGTCTATCCTTAAAATCGTGCCCCTATGACCGTGCATGAAATACGACACCGGCAAGGGACCAGTGTTCCAGTGATAACGTCACAAACAATGCCTATTTCATTCGACTTCGGCAGGATGAGCAGGGCGACCCTTTCGCATTCCTCCGCGGTACTACGGGCCCGTGTCCCCGTGAAGACGATGATGGTTGAGCTTTCGTGTAGGGAAGTTGTTTGAAATCAGACTTTCATAAATTATGAACTTACAGACCGGCGGATGACAAAAAAAAACACCCCCACCGGGTTGGTGACGAACGAATATGGCTAATGTTCATGCGGGTTTGTGAGTTTGTAAATTAATTTTGCACCCTTGGCACTCCGACTTCCGGGCGGACAATACACACCAAACGAGGGTGTGTCCGTGTAACAGTATGTGTGGGTATGTATTCGTCACTTGCTCAAAGTTTGCCTTCGTCATCCCTGCTTAAAGTAGGTTCGTTTCTTTTTACCGAGTTGTTACGAGCAATTAATTCACCCATCAGTCTCGGGACCTTCCAAGGAGGAAGCTAGAAAGCTGGTCCATAAAAAAGAAACCCCTCAGTCCCATGTCTTCCTTCGGTTCTGATTAATTGTCAGTGACTGAGTATTGATTCGACTGCAGTGTAGTGTGTAGAATGATCGTTTGGATCGTTACCACTCCGGTCTCAAGAGGACGCAGCACTCTGTACGGCAAGTAGTAGGTCAGTCCATTTTGTGATTAGCATCGAATACATAAACAATAACAGAAGCTTTCCATTCCGGTCCATTAACAGTTTGTCCACGACGATAAAGACACAGCGGAAAGAAGGGACAAGAATGTGGTACGATGACTTTGATTTGAGCTGCTTCCATGTAGTGTTGCCTCCTTGCGGTAGGCTCGTCTCTAGTTTCAACAAATCGTACTAAGGGAACCATGACCGGGTAACTTGTTGAATCGTTGCATTTCGATTCGTTTGCCACCGCGCAAAACCCATTGTTGGGTACCAACCGGCAAGCAACAAGTGCCTAAACCACTGAGATTGTAAACCCCGGCAGTCCGTACCGTACCGTTGCAACGGAAAGTAAATCCCACTTGGTCGGCAAGAATAAGAATCAACCAGGGGTGGGAAAAGAATGGAACCAGCAGGGTTTGGTTTACTTTGCCCTTAGAAAGAAGGACGTACGACACTCGAAAACTCGAAGGTTGTTTACCATTGACTAGCAGAACACTACATATACGCAGAACTAGAACCTTGGCGAACCGCAAACCGAAATGTAGGGAAAGAAATGTGTGAAACATGTGCGAATGAACGTACGTGTAGAAGTTTTTTTGGTGAGGAGAAATAAATCTATTGTGCAAACTCGTAAATGTACTGTTCCCCGGACAAAACGCCGCCCCCCCCCCATTCTGCAGTTGGGAATTAAAGTGAGGTGCCTCCTTGCGGATTGAGTTTTTTTTTGTGTTTTCGTATCTTCTTTCTACGGTAGAACGTTTGTAAGTCCGTGGGTTAGTGACAGTTTCGATGGGACTTGTGGGTTTTACCGGACGGTTACGATAAGTCGGGAAATGGGTTTAACCCTATTGTCATTATTTTATTTCCTAATATCTTTTTATAGGAAAGTCGTACAGACTTGAAATTTTTAAAATACTTAGAAAAATGTGTTTTTCTTCATTTCGTACAAAAAGAAAAATTTTAAAATTATTTTTACCATTTTTTAAATATTTTTTTCGATTGATAGCCCTTACATCTACGACCGCCTGCCCGGGTAGGCCATACGATTTGTATGAGGTTTTCGGATTTTTTTCGGATTCTAAAGCATATATCTTTTGATCTACTCGTTGTATTTGCATGAAACTATCAAGAAAGATGGGTTTTTTAGTTGTCCAACTAACATCATTTGGCTGATAATTTTAAAAATTCTTCTTTTGTTTTTTTTTGCTTTTTTTCAAATTTTTCTCCGTATATCTATGACCGCCTGACCGGGTTGGCCATAGGATTTATATGGGAGTTTTCTTGTTTTCGGTAGTTTTCTGGGACAACCTTTAGCCGAGCTACCTCAGGAAGAACCAAACATAAACGAAATTGCTATTTATGTCAAAAAAAAACTTGCTTGTTCTTCGCGTTCTGAATTTAACACACATTTCCCCAAATGTAAATAATTTGAAATATTAGCACTTAGTGTTAGTAATATGATAACATTAGAGGTTTATAATAGCTTACGTGGAAAGCTCTTAACTATAAAAAAAGGATTTATTTTTTGTTTAATAACGCCGAGTTGCGAAAATAATACACAAAGATTAAATATGTTTAAAGATGATTAATTTGGCTACAATTAACCCCGAAAAACTAGATATGTATGCTTTATACATGATTTAGAATCCGAAAACTGAAAAATCCCATACAAATCGTATGGTCTACCCGGGTAGGCGGTCGTAGATATACGGAAAAATTTTTGTAAAAAATGTAAAATACAAAAAAACCAGAATTTTTAAAATTCTCAGCTAAATGATATTAGTTGGACAACTAAAAAACCCATCTTTCTTGAAAGTTTCATGCAAATACGACGAGCAGATCAAAAGATATACGCTTCAGAATTCGAAAAAACGAAAACTCCCATAAAAAATGTATGGCCTACCCGGGTAGGCGGTCGTAGAACAACGTGTTTTTTTTGGTCGTAGACACTACGGTTAACGAGGGGGATCCTTTTATGTGTGGAACTTTAAACTTAAAAAAATTATTCTTTTTTTTAATCATTAAAAATGTTTCTGTGTCCTGTGTGCCTGTCTGCTAATTGAGTTCAGATTAATGTTTATCCATTTTTATTTTTTGGTAAAGCTGCAAATCGATGATTTGTGCATAATTTTTGTGTGATAAAAAATTTGATTTTTATTGAACAGAATCAAATTGGTTCCAAAATGACCAAACGTATCAAAACGTAGCTTATAGAAGAACATAAACTCAGGCATACCGAATCGGTATCGATGTGTCTGATTGGGAAATAATTCGCTTCCATAAATGACTCCTTAGGGATCAGCACGATTCCGTTCTTGTGCGCCCTCCAAGGTTTGCCCATTACATTAATGGAACGGCACCACGGTTTACCGTCCCAACACCGACCGGTACACACACACACGCGTTCACTTACATCCGGCAAAGGTTGACAATAAATCGGACGGACGCTTACCATCGTAAATCACCTGCCACCGACGCTATCCGATTTTATGCGTCACTGACCAATAACTCAATCCGATCGGAAGTAATATATTTTAAAATTATCATCCTTTTGCAAGGATGCAAGTTTACGATTCTGTTGGACGAGTTCAGTTGGATACTTAATCGTCATGCGGATTCGTTTTGTATCTTTTCCATCTCCAAAAAAAAAACAAAAAAACAGGTGTCGGATACGCTATCTGTCTGATCGATATCTACATGGGCATGTACTACAACACCATCATCGGGTGGGCCGTTTACTATTTGTTCGCTTCGTTCAGCTACGAGCTGCCCTGGACCAAATGTGGCAATCCGTGGAACACGGAAAACTGCTCACCGGTCACTGGACGGGTTAATGCAACGCTCACCTCCACCACGGCATCCGTACCAACGGTGACGACTACGCTCATGTCATCGATGACCACGAATGTAGCGTCAGCCGGTGTGACACTGGTTGCATCTGCACTCGGCAACTCAACGATGGCCACCACACACCCCCACTACTACCAGTACGATCAACATCTGCTGTCCAGCACACTGCCAACGATGCTGTCTAATCTGACCACCAGTACCATGTCGACCGTTGCAAGCATTGTCAGCGAAGGGCCCGCACTGTCCAGTCCGGCGAGGGAATTTTTTGAGTAAGTAGTAACTACTGGACTAAATCAGACAAAAATGCCATAAAGGTGTACAAATCATAAATCCTTTTAGTTAGAAAATAAAGTCTTTCCGTCTGTCTCGCTTGTGTGCTATCATCCAGCAGGAGAATCCGATAATGGCCGATAGTAAAAGTGTAGTCTCGTTATCATTTTTCGATACCGTTTTTTTTTGTTTCTCTGCAGACGTCAGGTGCTGGAGCAGTACAAATCGAACGGACTGGACTTTATGGGACCGGTGAAACCTTCGCTCGCGCTGTGTGTCTTCGGTGTGTTCGTGCTGGTATACTTCTCGCTCTGGAAAGGAGTTCGTAGTGCCGGTAAGGTGGTATGGGTGACGGCTCTTGCACCGTACGTCGTACTGCTGATTCTACTAGCCCGTGGTGTCACACTACCTGGTGCGGCCGAAGGTATTCGCTACTATCTAACGCCCCAGTGGGATAAGCTCAATAATTCGCGCGTAAGTACATAGAGACTCCATTACAGTTGTTGGGAAACTTCTTCTTTTTAAGTCGGACCCTCGTATTCTCAGGTATGGATCGATGCTGCCTCACAAATCTTCTTCTCCCTTGGACCCGGTTTCGGAACACTGTTGGCCCTGTCCAGCTACAACAAGTTCAACAACAACTGCTATCGTGACGCACTGCTGACGAGCAGCATCAACTGTCTTACCAGCTTTCTGGCTGGGTTTGTCATATTTTCCGTACTCGGCTATATGGCACAGGTGCAGAACAAATCGATCGAGGAAGTTGGTCTCGAGGGACCGGGTTTGGTGTTTATCGTCTATCCGGAAGCGATCGCCATGATGAAAGGGTCNACACTGTTGGCCCTGTCCAGCTACAACAAGTTCAACAACAACTGCTATCGTGACGCACTGCTGACGAGCAGCATCAACTGTCTTACCAGCTTTCTGGCTGGGTTTGTCATATTTTCCGTACTCGGCTATATGGCACAGGTGCAGAACAAATCGATCGAGGAAGTTGGTCTCGAGGGACCGGGTTTGGTGTTTATCGTCTATCCGGAAGCGATCGCCATGATGAAAGGGTCGGTGTTTTGGTCGATCATCTTCTTCCTGATGCTGATCACACTCGGCCTAGACTCAACGTTCGGTGGACTGGAGGCGATGATAACAGCACTGTGCGATGAGTATCCGCGTACGATCGGTCGCCGCCGGGAGCTGTTTGTGTTGATCTTGCTTGGACTGATCTACATCTGTGCACTTCCCACTATGACATATGTAAGTATATCTTATTAAAAACTTTTTTGCAGAGGTTTTCAGCTTTCTTATCAAGAATATTAGACACGATTTATAAGCTTTGTAATAAAGTGTAACAGGAATTGAGTCCTTTTATTTCGGGCTCTCTCAGTTGCAAGAATTGATCCTAAATTATTCTAGCGTATGTTTGTCTTTAAATTCTTTTTTTAAGGAACAAAAATTGAATTTATTTTATCATAATAATTTTTACATGGTTTAGTTCCTTTTGAACATATGTACAGGTTACATTCTCGTATGTGTTTACTCTGTATTTTTCTATTGAATTTTGGAAAATGATAGAAAATACATCAGAAGGATGATTTTTTCTTGAACTAGATATTACATCTGTAATATCTAACCTGTCTTATTTCATTTAAAACAATGTATTATTTATAATATATATATAGAAATCACTCTAATGCCTAGTCGGCGATGAATAGAGGTCAGATTCGACTTTTAGACTTAAAGTTCTCCAAATTAGTCTGAATCAGGAGGGTCCAGCGGATGTCTAACATCCTGTGGGCTTGTTGGACTCGTCTTGGAAGGTTATAAAATTGTGTCCAAGGTCCATTTTTCTAAATTATCCTGTCCAAAAGTCTTGCTAAGTTCATTCCAAAATTCTTCGCTGTCAGTTGCAGCTTTATATTTCTTGTTTTATGTTTTGTAAATGAAACTTAAGCGTTATGTAAAATGTGTTTTAATTCCTCAAGAAACTTCATAAATAGTCTAAGAAAAGATGTTAAAAAATAATACCAAAAAATCGGTTTCAGCTACTTCTATCATTTAAGTCTCCCCTCCTTGAAGAAACAGCTCTTTGATTAGGCTAATCTATTGTTATAAAAAAAACTAAAATATATTTTTCTCAACTCTATCCAAATCACTTAACGTTCAATTAATTCCCCTTTACAAATGTCCTTGGAATAGACAGTCCTAATAAACAGAATAAAGCACAGAAGGAAGTAAAAAATCCATTTGTAGTCGCCTTTCGAAGTAGAAAAATCAACAAGCTGGCAATCAAAATGGGCTTTTTGTGGGGTTGTACATCAAAAGCTGATTGCCGACAGTTGGGTTAGAAACAACAAGTATTGAAGAATGAGAATGAAACCATTTCTTCGAAAGACTGAGAAGATAAAAGTGATAGACAGTATAAAGAACGGAAGACTTTTCACTCGGAGTTCAATTGCGCTCGAAGCTTCTTCAAGTTGCAATAGGAAAAAGCCTTTCAAATGGGTTTGGGACATTGATGGAAGGATCTGTTCGTTTGTTCCACGGCCGGTTGTTGGACAGATAATGACCGAACGGTGGAAGAAAGAACCGAAAGACAAATAAATGTCTATTTAATGGCCTGGTTGTGTCCATTCTCAACAACAGTTTGCCTGGCCCAGATTTCTGTTAAAGGACCGTGCCAGGCTATGGACCTTGGCAAAACACTCACAGCGGTATGGGGCCGGCATTCTCACAACATTTGAATTGATAAGTAAACGTGCACACACTACCACAGAAAGACCATTTGCACAACAGCACACCAAGTGGCCGGCAAGTGATAAATAATGTTCCGGAGTTAATTCAATCACTTACGATACGTGCCGATGTGTATCGTGGGGGGTGGGAGGAAGTATCCACCGGGAGGAGTTGGTCATGTTTTTATGCATGAGCCAATGGGGAAACCGTTTAAACGGGTTCCTGTTGAGCCTCGGTGCGGTGGTGTTGAATGGATACGATTTATCTCGGAACAGTTTCTTCTCGCGCCTTGCCTACACCTTCATTGATAGGTGTGTCCTGGATGCAACCGTCAAAGCGTTACGGAAGGATAACCTTTTCCATGTCATTGCACTAGATATGTATCTTTCTGCTATGGACCGTTCACGTTTAGCTACATTTAATCGACTACAATCCACTAAATGTGTGAGCATGGCAAGCGTTTAGACGAGTTAGAAACACAATTTATGAGCNGGGGAAACCGTTTAAACGGGTTCCTGTTGAGCCTCGGTGCGGTGGTGTTGAATGGATACGATTTATCTCGGAACAGTTTCTTCTCGTGCCTTGCCTACACCTTCATTGATAGGTGTGTCCAGGATGCAACCGTCAAAGCGTTACGGAAGGATAACCTTTTCCATGTCATTGCACTAGATATGTATCTTTCTGCTATGGACCGTTCACGTTTAGCTACATTTAATCGACTACAATCCACTAAATGTGTGAGCATGGCAAGCGTTTAGACGAGTTAGAAACACAATTTATGAGCTTTTTGAACGATTCTAATCATTGTAGAGCAATCATTTTGTTCCTAACTTGGTCAATCGATTGCTATTTTACTAAAGATTTCAATTAATTTTCCTTCTTCACTTTTTCCAGGGTGGCGTGTACTTGGTAAACTTCCTGAACGTGTACGGCCCCGGCCTTGCGATACTGTTCGTAGTGTTTGTAGAAGCGGCCGGTGTCTTTTGGTTCTACGGTGTGGAGAACTTTTCGGCCGACATCGAACAAATGTTGGGCAAGAAACCGTCGCTGTTTTGGCGCATCTGCTGGAAGTACATCAGTCCGACATTTTTGTTCGTACGTATTCACTGTATGGAAGGTATTTTTCTTATGCTTTATTGTAATTTTATTATTTTTTTCTCTTTTCCAGTGCATACTGATATTTTCACTGCTCGGGTATGAGGAAATGCTTGGCGAGGAGTATGAATATCCTGAGTGGAGTGTAGCCGCCGGTTGGGCATTGACACTATCATCGGTGCTTTGCATTCCAACGTATGTGATTTATAAATTTTTGAAAAGTCCCGGCAACTGTGAAGATGTAAGTATGTTATAATTGCATGAAAACAAAAATAAAAATCCTCAATGTAATCGTATAATTATTCAAGTCTAATAGTACGTATTCTTCCAAGATGCAATGTACTAAGTACTACGCCTGAAATTATGCAATAAATTTCAATTATTTACCAAATGTGAGGAAACAGTAATTAAGAGTATTTATTCGATGTCCTCGAATTCAGGGTTTCTTCAAATTATTGTAAAAATAAAAAAAAACATTAATCCCATCGACAAACTGTTGAGAACATTTACATTCACATCAGTTGTCTTATAACCAAATTTCTTTTTAGTTGTTCTAATCTCCAATATCTGATTTCTCGTCTGCTTGCAGCGCTTGAGACGCACGTTTAAACCGGAACCATTGATACCGACGGCTATCCCTGGGCAGCTGTATACGGGCACCGCCGTCTGACATGATTGCGCGGAAGAAAACTGTATGCGGCGCGGTATCTTTGTGCGTCTCGATTCACCAACGAACTCCTGCTGTTCCCCAAACGTCACCATTACCGTCGCTAATCATGATCGTCGTTGTCGTAGTAGTAGAAGTAGTAGCGCTCACCGTTGTAATCGCGAACGTAGTCGAGGCTGTAGAAGAAGCATCAGCAACTGTAGTAGTAACAGCAGTTGCACTAGCAGCAGTAGCAGCAGCAGCAATCAAGCTGATAGCAATAGATGTACTCTTGGTAGGAAAGGACGATGCGCCTGTGTCCCCGATGCCATTGGTCAATATGATAGTTTTCGTGTACGTGGAGATGAAACCGGTTCCATCTGTGGTGCGATACCGGTTGCATCGGCCGCCGTGCTGTTGCTGGAGGATACACGCACAACCCCTACCGGATGCTATCCGTTCGGGTTGAAACTATCCCAGGCCATACCGTGCTATACCGCTACGAACACGTTTCGGGGAAAGTTGACATTTCCGTTGGCCACCGAATGGTTAGTGTAGATCTAGTTCGGTGCAGTGCGCAATCACATCGAATCATGAAGTCTAGCCAAGAAGATAACAGCCATCCGTAGTTACAGCCATCTTCGGATGTATAGTGCTGCATACTTACTTGCGCTAACGAACATAGTTTGACTCCGGTAAAAGATCTACTCTCATCCATTCGGCAGGAAGATAGGGAGATGGAAAGAAATTTGCTTGTGTGTGGTAAACAAAAACTATTGAGCTTGTTGTAAGATTTATTTTAACTCAGAATTTCATCGACGTTACGTTGTTCCTTTCCACAACTTGTTGTAAAACCAAAACAAACTGAGTGGAGCGTTAACGTGAAAGCATAGCATAGCGACAAGATGATCGTTAAGTAATGCAGTGAATTGTTTGAAATAGTAGAATCCTAATGGCAGGTAGTACACCTCTTAAATACTTAAACCTTACAAAAAAGAATCATGTACGGGCTACCGGACATAATGCAAGTTGTTAGATGCTTTTATAAAGTTTTACATATTTCTAGCGATCGATGCATTTAATAGACGAATTGGAAGAAAGTATTTAAATGGATATTTATATCTCCATATACTAGAATTTATATACAGTGTTAGCTATTATACCATGTGCAGAGTAACAACAATACAAAACTGCTGAATGTTGCATAGTAGAACTATTTTTATGGAATCTAATCGTAGACTTATAGGTATGTTAGGTATGTATTATCTGATGGATGTCGAAACCATCACGAGCAACGACCACAAATCCTGTACCAACCTGTACAACGCATCCTCAAGCACACGGATCTTGAGGTATTACTATCATCGATGACGATCATCGAATATGTTCGACCATACACCACCATACGTTGAAAAATTGTTTTTCACACACCTATGTTTTGCCTTTATTTTACGCCTGTGAATGTAGTGTTTTCTATTCGCTAAATCCAAATTGGAGCATATTTATGGCCAAACCAAAAAAAAACACTGTTACTGGTAGGTACAATAGAAATCGGGCAGCAACACAGCCATTTGCTGCTCGGTTTATGTGAAGATGCGGCTCTGGGAGGTGGATTCTATTTCTCGAATGGCGTGTACAGTGTTACTGGCGAGTAGGATATTTTGTTCAAAGGTTTGTTAGCGATTTGTTGACCAGTGTAAAATAATAGAAAGGCGCCAATGCAAATCTCGCATTTCGAACAGAACATTGAAACACGGACAATAAAGTTCTTTGAGGTTTTATTTGCTTTCATAAGTTAAACGAATGGCATTTTGTACTCTTTATTGGAGGGAAATAAAAACATCCGAACAAGCGTGGGAAGATCTGCATGAGGGATAAAAATATGAAGATCCAACTACAAACAAATTGTGGGGGACGCTACAAGGACTTGAAACACGAGTGGGCGGGGCTACGAGGGCTTGGAACACGTGAGAACAAGACTGCGAGGGCTTAAAGCACTTGTGGGCGGAGTTACGAGGGATTAAAACTTGTGTGGGCGTTGCTAAACACTTGTGGGCGAGGCTATGGGTGTTTTAAACACGCGTGGATGGAATTAAAACGCGTGTGGGCGAAGCTACGAGGGCATAAACACGAGTGGGCGAGGCCTTAAAACACCTGTGGGTGGAGCTGCGAGGTCTTCATACTCTAGTGGGTGGAGCTAAAACACGTGTGGGCGGGGCTACTAGGACATAAATACATGTGGGTGGAGCTACGAGGACTTGTGGGCGGGGCTACAACACTTGTGGGCGGAGCTACAATACTTATGGGCGGAGCTAAGGGGCTTAAAATAATTGTCGTAGGGGTTACAAGGGCGTATACCCTTCCAGTCGTCTTTTAAGTCTCCGTAGTGCCTTCCAAACGTATGTGAAGCCTTTAAAGCCTCGCCCACAAGTGTTTAACCCCATCCAAATGTATTTAAGCCCTCTTAGCCCCGCCCATACGTAGTTCAAACCCTCTTAGACCTGCACACAAGTGTTTTAGACCCATCCACACGCGTTTTAAACATTCATAGCCCCGCCCACAAGTGTTTGGCAACACTCACACGAGTTTTAAGCCCTCGTTGCTTCGGTATCAAGTGTTTAGCCACGCCCACACGTGTTTAAAGCCCACGTAACTCCACCCACACATGTTCTAACTCCACGTAGCTCCACCCACACGTGTTTTAATCCCTCGTAACCCCTCAGACACATGTGGACACACAGCTTAATTTCCGGTACGACCACACCATACGATTTAATAAAAACTATAAATAAAACCTAAAAAGAAAGTTGAACAGGCCGGGAGTAGTGAGAAATAGTTAATTAGGAGAAGGGAATAGGAGGGAGGAAGGATTAGCGTGTAAATTGAGCAACGGTCGTTGGAGTTTTTGGTGCCTAATTTTGCTAACTGGGTCTGTTTCGTTCGTTTGTTGTGTTGGTGGGTCATCTATTTGAAGCAATCTTGGTTATTCGTTCAGTTTCGAACGTACCTAAGCTATAAGAACCTTGCACGTGTGACAGACGAATTTGGCGCAAAATAACATGTTTAGCATCGTTTTTGCATCGTCTGGTGGAATCGAGCCAGCAATTCAATTCATAGGTGGTGTCCCGTAGCACATGAAACATTTCGCAATGGAATCGGAATTTAGCTGTACGGCTTGGACTCCGGAGTATTTCATTGCTCACGAATCAGCATGTGTGAAGCTACTATCGGTCGATACCGTGTGGTCCTCCATTCCCCTACTCAACTGCACCGAGCTTGCTCACCTGCCGGACGGTTGTTTGGTACGATTTCGCGGCATGCTACAGGACATGCAGGACCCGGAGTGTTATCTCGAGCGATACACCGTCCGTTCCAAATCCGATGGTTCGGTAGTACGGCAACAGAACGGCAAATATCGGGACATTTTACTGTACAACAGTGCAACGGAAGTTGTGGATACGGGTTGTAACGGAGACAACACATTCGGTGAGCGCAGATCACTGTTTGTTATCACCATTCCCGGTCAGAATCGGTGGGCTGAAGAATGTGAAAAGGAACAAAAGGGAATACTTCCGCTTAAACTCTCCGAAACACCGAATGATGGTAATGCGGAAGTTCGTCGGTCTACCGTTAAACGTACTCTTGATGATGAGCAAATGGAAATCGATGGAATGAGCACAGCAGAGCAAGGTTCAACAGCTGAAACCACTCCTAAGACTTGTGCTAATGGAGTGAAAAAGAGGGCCACTAATGAAGCACCAGTTCCAGCAGCAGCAGCACCACCAAGCGGAGCTGTATTATCTGCCGATTATCTGCTCAACTCNCAAGTTTTACCGGCGTGCAAGTTGCACGCAAAACAGCAAAAAGTACGCCCATCCCTAGGCCATCTTGGATTTCGAGCGGAGTGCAATGCGCATTGCATACACTGACGGCGTATAACGCTTAGAATTTGTAACGCTTGGAAATTCAAATAATTGGATATTCGACGGTTTATACCATTTATAATTATTGCGGTTTGTCTCGCAAATCTTTTGCAAAAATATATGTTTTAAAATTGGAAACAGTTTTTGAAACAGTGTGAAAAGTTATTAATTATTTATCATATTATTTTATATTTAATAAGGTGGCGTTGTAATAAATTAAATTAAGCTAAATCATCAATTTAATTACAGCGGATCATCCTCTTTTAAGGGTGTTTTGCAATGATCGAAAGGGTGCTGCGCTGCTTCTAGTTTAGTTAACTGCATCCTATTATTTTATCGCTCTTATTTATCAAACGCTCTTTTGAAAAATGATATTTAATTTAAAAAATGACAAATTTAGCTATTCATAAGATAAATACTCTTAAATATCTGCATTGATTTGTTTGACGTTTTCTTTGTGTACTTTTTAGATATGAGATTATTAATAAGCCACTTTTTTAGTCAGAATCCACATGTTTGGCCAAGTGGCACATAATTAAATAAAATGAGGTTGAATGTGTTATACTTTAGAAAAAATCCATCGATATTACGGCAGCATCAGAGCTTTTGAGGGATTTTATCTGAAGAGGTCTTGGCCTGTCATTTATGGTGTTTGATGCACAGTCGTGTAAATCAGAAGTTATTTAAAAAGTGAGGGGTAAAACACATTTAGCCAAATATGCCCTGGAAAATGCCTTGTGAAATATGTACACTTCAGCATCTTGAGGTTAACAGTACGGTCAAAGCCGTAATCATGAATTTTAAATAAGTAAGGTAATACACATTGAATTAAAATTCACATTGAATTTTACAAAACGATTGTAGCAGCAGTAGGATGGTCCGTTGTTATTAGTGCACAGTGAAATGCTTTTTTAATAAATCTCCGTCATGGAAAATAAATGCACTGATAAGCACAGCGTATCACGTATTATGCATAGACCATCATCACTACTTCCTCCATTAAAATTCATTTGTAGAGGGCAATGTTACCCTAGCCAGGTCTGACAGTAAAAATATATTACAGTTAAAAAAAATAATTTTAGGGTCGACTGTTTAACTTGAATCTTTTTTGTTTTAAATGCTTCCATGTTGTGCTTTGCTCGTTGGACAGATTACACTACACATATTTTTAATATTAGTTGTTAATTGATAATCATTTATTATCAACTTTTCTTATTTTTTTTTGTTCGCTCAGAACGGCCTGGCCGTATCAAGACTCGTTTTACCATGTAGCAGAATAGTCAGTCCTTGGATGGTCCGGATGAGATTTGAAACCCGGTACTGTCGACCGGCGCCGTTTATCACATACACCACCGGGCAGCCCGATCTTTTTTAAAATTATTATTATTGTATTTTATTTATTGCATTAAAACATTTCATTGTATTTTTCAACCAATTTTCATTACGATTTTCCTACCAATCCTACGATTTTAAGAACATTTTCCTTGATTGGGGCCAAGCAAGGCGTGACGATTTTTTAATCGCGTCTTGAATGTTTATCATTATGCAATGCATTTATCATGCAGTATGTGCTGGCAGTGCTACATGAGTGTAGCAAATAATTAGTCATTAGTAAAGATTCTCAAGCTTTGGTAAGATTTTCGTATTTGAGATACAATAATCTTAAAGGTAGTGGCCTTCTTTCACTTATAGCTACCAGTCCTGAATGGACAGTTCTGCAACAGCGTTTTTTTGGCGTACGGTCGATTCTTTCCTAATGATCAAATTAACGCTTAAACAAAAAATAGCAACTTACAGAGCGATTTTTTAAATAGCAAAACATGTGAAAGGTAAATTAGAATTAGGTAAATTGAAAGTAAATTAGAATTAGAATTAGAATTAGAATTTAGATTCATCGTTTACAGCTTGAGCACATAGGCTCTGCTATCGTTTTGATCGCGAAATTATTGGTACAGAACTAGGGTATTAATCTTATCATATTAATCACTGACAAAGGTGACTGTTAGACTGTTTTGGTTGGTCGCACCAGTTCACGCTCCATCTGGCCATGCATCTGATTTTGGCCATGCATTTATTAAATAGTGTTTTATCCATTTTATTCTTTTATCGCATTTAAACACTCTAATGACAACTGTTTGAATTTCAAATATAAAAAAGTTTAACAAAATGGATACCAAACAGGGGATCTCAAGTAAAATGTTGGCAATTTTAATGCTGGCTACTGTATTTATTTTATCAGTCGCTGTGGATGTTCAGATTGATCTGACTTTTCGGTCATTCGAAAAATAATTATTAACAAATTTAATTACATTTGTCATATAAGTGCTATA
>CM028126.1:23706240-23718074 GCA_016254315.1 Anopheles parensis
TTGCCACAGCCATCGTCTCCTCCCGGCTTTGACCACCGTCAGGATATCTGCACCGCCAAACAGCTCAGCTAGCTCGTGTTTCATTCTCCTTCTCCACACGCCCTGCTTGCACACATCGCCAAAGATAGTCCTTAGTTTTAGCTTTGTGTACGCGTCGCACAACGCCGCAGATGTCCGTTGATATGTATGAGACATCCAATGTGTTTTCGTACGAAACACACTAGCGCCCCAGAAACTGAACCTGAGCCGATAAAGATCGATGAAACTTGTACCCCGTACTTGTGCAGGGTGCTGAGGAGCTTCCTCGGCGGACGCGTGTTGCAGTACGAGACGGACGGGGGTGTTTCACAGGAATCCCTCTGCCTCCAGGAGCACAATTCACCGGCTTTGCAGACGACATCGCCCTGACGATTGTCTGGCGAGTCCATCGAGGAAGTGGAAATGCTAGCCAGGGACGCAGTCGACAGAAGGCGTCGATACTGCTAGGTTCAGAACGCATTGAGTCTGCCAGAACCTCCAAGTACCTTGGGGTTAAAATCGACGACCGACTGCGACCAAGGTGTATAGACGGCTTCCCATGCATGTTGCTAGTGCGTATCACTCCATCTCGTATGAAGCGGTATGCGTGATTGCGAGTCTTATGCCCATATGTATACTAGTATTCCCCGATATACGCCATACTCGATATACGCGATTTCGTTATACGCGAAATTTTCGAAACTGACATTTAACTTCGTTCACAAAGAAGCAAAATTACAAAAAAAATACTTCAAAGCCTGGCGTAACGAGTTTCTATCTAGCAGTAACAACTACTTAACAGTTATATGGAAAGAACATTATCGGAAATAGAACCAATGGACGAAGATGAAAAAATGTTCAGTAATGTAAGTCAGAATATCCGCAAAGAGATGGGGATATACAAAGAAATCTATTATCAAACCAAGAATTCGATATACGCTAATATTCGAGATACGCGATTGCCTCCGGTCCGCATTGATAGCGTATATCGGGGAATACCTGTATACATAATTTCAAAGAAGATTTTGCAGTTTTTCAACATGTTTTTTTTTCAAATGATTAGTTAACAACTTATTTTGCGTATAGGTAAGCTAGAATGTTGTGAGGTAATTGGAAGTTTAGAATTGAAGCTCAACCAGGAATTTGAAGTAATCAACATTTGATTTTTGCACAACTAAACAAGTTTATGAATTAAAAAATTATGTTAACAAAAGATATGAATATTCATNGCTACTTAGAGACTAATTTTATTGACTATAATTACATTATTACATTATTACAAAGTACACTAATACTAATACCTACAGCTAATTAGTTCGTGTAACTGTGTTAGTTCAATCTTAACACGGATATTGTCTGGATACCAACGGGTCCTAACAATAATATTGATGTAATCAGCAATACCACGTCATCTCGCTTCGAGCATTTTATCCCGCTTAGCAGTTCTTCTGGCAGATCATCGTTTATGGACATAGTTAATGTGCATGGTCTTTACCAACTGAATGGTGTACCAAACCCGAACGACCATTTCTTGGACTTAGTTTTAACTAATGTTCAGGCCGCTGCGTGCTGTACTGTCTCTCCAGCTATTTCAACATTGCTGCCTGTGGATACTCATCACCCTCCTTTAGAAGTCTCCGTGGTTCTATCCACAGACCTGCATAGTTGCAGTCCTCCGTCGTGTGCGTCTAATGCGTGTAGTTTTAATTTTCGTCGTACGGACTATCGTAAGCTCAATTCTATCCTATCTCGTGCTGACTGGTCTTTTTTTTTTATTGTACATCAGTCGATGAGGCCGTTATATCCTTTAATACCCTGGTTACCTCTGCTCTCCATTCGTGTAGTCCTTTATTTCGCCCTCCTCCTAAACCAGTTTGGTCTGATCGTCGGCTTCGTCGCTTGAAGCGTGATAGGAGAAGGTATCTACGTGCATATCGCCGATGTCCTTCCGAATACACGCTGCGTTTATTTAAATATGCCGCCTCCGCCTGCCGTTTATATAATCGGGCTCGTTACGGTTCTTATATGTCAAGGCTGCAATCACGTTTCCATTCCAATCCTTCATCCTTTTGGCGCTTCGTTAAATCTCGTAGAACCTCTAATATACTGCCCATGGAAATGTCTTTTAACTCACGCTCAGCTACTACTAACAGTGATGTGTGTGAATTGTTTGGTGATTATTTTTCTGGTATGTTTGCTGATCCAGTCCGCGACTTGAATCTTTTTGATTCAGCTCTTTCATTTACACCACATAATGCTGTTGATCTAGCTAAACTTGAAATTACCAGGAAAATGATTGAGTGTGCATTAGATAAACTCAAACTTTCCTATTCTCCAGGTCCTGATGGCAGTCCTGCGTCTGTTCTGAAAAACTGTCGTGATTCTCTTGCTCCAGTCCTACTAAGACTTTTTAATTTGTATCTCTCGACTGGGACTTTTCCTATTTCGTGGAAATCATGTTGGCTTTTTCCAATTCATAAAAGAGGCCGTCAATCGTCTATACCAAATTACCGTGGAATAACAAAAACATGTGCCACGGCAAAAACTCTCGAATTATCTGTTTACCCCAGTATACTTTTTAGCGCTAGTTCTTTCATCAGCGTTAAACAACATGGATTTATGCCGAGCCGATCTACTTCCACCAGTCTCATGTGTTTTGTTGCCAAGATCTTCCGCAATTTTGATGCGGGGTTACAAGTAGACACCATATACACTGATTTCCGTGCGGCCTTTGATAGTCTTTCTCATGAGCTATTGTTAGCTAAACTATCCAAACTGGGCTTTGGTAAGGCAATAACTGTTTGGCTATCTTCTTACCTAAAGGATCGTCAATGCAGCGTAAAAATTGGTCCTTATGTATCTAGATGTTTTAACTGTTCTGCTGGTGTTCCTCAAGGTAGTGTACTCAGTCCCCTCCTGTTTGCTTTGTTTGTAAATGATGTTTGTAATGTTTTGCCTCCGGATGGTTATTTCCTTTATGCTGATGACATCAAAATCTTTTATACTATCTCCTCCTTAGACGATTGCTATCTTCTCCAGCAGTATCTGAATTCTTTCTCTTACTGGTGCTCGTCTAATTTTCATTCATTATGTCCCAATAAATGTTCTATTATTTCTTTCACTTATTCTCGTAACCCTATTCCTTATAATTACTCTCTCTCAAATGCTTCACTAGTTCGTGATTTATCGATTCGTGACCTTGGGGTAATACTTGACGATAGGTTAAACTTCAAGCTACATGTTGATGAAGTCCTTTCGAAATCCTACAGAACCCTGGGATTTATCCTTCGTGTTACCTCGGATTTCAAGGACCCAATATGCCTACGATCTCTGTATTGTTGTTTAGTTCGCTCTGTATTGGAGTACGCCTGTGTTGTCTGGTGGCCTTATGGCAATGATAGGTGTACCAGAATCGAAAAATTACAGAAGTACTTCACCAGAGTGTTCTATAGACGATTGTATGGTTCTTCTTCTCTTCCGACATATGAGACACGATGTCTTCTGTTTGGGCTGGAGTCTTTAACTTTGAGACGTTACTTGGCCCAAGCTTGTTTCATTGGTGGCTTACTGAGAGGTTCTACTGATGCTCCGGAATTGCTTGCTTCTGTATGTTTATATGTTCCCTCCCGTTCCCTCCGTCCTCGTGATCCTTTGGCATTAGAAACTCGACAGACGCTTTATTGCCACAACGATCCGCTCCTTTCATGCTTCAGGTGGTTCAACCGGTTCTACGACGATTATGATTTTAACTCCTCACTTGCTTCCTTTCGTACTCGTGTTTTAAACACCCCTCCTGAATCTTAATGTTATCCTTGTCTCTTGTTTTTTCCTTTTCCTTCACTTCCGCTTTGAGTTTACGTTAGTATTGTTAATTTTTATTGTTAATTTTTAGTATTAATTTTTTGTATTAGTTCTAAGTTTATAATTAGGATCATTGTTTAGCCTAAATGGCAGATATATGTATTTTTTTTGCTCGGTTAGAACGGCCTGGCCGTATCAAGACTTATTTTACCACGTAGCAGGATAGTCAGTCCATGCTACGGGGAGACGGTCCGGATGGGATTTGAACCCGGTCCCTGCCGTGTGGACGGGCGCTGTTTTTCACATGCACCACCGGGCTGCCCCAGATATATGTATTTATAATAAAAACAACATAAAAACAACATAAAACAACGTAAGCGATTCGAGCGGCACTCCACATTAGGAATTGATATTGAGTTTTCCCATACACACAGCCTACTGTCAGAACTGCTCAATCGCCGATCTACGGAAAAAAGCCTATCAACGGCAAAAGAAACTTGCTCAAGAAGTTTCCAGTTGACTATCCTTCGCGTAGTCAACTTAATACGGCGGACCATAGTCACATCAGTCCCGTCAGCAGCACACGGTTTAGATCGTTTTGAAAAGAGAAAACACAGTGCCTTACAGTCCATGAATATGTCGAATGGTTTTCCTAGTAGATAATATTGGAAACGCTCCATACCCCAAACAATGCCTAATGCTTCCTTCTCTGTTTGACAGTAACGGTGCTCTGTGTCGGTTAACGCTTTGGATGCGAAGCTGATAATTCGATGTCAGTCGGTCTCGTCAAACTGGATAAACATAGCACCTAAACCATGCGGACTAGCGTCTCAAATTTTGTATCCTTATGCAATAACCGGCGTAATGGTTCATCAAGAGTAGCTAACATTGGCACAAACTTATTCAAGAAATTTGCCAAACCGAGGAAACTACGGACTTCCGCTTCAGATTGTGGCTCCCGAAATGATAAAATAGTTTCAACTTTGCTTCTTGCCGGCATAATTCCAGTTTCCCCAAGACTGTGTCCTAAAACATCTAATTCCGTTACCCGAAATTGGCGACGACTATTCAATCGACTCAGCACCTCATTCCACCGTTCATCAAGCTCTTGCAGATTTTAGCCTTCAACAAGTACATCATCAAGATACCAAACTGTCCCTTCACAACCAGATAGAATCTCATCCATTGCCTTTTGAAACAGCTCTGGAGCTGTTACCAAACCAAATGGCAGCCGTTTGAACCGATACAAACCAAGTCGAGTTATAAAAGTTGTCATGTCTCGTGAATCCTCGTCCAGTTCTACCTGAAGGAATGCTTCTTTGATGTCAAGTTTGCTCCACAACCGTCCATGTCCTAACTTTGCCAAGTAATCGTCAACCGAAGGCATCGGATGATGTTCTCTTAATACTGCTTCGTTGACTCTTCGCAAGTCAAGACACAATCGAGGCTCACCATTTGACTTCCCTACTACGACCAGGGAATACGTCGTATCGGCTGATATATTGGGATGGCCTGCGGGTTCATCCTGATCTTTGCTGTTATGCCTTTCATTTTTGGAAACGGTTTTCCTTCTACTCTGTTTATGTCCAACCCAACTTTCAAAATACCCAGCTGTTTAGCCGTCATGTCACCCAGTAGACAACCTTGTTCTCCTTCTACAACAAAGAACTCCGCCTGAGTTCGTTTGCCCGCTACTGCGATTTCCGCAGCAAAAGTGCCTAAAATAACAAGTGGATTTTGGCTTTCGTATGCTCACAAGATCTTCGAGCTTCCTTTCGTTGATGAAACCACCGCAACATTTTCTGTTTTTAATTTCCCCCTCATTTCGCCTGGGATCAAGTTAGCATCTGCACCGGAATCAACCAACATCTCTAAGGAGACTCCTCCAAGTAAGCATTTAATTACGTTCGATTCATTTCCAGAATAAAACGCATAATATGCTTTTGTATCATTTGATTCCATTTTCGGTTGTTTTGCCTCTGACGATTGATCGATTGCTCTTATTTGACGCTTCATCGGGCCCTTTTCCGTGGACTTTCTTTCATTTTTTCTTTTTTACTAAAAAGGTGTCCAGATTAGTGTTCAACTCAACATGCAACAAACAAGCAAAATTGATCTAATCAATTTTCTATTCTCTTCTCGATGAACCACCTATCGTCTTACCATTAACACATTCGAGGCTTCTGACAATCCTCGCTACCTTTCCCGATGACACGTTTAGTGTCCTCCGATAATATCGTTCCAAGGAAAATTGTAAGTAATTCTCGCACTCCATCCGGAGAAATCCATTGATTTCTGCCAACCTCCTTTGTACAACCTCGGAGAATTCTAAACAATTCTCGCGCTTCTTCTGGAGAAATCCACTGATTTCCGCCATTTCCTTTGCACAGCCCCGGGGAATTCTAAACAATTCTCGCGCTTCTTCTGGAGAAAACCACTGATTTCCGCCATCTCCTTTGCACAGCCCCGGAGAGTTGTAAACAATTCTCGCATTCTTCTGGAGAATTCCACTGATTTCTGCCAACCTCCATTTTATAAACCCGGAGAATTCTAAACAATTCTCGCGCTTCTTCTGGAGAAATCCATTGATTTCCGCCATGTGATCGTTCTGGGAAAACTCGAATCGTTTTGGCCACTCTTCATATTTTCTATGTTCATGTTTTAATATCTA
This sequence comes from Anopheles parensis, assembly GCA_016254315.1. Lineage (NCBI taxonomy): Eukaryota > Metazoa > Arthropoda > Insecta > Diptera > Culicidae > Anopheles > Anopheles parensis. Next base: position 23,712,731 of record CM028126.1, read on the forward strand.
CACGTTTTCCAAAAAAAAAACGCTGCTAACTTTCCACCTTTCACGTTGAGCCATTTCAGCCAACAATCTATATACATGCACAATCCAGCTCATACTCGCCATTTCACCACGGTTTCCGAGAACTTCACGCGTGCTACCGAAACCGACGCTTCTCATAACCTCACTCTTTATTACACTTGTTGCTTAATGTACAAACATATGCACTGTCTGATCACAATTTTTTTTACTATTCTATTCGCTTATTTGACAAAATACATTATACGTTCCACTAAACAGGAGAAAAAACTCTGTATTTCCATCACCTTTTCGAGTCGAATCCAAAATCCTCGTCGCCAATTGTAGTATCGTACCAGGTCGTTCTGATCCCGTCGATAGTCGAACATCGAAATCCCCGTTGCCTTCCTTAAGCGGTCTGCTCCTGCGCCTCTTTCATGTGTGTGTGCGGCAACCCAATTAACAATTCCGTAAGGTCGAATGTCAAAGGTGTATAAATAAAGTCATATGCTACACCTGTCCCCCTAGACATTTCGAGCAGTTTCACACACGGTTTTGTGATTGCACACAAGTTTTTATATACCCTTCTCTGTTACGCGTATGACTGTGATCGTCTGTCCTACTCTCGAGACGCATAATCGTCCATTTTCGATCCAACTCGGAAGATATAAACGTTGGTNCGGACGAGTGGAAGCTGGGTGTCATACACCCAGTGTACAAAAAGGGCGACAGACTGGACTGTGCTAACTTCCGAGCCATCACAGTCCTGAATGCTGCCTACAAGATCCTGTCCCGAATACTCTTCTGCAGACTTGCGCCCCTTGCCACAGATTTCGTCGGAAGCTACCAAGCTGGATTTGTTGGAGGCAAATCGACCACCGACCAAATCTTTACTCTACGGCAGATCCTCCAGAAGTGCCGAGAGCATCAGATCCTTACGCACCACCTGTTCATTGACTTTAAGGCGGCCTACGATACCATAGATCGGACCGAACTATGGAACACCATGCAGCAGTACGGATTCCCTGGGAAGCTGGTACGGCTGTTGAAGGCCACGATGGATGGGGTGCAGTGCAAGGTGAGAGTATCGAACAGGCTATCGGAATCGTTCGAATCTCACCGAGGTCTGAGGCAAGGGGACGGACTCTCCTGTTTGCTATTTAACATCGCTCTGGAAGGTGTCATGTGAAGCGCGGGCTTCTACATCCGGGGCACGATTTTCATCCGTTCTCTCCAAATTCGCGGCTTCGCGGATGACATCGACATCGTTGGACGGACATCTGGTTCGGCACGAGGCGGAGAGGAGCACAGCGAGCTCGTTGGCTGGATCAGGTGGAGTTAAACCTGTCGGAGATCGGATGCAGCCGTGGATGGAGGACTGCAGCCCTGGACCGAGTTTCCTGGAAACGGATTGGCGACCAGGCCATGTTTACGCGACGTGCTCGACCGTGAGCAGGCCAGATATGATGATGATGATGAAAAAAAAGAAAGAAAAAAAAAACAATGTGCGTAACCAGCACACCCTGTGTTTGATCCTGAATGTCAAAAGCTTTTGACATCTCCTCTTCCCGCGTTTTCGCTGGCGTGCCTCGATCTTCTGCTTTCTCTTTCTTCTTGATTTGCTTAGCGGATAGACGTGTGATATAAAGTGTGAATACTAAAATCGAGTTTTGAACTACAAATACAACAGTCTGCTTCGTTGAACACAAACGCTTGTGCAAATATGATCATACTTCCTACTACTAAAGGTGAGATAAAGATCGTTTAATCTTTACAAAAGGTACTGCTACATACCGATACCGGAACTATGAGTAAATAAAGGAAAAAGAATCCTTTCCCATAATCTTTCAGGGAAATAGAGACAATTTTTTCACAGAATAGACCTTTATAACATCCATTCACGCTGATTTTGTAGCCATTCGCCGTCGGTTGAATAACAGTTGTTTTATTTGTTCAGCCGGTTGTCAACAACAATCCAGCCAACCATTTCTTGGCATTTTTTTAGCAACACGCTACGAAGGTAACTGCGTGGCAATCTGTAAGGGTAAAAGAACAAATCTTTTTTTGTTGGTGTTGCTGCTCCGTAGCGGATTCATTGGGACCGGTCTGCACATGATAGGATGGCACTAGATTTTAACGACAGTGTAATGATTTACTCGATCACCCCGATCATCTTTTATCAATATTGAATCCCCGTTTGGCTAGGAATGAAGTTGCGAATGCTGGGTGCACTAATCTTAGCAAAACCGGCTGGCCAGGCACTGTTACAGTCGGGATTGGTGAAGGAAATGATTCCACTCAGTCGTCCACCACACACCAAAGCGCCACCACTGTCTCCTTTGCAAACGTCCACTCCATTGCTGTACTTGGCACAAATCATACTGTGGAATTGAAGGAAACGATCGTAATCGATCGCACATTAGTCATAATTCGTGCAACGTTTAATCAACAGGCATACTTACTTAGACGTAATTGGTTGATCTGGGTATGGGGTCCACGATGCCGCACAAGTACCCTGCGATACGATGTACATGTTGGCTAAGCGTAAATCACTTGTAGGTGCTGGTCCGTTAATGTTTGTACGACCCCATCCAACTACGTAGCAAAGTGTACCAGCCGGTAATTCCGCGCCTTGGAGTACTATCGGAGCCATGTTTGGCTTTCCAACGAAAGCGTTCCTGGGTACCGTTAAGACAGCTACATCGAAATCAGACGTTCCGGGTGCTGCATTGGGATTGTAATTGGGATGAACCACTATCGTGATCACCGGAATTGTAAAGCCCCCCGTGTAGGGAGACGTGCTACCTCCGTATAAAGTGATCTGCAAACATACGTACGTTAGTCCTATGATTAGATTGGTTTGAGCAGATAAAAGTTACGTTACGCCTTACCATATTTGGACTGTTACGAACATCATACGCGCAATGACCTGCGGTCAATGCATGGGAAGCAGTAATGATGCTAGCACCGCAGTAGAATTGATTATCATAACGCATACTCAATGCAAATTTGTGGCTGGCAATGTTCACTCCGACACCGTTGACAATACGTCCAGATTGCGATACGCCATCCGTTTGAGTCTCGACATTATCACCTCCCAGCACAGCATTGCAGCAGAACAGTCCCAAAAGCACTAGACCGATCACTTGCTTCATGGTTCGTTCACTACACGTATGGTTACGATCCGAATCCGTGTTCGTATTTAAATCCCAAAAATCCATCATCTTGTCAACAGATGTTTTTCCTACGCATGTGAGGGAAGCTTTGGCTTTATTTAACAGCGTCATATACATGCGTGTATATGCGATAAACGTAGCTGCATATTGCTAACATGAAGCTAGTTTTGCACGAGCATATATACAGTAGACATGGAAAAATGTACCTTCTTGAGAAAGCTGCATCTATTCAAATAGCGAAGAAGGTTCCCTACTTCCTGGCATCCGTCCAAAGTACCAGATTGTTGGTCTCTTAGAATTCATGAAGTTAGCTGCTCAGTCCAAGCTGATACTCGCATGGTTTTTCATTCTACAGTAGAATTTTCCTTCTACCAAACTGCCTTATCACGAATGTTGCTCAAATAAATTGTCTCGAGAATTTGTTCCACAACTTTTGCACAATATGAAAGTTGGGGGTACATATTAGACATCGTGCTGAAATGAAGTTATACTCGTTTTCTTCTTCTTCTTCATGACCTGCNTGTGAAACCATGGGATGATGAAACCGACATGAAGGAAATGGAGAAGAATGTCCGCAGCATCGAGATGGATGGGCTTTTGTGGGGCGCGGCTAAGCTCGTACCCGTCGGTTACGGCATTCACAAGCTGCAGATTTGCTGCGTTATCGAGGATGACAAAGTTTCGGTAGATTTGTTAACAGAGAAGATTGAGGAGTTTGAGGATTACGTGCAGTCAGTCGACATTGCTGCATTCAACAAGATTTAAATGTGAATGCTATGTATTTTGTTGTGTACCTCTTGTTTCTTAAGTTTCTTCCGGCCCTTCTTGCAATGGCGATAACAATTGAATAAATGTAACTGATTTTTAGACGCACTATACTAATGAAATAAAAGTCCGAAAGAACGGAATCAGCTCGTGTTGGATTTCCCTGTTTGCATCATCGGCTCAAAAAAACTTTCAATATCAACGTCAACAGATTTTGGAAAATTAATTCGGGTCTATTCTCTGTAGAAGAACGAACCAAAAGACCGGCATAGTGTTGTATTTTTTATCTGGTTTTGTGTATCTTCATGTACTGATTATTTATACAGTATGAAAGTTACGCTGTGTATAGAAACAAAATTATAATATCGTCTTGAATTTGCTCAGATAGGTAATACAATTAAAAAACTTTTGTAGTGTTCTGCACACGTGTGTACATCGTGAAGCTCTATAATTGTTAAACCGGTCCCAACAAAATTTGGCGCACAGCTTTGATCAGTAAAGTATCGGTTATAAACTTCGCCAATTGTTCTGTCACAGCTGGGACATACACAAACAAAAATTATGGGAAAACGCAAGATACAGCGAAACAAAAACTAACTTGCTTTCAAAAAACGTTGAAGAAATTGTAAAACACACGTCGCTGAGCTTTGGTCACTGTGGAAGGTAAATCTTTAGGCTGTGGAGCACGCGACAACTTTAAACGTTTTGCATGTTGCGGAGTCTGTACATCAGCTTGATTAACCGTCGAACCAGCCGTGAAGTGAAAGAAGAAGAAATGCACACAGCCTTCCATCAAGCAAAGAGAGCGAGGTCCGGGAAATCGATTTTACTCCGTTCGGTGGATGATCATTTGACGGATTTTCGGCGACTATTTGTGATCCGTGGTAGCAAGAAAAGGCTCTAACCGGCACGTATACGTCTGTTCAAATAGTGGAAATAGTTGATTGATTGAATTTTAGATCATGCCAGGTCGGTGCGGTGCGAAAATGGTCCATTCATAAACCTTCCACAAAACAGCTGGAACGGTGAAAATCGGGAGTCTGCGTCGCGCGTGGCAGTCCGACTAGGCCGTGTAGGATTTGTTGCTTCACAACCACATTCAGTTGAGGTGACGAGAAATAGATAGCTCGCGCTATCGTGTATTTGTTAGATTAGGTATGTTGAGACGAGTTAAAAGAACAGAAAATCAATTTATTCTTTTGCTGTTGCTGGTTTTATATGACCGGGAGAGCATGAGGTATGCTGGTTGAGAGAAGAAGAAAAATGATACGAGCAAGAAAGAGAGTGCAAGAACCTAATAGCGGGAGACGACGACAACGGTGACGACGGCGAGAGCGCGCAGAAAAGCTTGCGCGTGGTATTTCGAAACGGAAGCTGGTTCCAACATCGCGAAAACCGGAACGGCACCA
>CM028126.1:23734762-23758535 GCA_016254315.1 Anopheles parensis
TTTTTTTTTTTTTTTTTTTTTTTTTTTTTTTTTTTTTTTTTTTTTTTTTTTTTTTTTTTTTTTTTTTTTTTTTTTTTTTTTTTTTTTTTTTTTTTTTTTTTTTTTTTTTTTTTTTACAGTTTAAAATTTGATTTCTGTTTCTTGTATGAATTTTATAATGTCTTTTATAACCCTTCCTTCCTTGTCTTTCCATTTCTCTCGAAATTTTTCGAAGGATATGTTATACTTTTCACGTTGCCTTCTATATCTTTGGCAAAAAAATACGTTATGTATTCCCGTTTCGGGAATATTACATATTTCGCAGTTTCCGTCTTCTGTTATCTTCATTACACTTAACCAATGTTTCGACAGGTCATGTCCCGCTAACAGTCTGTTTGTTGTCTTTATTTCATGCGCGGAGAGGTTTGTGTTGTGGTGCCATGGTTTTTTCTCGAAGTCTTTTTGAAAAACCTCAAACTTTTTCCCTTTTTTTTCACACGTGGCTCTGTACCAGTCTTTGTTGGCCTTATACATGTTTTCTAGTAACAGGTTATGTGCATCTTTCAAACATAGTTTGTTGTGGTGGACATTAGTTTCGTGGATTCCTTTTTTCGCCAATTCGTCTGCTTTTTCGTTTCCTTGTATGTTAAGATGTCCTGGAATCCATCGTAATTCAGCGCATGCTTTTTCACACCCTTTTAGGATGTTGTACACTGTTTCCTCCATGTACGTTTCAGTTTGTGCGTTTTTTAAAATCCAACAGGCGGCTTGACTGTCGGTTAGGATTATTGGATGGCTTATTTTTTCTTCCAGTACTATTGCGATGGCTTTTTCTATTGCCGCCAGTTCTATTGATGTTATTGGTGTTGTATTTTTTGTTCTAAATTTGTGAGCCCAGTATCTGTTTTTGTTTTTATAACAGGTAATATATATGCCTATACCACATCCTTCGTTGGTTTTGCTCCCATCAGTGTAGACTAGGGAGTTTGTTTTCCTAAGTTCGCGTATTTCTTGTTCACAAAATTGTTTTAGAATTATTTTTCCTGCGGCCGTTTGTTTTGAAACCCCTGTTTCTATTTCGCATCTAATTTTTACCTCTTTTATGATGTCGTTGATTTTTATGTTGTTCATTTCTTGAATAATAGGTAGGTTCTGTGCGTACAGCTTTTCCATGTACGATTTTTTGTTTGAGGGTGCCCTGTACGCGGTATTTTTAGCTATTTGATCTCTATGAATTTTGGAGAATGTCATGGTTTTTATAAGATCTTTGCTTGCCAGGTATTCTGATCTTATGTGTTGCGGTGGTTCTGCAACTAAGGCTAGTAGTGTGTTGGTCGGGGTAGTCTTAGTGCATCCAGTTACCTTTCGAAGGGATTGATTTATAATAACATTCATCGACTTTGTAATTGATTTGTTCGCATTTAGGGTGTATAGGGAGCCGTTTTCTAATATACTTCTCACAATGGCTCTGTGTACATTCACTGTTTTTTTTGGGCTAAGGTTGTTCTTCGCGTTACATATGCGTCTTACTACATGGAGGCGCTTTCTGGCCTTTTCTTTCAGCACTTCGACATGTTTCCGGAAGGATAATTTCTCGTCAATCCATGTGCCTAGGTATTTATATGTATTGACTCTTTCTATCTCTTGATTTCTAATATGCACATGGATGTTGTGGTTCTTTTTATCAAAGACCATCATTTTTGTTTTATCGATATTAATAGGTAGTTGGAGTTTTTCAATTTCTTCGATAAATATTTTGACATGTGCTTGCATTGCCCTTTGCAGTTCTTGAATCGTTTTTCCTTTTTGTAATATCACAAAGTCGTCTGCATATTGTATTACCCTACCTGCGGTGTTTTTAAATCTTTGGTGTATGCTTTTCGTGTATATATTGAACAGGGTGGGTGATAGTACGTCACCTTGCGGAAGGCCGTTAGATACTAGTTTTTTAATTTTTTCCCCTTCAGTCAAAATTTCCACTGTTCTGTTGTTGAGGAAATTTCCAACCCATCTTATGATTTCCAGGGGTGTCTGGTTCTCTTCTAATATGTGAATGAGCGTGTCCGTACTTACATTGTTATACGCGTTGCTTAAATCGATGAAAATTGCCCCTGTTAAGATTTTTTTTCTTTCTTTGGCTTTCACTTCATTGACTAGATAGTTTATACATTGACTAGTTGTGCAGTTTTTTTTAAAGCCAAAGGACGTGTTTGGAATAACGTTGTTAATTGCACAGTGTTTGTTAAGTTCTTCTAGAACTGCCGAATTAATCATTTTGGTCGTGGTGGGTATTTTAGCAATCGGTCTGTAGTTTCTTACCTCCTCTTTGTTCGTGTGAGGCTTTGGAATAGCAATGATCTCGATTCTTTTATATTGTTTTTTTAATCGTCCTTCCCTCCACATTTCGTTCGCTTCTTCAATTATTTTTTTTATTGTTTGTTCGTTCATGTTCTTTAGTATCTCATAAGAAATTCCGTCATGTCCTGGTGCCGAGTTTTTCTTTTTCTTCAAGATTCTATGCCATTTCTCTTCATTTAAAATCTCATATGTAGGGACCAGGTTTCTATATGGTCTTTTGTTTCCTCTTTGGTTTTTCTTGAAATTGTTTTTCAGGAATTCTTTTGCTGCTTCTTTGTCAGAATGAACGATATTTTCATCTTTTTCTTGCATTTTCCGTCCTTCTAGTCTTCCTACAAACTTCCACAGTTCTGTAGTGTTCATGTTTGCGTCTATTTCTTTAAGTTTTTCTTCGTACTTCTTGATTTTATATTGTCTCTTGCATAGTCTAAATTTTGCTAGACACTTTTTGAATTGAATTTCATTTGTCAAAGTTCTGTTGTTGTTGAAGTTTGTTCTACTTTTGTTTTTCTCCAGCCATGCTTTTTCTGTATCCTTATTCCACCAAATTTTTAGCGGCTTGGAAGTTTTGAATGTGTTGGTTTTAGTAAGATGCGCAATTTGTTTGTAAATTTGTTTTACCGTCGAGTTACTGTCTGTTTGTAGATGTTTAACTTGAAGGAGCAGATTTTTTTTGTTTACTGTGACCCTTTGTTTTTTTGAGGTGTTTGATTCGATTGTTGTGATGATGGTCTTGTGGTTAGTGGCTCCCATATGGTGATCTAGAACCGACCGGTCACATTTGTCCCATATCTCTTCTGATATAATTGTCAGATCAATTGCCGTGTTTCTTTTTGTGCAATCAGTTGGGACGAAGGTTATCTCCTTCTTGTGTAGGAAGGTTAGATGTGAATTGTCAATCTCATTTATTAGAAACGTACCTTTGCTATCACTGAATGGGTTCCCCAAAGAGGTGTGGTGGGCATTTAAATCACAGGCGATGAAGATTTTTTTGTTGGTGTTTGTAGCCTGTAGTAGTTGGGGAATTTTATCTTTAAATTCTTGTATCTGAGTTCTGGGTGAAGCGTAAATTGATAGTATCTTTATGTTGTGCTGGGTTAGGTCAACTTCTGTTATTTGTATGTTTTCGCTATTAGCTGTACAATGTGTTGTTTTGTACGTAATGTTTTTTTGTATGTAAATGGCTGTTCCGCCATAACCATCTGATCTGTTATTGCTGATGAGGTTGTAGTTACTTATTTTTGCTTTGTGTTTGTTACTTTCATCCAGCCACGTTTCGCATATGCACGCCACTGTTATGTCTTGCGATATAAGTATCCTTTCTAGTTCTTCTTTATTTTTTATAAGGCTTGTGATGTTCGTTTGAAGTATTTTAATCGCGGACGCGTGTGTGGAGCCGTTAAACGAAGATGGGCGTGCCTGCGTTCCATTTGGTTTTTTTTTAGTGTGTGTTATTCTAGCTTGTTTGCTCTTTCCTTCTTATGTCTGGGTATTCTTTCCTATTTTTTTCGGGGGAGGAGTATTCGGATTCGTCGATCTCCTCTATATATACGGACTCTGATGAGTCCAGAGATTTTATAGATAGTTCGTCGATCTCTGCCTCCGATGTTATTATTTCTGTGTCATTTTTACTTGTTTGTTCGTTAGTGATTTCTGTGCTTTTTGTAGATGCTTTCTGTGTTTCTGGTGCGGGTTTTGTGTGAGTATTTTTTTCTGTTGGGTTGATTTTATTTTTTTCTGTGTTATCATTTTCTGTGGTATGTGTCTTCGTGTTTTGTAAGGATTGAACTCTCTGTGCGTATGTAACGTTCTCTTTTGTGAATTTTTTTGGGAGTTCGGGGCATTGTCTCCTTCTCATCCGCCTAGCTTCGCCATATGTTATTCTGTTTTCTGTTTTAATTTTAACAATCTCTACTTCGTCCATGTACACTGGACAGTTCTTATCCAGCGTGTGATGTCCATCACCACACGACACGCATTTTACATTTTTACATTGTTCAACGTGATCTGGCTCACTGCAGTTCGCACATGTTTTTGTGCCTCTGCACCATTTTTTTGTATGCCCCAGCTTCATACAGTTTATACACCGCATCGGCTTGGGTACGTACAATTCTACTTTCACCGGGTACAGGCCAAAATCCACCATTCGTGGCACTTTTCCGGAGTTAAACGTTACAATCGCCGTTCTGGTGTTCACGATTTCTACTTTGCCATTTTTGTCTGTTATTTTACGTTTCATAATTGTCACTTCCCTAACCATTTGGTTTCCTAATCCTTCCAAAATGTCTTTTTCATCCATGAATTCAATATCTGGACTTCTAATTACCCCTTTACTCGTGTTGAGTGTAGGGTGCTCAATTGTTTTAGTTAGGATTAACCCATTTTTGTCGGGAATTTTAGTTAGGCTTTTAAGTTTTTCTGCCTGTTTCTGGTTCGCCACTTTGANGGCAGTAGGAAACGTCAAAAAATGTCAACTTTTCCGTCGCGTCATTAAAAAAATTGGATTGAAGAAGTTTTTCCTTCTCCAGCAAAGTAAACGCGTTTTGGGGATAATTTCGTTGTGCAAAAGTTGGTTGCGTGTGTTATAGCGGAAAAGAAAACCATCTTCCTCGTCACCATGAACGCATTTGGCGATAACTTCGAACAACAGTCGGAAGTCGACCCGGCGGCCGAGTTTTTGGCCCGCGAACAGAACGCCCTCGCTGGACTGGAGGATGAAATTCCGCCCGTGGCTGGTGCAGCAACGATGGACACGAACGGTTCCGTCAATGGTGATCCCGTACCGAAATCAGGTTCGTGTGTAAACGTGTGCAGCAGCACCAAATATATCGATGCGGTAGAAAACGTTCGCAGCAACATTTGTGCGTCCCTAGATGCGTCATGCCCAGTGTTGTTCCGCCCATTCGTCGTAATGCTAGGGTGCTAGGAATGATCGATACATTAGTCATCCATCGGAGGGGCAAGGCAGGGGCACCGATTGCATCCCCTTTCCAGTGTGAATGTGCCATGGATCATGTTTGAAATCATCCCCGAAAACCCTTGCAACATACTCTGGCTCAACTATCGCATTCGATAGCTTGTCGTTTGCTTCGTTAATCCAATTAACGAGCATGGCACCGAAAAGTGTGTTGTGTGTTGGATCAGAGTTTCTAGTGAAATAGCTCTGGAAGATGTTTTCCGCCAACTTACTAGTAGTGCTTTGCTGTCCTAATTGTGCTTATCGTACTTTCCAGCCCACCCGTACTGTTGTTATATGTAAAAGCTTATCTACATTTTCGCACAGCCTCCTCCGATGCTTTGTTGTTCGTTATGTTTTCTGATTCCTTCCCTACCATTGCGAATGCCACGAACATATGTTCTCCGCCTTCAATGGTCGCGTGTGTTTGCTTGTCTGTAGCCCCAAAATGGTCATTTTTACCATCATTAATTTCCATCCAACATAAAGACGAATGTGGCTAAAAAAAAAAAGCTATTTTCATCACAATCCATACGTGTTATTTTATCCATTGCCAATACCTTTCCGTGCCACAAAAACACACCGCTGCAGCGAAAGAGCATGTAATTTTCTAATCAAATTTTTGTTCGTTTCATGTTTTTCTTTTATTCTTTCTTTTTCCGGATACATCTCAACACACTCTCACGCCTTACTGTGGGCCACTTTGAACGAACTGTTTGTTTGGTTTTACTTTATACTTCGTTTCGTCGCTTGTTAACCACATGATGGATATGCGTGTTTGTTGTCTATACTAACGACAAACAATACTACTCATTCATTTTTGGCCGAATCTAAAACCAAAAATTACATTAACCGGTTATCAAACATCACACAAACATTGTTTGCTAAATTTTTATACTCTCGAACGTTGTTCTTTTACTTCACAAAAAATGGGAAAACAATCACAAAAAAAANATACTACTCATTCATTTTTGGCCGAATCTAAAACCAAAAATTACATTAACCGGTTATCAAACATCACACAAACATTGTTTGCTAAATTTTTATACTCTCGAACGTTGTTCTTTTACTTCACAAAAAATGGGAAAACAATCACAAAAAAAAACTCTATCGTACACACGAACTACACACGAAAAAAAAATGAAAACACAGAATCGACAGGACTCGAAAACGAGCTTAATGGAAGCTTTGAAATGATCAGTAATGCCGATGCGCAAGATCCGCCCACTACTGCTGATAATTATCACAACACAGGTAAATAAATTACTAACAACAAATGGTTTATTACTAAACCACACACCAAAAATCTGCCGGGTGTATTGTAGATATTAGCAGGGCTAATTATCTTTCCTTCGACCATTCATCAATAAGAAAGGTAGCTGTCGACTTAGATTATCCTTATGTTCCGGTCTGCTTGAGTTCCTACTTCTATATATCCATAGTTCAAACAAACTCGCATTTATATAACTTAATAATCATCATCTTTTATCATAAGCTCTCTTTAACAAAGTTTTACGAGAAATGAGACGAAACACTTTCTTCGAATGCTGCGAATTCGGATAAAAATGGCGAAATTAATTGATTTATAAATAATTACAGTCAACTCCTTCATAACGAGTCCTTCATTTAGAAAAAAATTGGCATAACTAGCCTTCGGTCGCTTAATATGATCAGATGGCAGGAATCAGGCCTCCAAACGATGGATTCCCCAATCCCCAGAATCCCCAGTATCAGCGCGATATGAAGTGTGTCACAATGATTGGTGGGCGATTTTAACAAATTTTCAAATCAACTTCCCTTCACACTTCACATCAAATTTTAATAATTTATAGACAAATACTATAAAGACAAAATCATTCAATTTGTCCCTTTTTTAAAAGCATACGTTGGCAAACATTATCATCCTGATGATGCAGTGATTCGATAAGTTATATGCCTGTTTGAGATGTATGCTATTTTCCCTTTTTGTTCCTTATTAAAAAAAACAACCATACATTTCATTATCACCAAACAATAATTGCAATAATTGATTATTAAGTTAGGAGTGAATTGTTTTCTTATACCTTTCATTCAGATAGATGAACTAATTATATGCACTTTACATGAGCTTTATTTTAGCGTGGAAGAGTGGATTATTTCACGATACGATAATTGTAAATTGTATGGAAATGAATCTCCCACATAAGGACTAAAACCCTTGACCGGAAAAAGCTCGTTATAAGAGGTGGACTGTATATTATTATGCGAAACTAATACACCCATATTGGAACGTGTGATAAACATGTTTTTGCGGAAATAGTAATATTCAAGCGTCACTAATGCATGGCAACGTTCGCTCGTGTTGTGATTAGCATGATATGAGAGTTACACAATTTCCAACTTTTCAAAAAAAAAACAAAGCAAAACAGAAATTGGAATCAGATGGGAATGATCTAGATATACCTAGTTTATTTTTGAGCCCTTCTGTTTGGGACGTACGTTTTTTGTTGTATCTTTGGGCATGATTTTCCAACCACGAAAAAACACATTAAACAAAGAAGCAAACAAAAAAAAAACCCTCCGCTTCGTTTATGTTTTAAGTAATGGCTAAGCTTACGTATTCATTGTCGTTATATGTTTCGTTCTTTTTAGTCTAATAATGTTTGTACAAATGTGTTTCTTTTTCTCGATCTCTTAGAAGATGATAATGATGATTTTGCAGGCTTCACAGGTAAGTGTTAACATGTCATGCGTTTTTAAAACAAAATTCAACAAAACCAAACGACCTGTTGGGTCTTTTCTGATTTGTGTTAAGTTTTTTTCTCCCTAATTTGCATCAATTGTTTCTGTTATTAAAATAAGCCGTCCATGTCTTTTCTTTGCGTACCTAAAACAGTATAATTTTGTACACATTTCTTTGCTGTAGTAAATGCAAACTCTCTGTTAAATGGCTGCGATAGTAGTGTTTGCATTGGGCAAGAAACAAACAATTAAATTGTTGAATATTTAGCGTCTTTAGAAGAATTACTGTGATATAATAGTATCTTATTCGCAGCTCCTTTTTCTTTTGCATACTAGAATATATTGTTAATAATAGTAAAGTAATACAGTGAGATAATTTTTTCTCTTTTTTCCTTGCAAAACTGTTTAAAAAAAAACAAAGGAAATGTGTTGATCAATTTTTGCAACTAACGATGTGTGTTTTGCTCTTTTCTTACTCAATCTTTTCTGTAAAATGCAGTGCCAAAGCAGGTGACGGAGGAACCGGAAAAGATACGCAAATGGCGCGAAGATCAAAAGGCGCGGCTCGAGGAGAAGGATCGCGAGGAGGAGCGCAAGAAGGATGAGCTGCGTGAACAGGCCCGCAAGGAGCTGGAAGATTGGTACAAACATCACGAGGAAACGATCTCGAAAACGAAAGCCGCCAATAGGTAAGCTGATCAATCGAACCTTGCTCCATTGACCGCCGCCACCACCACCATCACCTGGAGGATGATTTGTGTGTGTGTGTGTGTGTGTTTGAGTGGGTGGATGTGTTCTTACAACAATGCGTTGATAGTCCTCAACAAAGCAAAAAAAAAAAGCGCATACACCACACCAACATATGTTTTGATAGTTTTGGTTTTACATTTCTAACCCACCTGAAACGTTCTTTTCTCTTTTGCTAAAAAAAACCAAAAAAACGTAATGTACTAACCAATCAACTTTTGCGCCATTTGTTTGATAAAAATGCGCCAAAACACAGGGAATCGGCCAAGTAAGTAGAACAAAACAAAAAAAAAAACAACAACAAACAGAAAGTTGTGTTCAAGTTTGGTTTGGCTTGTGTTTTGTATTTATTTTGTTTGTTTTCTCTTTCCTTTTAATAATTTGATTAATATGATTTGCGACTAGATTGATTAGTTGGATGAGTGTGTTCCTTAAACAAACAACAACAAATGAATGCATTGTGCTAATACTATTTTTTGCAAAGAATTTCCTAATTTCAAGTGTAGTACATAAAACTATTACTAACGTGTGCATCGGTTGAATGACATTTGTAATTCATATTGATTGGCATGTTACATGTTTTTTTCCCGTTTCCCGTTTTCTCATCCCCCTGAGAAATGAAGCCCTTTACGAGTTTGTTCATTGCAAAGTTTCTTTGTTCTACTGCGATTACAGAAACGCCGAAAAACAGTTCGTGGCTGAGACGGACGAAATCGAACCGGGCACCGAATGGGAGCGGATTGCAAAACTCTGCGACTTTAACCCGAAAACGAACAAATCGAGCAAAGACATCTCTCGCATGCGTTCCATCATTTTGCAGCTGAAGCAAAACCCAATCCAGGCCACCAAGAAGGTTTAAACGTGCCTTGTGAAGGCGAACACTACGGCATCCCCCCCTGGTCTGGCACAGCATCACCAAACACGGCACTCTTCGGTTGAGGCGTTAATTTGGCAGAGGAAAAAAAGAAGATTAGATCATTCATGATGATCGATCGTTACAAAACTGCAAGGTGCAATACTGCTGCTAGGAAGGAAAGATGACCTTGGTGGGCAGAAGAATATAGAAGAGGAGTAAAGGATAATCCTTTAACATACATCCAATACAATAATGGAATTATTGCGGTTAATATAAATAATAATTATACAGACGTAGTATCACCGATGTTGCAAGATATATAAAAACGATCGCTGCAAGTCGTGTTAATGCTAATAGTGAGCAAAAAGAATATAATATGGTATATTTATATTATACGCTGTATAAGTAAACAGGTTAAAGCTAAACACAGAATTCCTCTCACGTTAGGACTTACAAAACGCGTAGACAAACACGAAACATTCATATGCGGCAAAGCAGTTAGAGATAAAGAGAAACGAATGGTGAAATAAATGAAAAACTACTGTACTGAAGTTGTCGCACTTTTGATGTACGGTGGTCGAAAGAAAAACAAATCAATATGCAGCTCTTGTATATCGAATTTTATTTTATCCTTTCTCCTCCAAACAATTGGAAAGAACTCAACGGTGGCAAAGAATTCTTAATTAATATAATTCAATGCGACCCAGTGGTGTATGTGATAAACGGCGCCGGCCCACATGGCAGGACTGGGGATCAAATCCCATCCGGACCGTCTCCCCGTAGCATGGACTGACTATCCGGCTAAATGGTAAAATAAGTCTAGTAAGCCAGAAATGGCCGGCGTGACCTGTAAGGTCGTTAAAGCCAAAAAGAGAAGAGAGAGAATTCAATTCTCACAATAAATCATGGGACAAAATAGAAAACCAGCAACTGATCACATCTTCACTCTATATCTTAAGTTGTACACGATCGTGAAGAAGCAGTTCCAACTTTATCAACTCTTTAAAGACTCAAAGAGCAAAGACAAGCTTATTTTTTTAACGGCCCCAAGTAGCGTTACATGCGAGGTGAAGATGGATGTCCTGATGGTCATGTTCTGACGAAAATGCTCCTCTCAAAATACCAATGCTTACAGGGATATGTGACCAGGATTCTGTCCAAAGCGACGTCATAGCTACGTTAAAAAATCCTTATAATGATTATTGGGTCCGAATGTGTACAACAGCATACTTCATGAGCTATACGATGAACTTACTATCGCACAATGAAAGGAATGCTCAACATTGTACAAGTTTGTGGAGGTAATAGCTACGATTCCCATAAAAATGTACCTCTAGATGTCGCTGTTCAGGGTATTATCTGATCTATCTCGTACTTCAATATCTTCATTCGCAACCGGGTCCTATTACGATTAGAGCTTCCAGCATGTACGCCTGATGATGTGGATGGCCTCCCTGAAGCCAGTAAATTAGAGAGAATCGACCGAAAAACTTGCTCTGGACATCGAAGCACGCGATTCTCTAATCACCATAATAACAAATAGAAAAGTGAAATAACTTCCTCAGAGAACCTAAAGGTTCCGATAGCATATATGACACTCCTAGTATGGGCTGCGATCTCCGTCTGCTGCATGTTGTTCCATGGCTAGATCCGATCTTCTGGAGTTCACCAATTTTCCCAAGAATCTGTCGCTAGGTGAACATTTCGATGAGGTTTCCTCGAAACAATCGTCTAAATATGTCGGGGACACTTTGTCAATGAGATACCCGTTGTCGTAATGTCGCTCTCCATTACTATCTCCTTTATCCGCTCTGTGAAGGATTCATTCGAAGAAGCAATTTCATCTGTCGATCATCGTTAGCTCGCCTGACAAGATATTCTGCATTCAACCACACGTATAACTGGCGAGTTCCGCCACACTGCTAACGTCCAATATTTAAATATTCTCAACAAACCAAGCTTTGTTACAGTAAAAATCAAACATACAAACACCAAAGTTTGGGGGATGGTGAAACAAACCAACAAGACGTTTCTGTTTTATTATCATTTATCAAACACTGCGGCGCTCGTATTTTTTGTTGTTGTTCATCGAAAATAATTATTGTAGTTGATGTAGTTTGTGTAGTGAAACACCTGCTACTAGTAGGTACAAAACATACTGAATTGTGAGCTGTGCAATGATTTTAAAAAATGTTCGCTTCTTGTTTTCTTATTATCATCGTGAATTTGAGATTAATGTTCTTAATGATTGATAAAAATACTGCCTTAATAATTGGTCTTTTTTTGAGTATCGCTTTTCGTGATGTTCTGCCGGCGACTTCCATTGCCAAGTGAGGCTTATCGGAAGCTGCAAAACAGAGCATTTGGAAAGCATTGTTATTGACAAGACGGTTTATATTGTGATGAAGGTTTTCGTTTACTTATTGCTGGTACTAAACATAATATGGTGTTTGTTACATACACATATGCTTTTATCATTGTATCATTAGTAACTTAACGATAGGAGATGTAAATGTGTGCGAATAAAGTATATTAAGAAGAAGACTTGTTTTTAATATATATGAAGATCTCGTTGCAAAATAGCCTCATGAAATAAGCATTACGATTAAGTATTAAGGTCTAAAACAAACTGCAATGCTATGAAAAAAAATTAAGTTCTAAACTAATGCGTCATTAAGTATGCGGATACACTAAACTAGTTTACTATAATTATCTAAACAGTTTCCAACACGCTCTAAAATTCGGCGCTTACTAACTATCAATATTGAATGTTACTGAATTGCTATAAAAAATACTTTTCTTCAAAATTCCTTTCGTAAGTGAGTGAGAGTGGTGCATGGTTCTGCATGTATGTCTCTTCGTTTTTTGTTTGTTTTGTTTTGTTGTTTTAATGTGTTGCATTATTAGCATTAGTTGAGAATTTTTGAGAAAACAAAAAGACAAATCGGGATTACGATGCGACTTACAATATTATAACAACTAACAATGTTTGCATTTAGCAAATAGTGGTGTTTTCGATTACAATAATTTTGCATTTAAATATTTATATATGTATATGTATGTATATATAGTAGTTTGCTTTGTGTTATTATATTAGTGGTTTGCATTTCCATTTTTTCCCATCCCCATTTGTTCGATGGCTTAACGCGGTTAAGGTTAAAAGCGCCCACATTTTATCCATTCCGTTACGTTCGATTATAAAATTTTGATTTAAAAACGTCTCTCTTCAGCATCGGATCACCGATTCGATGGCATTTTGCAACATTCATCCATCCCATTTATTGCATCGTTACAAATCTCGCTTCGACAATAGTTAGTTGGCGCTATTCAGCAAAAAACCTTCCCTCCTTAGTGCAATTCTTTGTGCCTTATAAGTAAAAACCGTAGCATTGCATTTGTGTGCCCATTATTTGTGTTCTGCGGATGTTTACTTGTTTGCAACTCTTGCCGGTATTAGTGAGTTACTTTTGTGTTGAGGATAAATGATAAATAGAAGTTTAAACTTTGGCAAAGAACTGCTCGATTACGTATTACTTGGAAAGAATATTTCAATTATCGTGAGAGAATTTAAATGTCCATTGCCCGATTATGCTTTTTTTTCTTTTGCTCTTCTTTATCCTAACATTTGTATGATTTTATGCTTTTTCCTTTCAGCGCCACCTTCCTACAGTTAACGAACAGTCCTATTGCTTTCTTGGTTCGATGTTTAAAGCTGTTATACGCTTTTTGTTCATCATTTGCTTTCTTCTACATACCATAAAAACTATTTTTGCGCTAGTTATACAGAATACTATCGCTAACGAAGGTCCAGAAATGGTTCTGTTTTACACCGTACATTCATCACCCTCTACTTTATTTGTTGGTCCGGATTATTAGTAACTCGTTTGCAGTAACTTCGTATTATGAAGAATAAGATTAGTTTTACAAACGTTTGGATAGTTTTACTAGGCAAAGATAACAAAAAAAAAACAAACAAAATTGTATTTTAACCATTTTGTTTAGTTGAAAAATTCATTGCTTTTACTGTTATGCGTTACTGTTCGTTCTAATATTACTATCAACTATTATAGCCTTAGCCTGGTACATTGTTATTGGTGCATTTGGTGAATGGACATTTTGTATCGTGTGACAACAAACACGCGGAAGGACCTGGGTGGTGGTAAATGTAGTTGAGGGAACCTTGAGGATGGTTTTGCTGATGGCAGCAGAATAAGCTTAAACCGCGAACTAAAGCCAGTAGATAATTGTTTATATTATTTATAGCATTTGCTATAAATGAAAGTATCCAGTACTTTTCGTTTAAAGCAAACACTTGGAGCATTCGTATGGAGATCGATCGTTCATGGCGTACATATGTGTATATTGTTAGCAAATAAATCAGATTCCTGCTGTTGTGATCCTGCATGACTAACAAACTAATGTGTAATGTAAAACTAAATGGCAACCAATAAGAGAAAAAAACGATCCACTCTAGCGTCCGGGCTAGAGCGTTAGTGACCGCCAACGTACCGATTTCCTATTTTATACGGGTATGTATATATGTATATTTGATTTTAACTCTTATTCTACACCGGCCAGTGCTTGTACTGTGGGTACAACAATATCACCGTACGTGCTACCTCGTTTAAAATAGTTCTCTCGCTATACTGCTAGCGAATGCTTGTTGTACTACTCCTCTGCGTGTAGCTATCATTACTATCATTACTATGCTTAATGGTCCATTAGAAAATCCTGTTTGTATTGCTACGTATCGTATAGTCTAGCGTGGTTTTCTGGGTTTTATTGTATTTGCGCGGCTGCACTTAACGTTGGTGACATATCGTGGGAAAACGTGCTACAGGGATTTAATGGGGAAAAAGTGGGGAAAGGAACTGTGTGTGTTTTTTTAAACGTTTACTAACCGTTACACTATTGTATTTCAACAGCTACGTGCGCTGATCTGCCTTACACATTAGTATTACAATTGATTGCTTGTCTGTTTTGCTAGTGTTTTTGCTATAAATTGTAGTAGTTTGAAATAGTTTAATTTTGTTTTTTTTTTCATTCCATTTTAGTTACCAGTAACGCTAGAGCTTGGGTGCTAAATAGTGTTGAGTGTGTAAGTTAGTGGAACGATTATAATAGCGGTGTGCATCCGTTTAAAATATAGCTATATCATCTAGCGGAGAGTAATGTTTTTTCCCACAATTGTTTCCGTTTTCTCCTTTTTGCGGGAGTTAGCAGATTCCTTTCGTACGTTTTGTTAGCATTGGTTGGTCCACAGTATAATATAATAGCTTCTTCCATGTTTAATTTCGACAACTGTTTCGTTTTCCTGCCTAACTGTCTTTCCTATCACTGGATTATATTGCCTTCAGCTTAAACTTTAAAATGAACGCATCAAAATTTTGCTCCGTTTTTGCGATGTTAGATCGTGAGTGAAAATTATGTGTAATTTAACACGAAACGCCAATATTGCAGTATTCAGTACACTGTGAGAAGAAATCTTTATCAATGTTTGTCGTTCGACGGTCAATGTGGTCAATTGTAGCTGAAGCAGATCGATAAATATAAAGTTACCTTTTATATTGTTCGTGTAGTTGAATGTTTATAATTCCGATAATTCCGACGACCTCTGCTGTATCAGTTAGAGATGGTCCAGCAGATATATTTCAGATGCTTCCCAAAGCCAACAATTTCCAGATCTACAACAACAAGTAATACAAATGTAATGTCCTGCTTCCAATGCAGTCCCAATCTCTAACTTACCTTCGATGTTACATCCTTCGAACCCGATGTATTTGATCGTGTTCCAGGACAAAGCCGACAGCCCATCGCTTGTAATCGGACAGTGGCCGACGTTCAAATCTTCCAGCGTTTTTCCGCATCGTTCGTTTGCGATCGACTTTAAGAATTTGTCCGTAATGCTCGTGTGGGAAACGTTGAGCCGTACCAGCGGCATGACGCGCAAACATTCTGCCGAATCGTCGCCAACGTTCTTGCACGACTCGAGATCGAGTGTGTCCAGCTGCGGACAGCTCTTTGTCAGCAGGCGTACAAACGCATCATCAATCAGTGGACAATTCTTTACGTACAAATGTTGCAGTTTGCCCAACCGCTGTATCATTGCGTTCAGGCCGGTACGGGTAAACCGATAGTTGCCCTCGGTAAGGGTAAGGCTACGCAGGTGAGGACACTTTTCGGCCATCAGCGTCAAGATACCGTCGGTGATCGTGGATGTCGACAGATTTATTCTGGTGAGCGAGGAGTTCAACAACAGCCGGGGCAGTTCCTCATCGTGGAAGCCTTTGTGAACGCGTACCACATTCAGAAAGATGGCATTCTTTACCAGCGCCGGTAGCAGCTCGAGATATTCGATGTTTTTGTATAGCTGTAAATTTTTAGCTACGAATCGGATACACCTGGGGACAGTGGGGGGAGATGAGAGAGCGCCATTTGAAACGGTTGTTGCGTAGGAGTAACAAAAAGCAGTGAAATGTGTGTGGGATGATCGGGGGTCCACCATATGGTTGTGACCTGGTTGCGTTATATACGTACGAATGGAACAGCGTCTCTGGCTGTGGACCAGCCCTAACACTCATTGTTGTAGCTTTCCGTGGTGGTTGCCAGTAAGTTGCACGTCACCGGGAACGCCGACGTTGGCAGGGATCTACGGGGGCACTTGGGTATAATTGCAAGGGCAGGCGGATGGTGCGCGATCAACACGATAAAACAAATGGAACACTATTTACAACGAATATTCACGGTTGAATGGAGAAAAGCGACGTAGCAACACACGCAGTGGAATGTTTACAAACAAAGGCAACCAAGCAGACTGTCATTGTGGGCTACCCTGTGTCGCGGCTTGCTCTGCTAGTACTGCGGTTATGGTAATTCTATTTAGAAAATAGAAATATTAGGAACATAAACGTTATAATTTGTGTATTTTTCTATCATTAAAAAAACATTTGTTGATTGTTTTCGACATTAGAGAAATTTAAAAAGAAAATAAAAATTTTGTTCAAAAAATGTTACATGGGATTTGTTTTGACCAAAATAGACATTTTATGCAACCCATAGTTTGGCATTGCATAATAACACGAGGTTGTCAAAAAGAACTTGTCAATCTCCTAATCGGACGGTAAATAATTTCATCAGCAGGTATGTAATATTGCATTATTTAACAAGTTTTGCAACAAAATCTATTAAAACATTCCCTTTTGCAGCCATGGCCAATTTTGGAAGTAGCGACGCGACCAAACCAAATGTCGATCCTGAGCTACAGGACTTTCTGATGGCTGAAAACGAGCGTGCCCGGCTCAGCGCGCAGGTAGGTCCGACCGGAAAATGGAAAATCCTCCCGAAACGAGTCATGGCATGATTCTTTTTCATCTTCGCTTTGTTTCTAGATCCACGAGTTTACCGACATCTGCTGGGACAAGTGTGTGGAGAAACCGAGCAACAAACTGGACAGCCGGACGGAATCATGCTTAGCGAACTGTGTGAACCGTTTCGTCGATACGTCGCTTTTGATAACGCAGCGTTTTGCGCAAAGTTTGCAGAAGAGTCAAGGAATGTAAAGAACTTGCTATACACGGTACGCGGGGTTCGTTGGCCGTGCGGGATGGGGAAAGCATTTTACGGGGAGTAGTTCTTAGTTTCGACCCTAAGCATGATGGTGTTCTGTTAAATATATGTGCCTGGAGGCACACAAAAATACCTCTAAACATAGCTTTTCCTGCTAGTGTTCGCCAATTTAAGCCGAAAATGAATTTAAAAGACACTTTAGTATTTTAAGAAACTTTTAAGGATCATTTACCATTGTACGAAAAATGATGCAATACAAAAAAAAAGAATTAGTAAGCCGAAGCCGTAATCATTAATTATAAAAGCTCTTTGGCCGTAAATGTTTGAAAACTTTAAATGGCATTGAAATAAACGTTTTAAATTCGGATTAATTAGAAAATCCAGCAGAAGTAAAGATAACATAGTATAGCCAAAATGTGAATTAAACCCTTCCACAATACAGATTACAAAATAAGGCAAATGTTCCTTCTCTCCAACGTCATAGGGTTTGGCTTTTCATTAAAATTACTTTCCTTAAAATTATTTACCCGTAACTGGATGCACAGAGTCGTACAACGGGATCATTCCTAATGAGGTTCGCTGCCAGTTTGTGTCGTGTTAAAAACGAACGCCACGCAAAAGTGGCAAATATAAATGCAAAAAAAAAAGATTTTTTTCATTAATATCAAACATGTTTATATACCTTTTTTTCGCTTAGTTCCAATCATCACCATTATTGAGTAACTTTAAACAAGAAAAAAAAACTGCTTATTATGCGATCACACATTTTGTTGTGTGGATTGCGCCGGCGGAACAACATATCAGCGTTTCAAGCAGCACAACAAAATGTGCACGAAGTGGCTCAGTGGCCTGCTAGCAAATAAATAAACTCTGTGAGAAAATAACATCAAAACAGCTTCCTGGAAAGTGCATGTTCCGGTTGCTAGATTGATTGTTAACGATCGTTTGATTGATGTTTTGATCATCATTTCTGTTTAACACAATGTCATGTTTTTTTTAATTTAATAATGTTTGTGCATAGATTCACGTTTCAAGTAATATAATTGATAGTTAGTTGGGTAAAACATACTAAACTCTCCACTACTGAATATGTAGTGCACACTGTACTCGGCTCAAAAAGCAAAATAAACGATCGCACTTGTGATGTATGTTTTCCAAACGAATTACACCCAAACGATTCATTTCCATTTGTCACCGTGCAATCCAACAATAAAATCAATTAAACACTGTTAAAAATTGCAACATTTTCTCACATCGGTTTTTTTAATGCAATAAAACAACAAAATATTTCCCAACCGACGTCTGGGTTGAGTCGTTTTTCACTTTCCGTACAACGTTTCACACCCGATTGGGCATCGAAATCGTTCGGCAGACGGTTGGCGCCACCATGTTTTCTCACGTCCGCAATCAGCATCCAGGGTTTTGCGAAGTTAAGGAGCTCTGATTATGCAAATGGCGCGACAGGTATTACGCGACCGTCTTAGTGTTCCACACATATCCTTGAACCCTTTCCCATGTGTTGTGGCCTATTCCTTCCCTTCGCCAAAGGAGTTTTCCACCGGGAATGGGTGTACTGGGAAATAAGTCATCTATGTCGCGTACTTTCGAGTGCGTATGTGGAAAAATTACCACCAGGAGGAGGTATAAAAGCGACCCAGAACTGACATCCGACATTCAGTGAACTAACGGATTTCCGACAGTGTAGTGTAAAGTCCCACTTTCTCTCTTTGCGTGGCGTTACTTAGTGCAACAAACCGTTTTTGTCCGGGGAAAACTGTTCCAGTACGGCAGGTTCCGGGACCCAGGTAACAAGCAAGGTAATTGTCTCGGGAGATGGAATTTTTAAGTTCTATTCTTGTTCGTGGACAATAATTGTCGGCCTTAGTATAATAGTGCGACGAAGAGGGTGCGCAAGTGTGTCTAGTTGTCGAGTTGTGAGTGGTAAGTTTTGGTTCAGTGTAAGGTAGGTGAAGTGCATGATCATGCAATTCCTTCGTTTGGACATGTTTACTACACCAATTTCGGAGAATGCTTTGCAGTTAGTGAGTGCGAGTAAGTGTCTTATTGTGTGAGAAACGACAAGTTTTAACCAGTTGGAAGATGACACCACAAGGGTTATCTCTAGTTCCGATAAGATGTTAAAGTTTGTGCAGCATACGTGCCATAAGTTTTCGTACCAGTGCCAGTGCAGCCCGGCATCACGCTTTGCACTCTAAGGTTTAGCTTTCAACCATTCCATTGCAGATGCGAAGATCGAAGGCTAACGCACACCGCCCACTGGTGGATTCCTGCCGAACTATGGTGCTACTATTCCTTGCACTGCTTTCCATACCGGGTACAAGTAGTGGATCACACCAGTACATGGAAACTTCGTCGCCGCGCAAGGCACACTACTGCGGGGCAAAGCTGAGCGATACGTTGGCCGAACTGTGCAACAGGTTTAATGGGCTTCGTAAGAAATCGGGTATGTGTACGGTGGTATAAGAGCCCTCTGTCCTCTGTCTTCATAATCGCAAGATCCGCTTCTCTATCTTTTGTAGACAACTTCCTAATGTCCAACCATGAGGCACACCTGTTGCATGACGTTCAGAATGATATGGAACAGCTCCGCACACTGCAGGATCGATCGTCCAACATGATCTACCAGGCGCTGGTGACACTGCAGCATCTTAACTCGCACGAGCAAAACTTCCGTCGTGTACGGCGCCAGGTGGTGGCCGAATGTTGCTATCAAAGCTGCACGATCGATACGCTCAAGAGCTACTGTGCCGACTAAAAGACTGATCGCGCGATGTTGGAAAGCTGCATGATCGTCATCTGCCGATGCTGCCACTGTCTGCCGCCTGTTGCAAAGCATTAGATTCTTCGCATTTCCTTACAAATACTATGTAGTGACCCTCTTTTGGGGCGCAATAAAACGCACTAGACGCACTATGCTATAGCTTCCCCCCTCTCAGGAAGAGTTTGTGGATTTTTATTGCCGAACAATTTGCTGAAGTTCATCTGCACCGGCCCTATTGTTAGCCAAGTTAGAGGGTTCTAATTCTGGATGTTTTTTTCCTTCTTTTTTTCTTTTTTCGTACTGCAGACAATTTACTTACAGCGTGTGCTAAACTACAGCAAGACTGTGCGTGAAGATCATCGTAAACAGAGACGCACCACTGTTACCATCATGTCGTCTACAAATGGAGCCGGTAGCGGAACTTTCTACATGCTGCAAGTGTTGGCACTTCTCTGGACGATCGCAGTAGTATCGGCAAACAAGCGATACTGTGGTGCCGAGCTGGTCAAGGTACTGTCCTTCCTGTGTGACGAATTCCCCGATCTGCATACATCGAGCAAGAAAGCTAGTAAGTCATCCAAAAAATGCTGGAAATCTTGGAATTTTCTGTATCCATTTTGTATTCTGCTTCCCCACAACAGTGGATACCTTCATGAAGACGGACGCGAGCAATGATGAGTGGATGAACACGGAGGATAATACGCAGCAGCAGCAGCAGCAGCAGCAGATGATAATGGATCAGCAGCTCCAATCGGTAGGTATGTCGGACGAACGATCCTCCGTACCGGCCTGGATGAACATGGTATACCCGTCGAACTACATGTATCGCCACGGAGCGGGACACAACGAGCTGATACCGGCACGCTTCCGTAAAAGTCGCGGTGGCATTGTAGAGGAGTGCTGTTTGCGACCCTGTGGCTTGAACCAGTTGCTGCAGTATTGTAAGAAGGCCAGCGCATTTTAAGCCACCGCCAGGACATCGCAACTGTAGCACACACCGTTTCAAAGCGTTCGATCGATTAATCTCCATTATTGAATTGAATGTTGTCGAATCGTGGTATTGATGGATTTGAGGCCTGAGTGGACTGGGAATGATGCGTACAAAATCGTACAAAAAAAAAACAACAAACTTAACTACAAATCGTACACACTGCACTTCTGCAAATTAACTAAATATGTAACCTAAGCTCACAAGCTCTCGCTGTTAATTATGATCGCTTTCTATTTTACAATGTTGCTACACTTGCACGGTTGCGGCAAGCAGTTCAGATGATGTTGTAAGGATGCCTACTTAGCTAGCCAAAACAGGCGTAGTACCATTGACCGGGTACGGTTATTAGTGGAAATTTGGAATTATACAATAAAAAACAAATCTATCAATTATTGGCCATTTGCAAACATTTGAAAACAAAAAAAAGCACAAACAAAATTGCATTACCGACGTGAAGTGAATTTATTGTAAACTGTTTTGGTTGACTTTTTCTAAGTCGGAAAGAACTAAGTTGTTGGGTGTAGACATGGGACTTACTTCTGTTTGGTTGGATCTTGCCATTTGTGTGGTCAATGTTGCCGATCTCGAAAAACCTTGGAGTACAAGCCCAATCCCAATTAATTACTAAGAGAAGTGCCTCAAAGACAGAAGATGATAAAGAAAGTTGGGATGTCCTCTGATTGAGGCACAACTCTTACCATTCGAATTATAATTTACATACACACTCTTTTTTTTAATTCTACTGACATTCTGCACTGCTTTCACGAAGTAGTTGCCATACATTAAAAAGTAGATCACTTTACTTTTAATTTTTCTCCTTCTTGATCTGCTCAGGATCGAACACGTGGCGAAGATATGACCAGGTTTCCAATTAGTTTCCAGGAAACTAGGGATTTAGGGTCGTAGTCCTCCATGCGCGACTACATCCGTTCCGAGCTCTGACAGGTTCGACTCCACCTGATACAGCCAACGAGCTCTTTTACTTTATTACTTTAATATTTTTGAAAGATTGGATCTATGTTGATGGGTTTTCTATTGCACGTGAAAATATAATATTAATATATATTAATATTAATAAAAATATATTTTAATTTTTTTTATAGAAATTTTATATTGTTCGATTGAAATAGATTGAGCTAACATCTTAAATGATATATGATAAAAGTGGTAGTGATGAACGAAATGTTTCAACAATAAACAGATTCAAATCTTATTGCTAATTTATAATAAGTATAAGATAAGCATGGTACACCATATCACATTTTATTTAAATTAGATATAAAAATTTTCTAGTCGAATTTTTTAATTTTTTAGTAGAATATTTTATGTTTGTAATAAAGTCTCGTTTTACGGCGTCGCGCAAGGTCGTTTTACGTAGTGCAACGAAGTTTACCGATCGAATGTAATTTGAAAAGTCTTTCTGTAATAAAAATTAACCGTCGTTTACATGATAAAAAACGAGTTTACTAATTGGCCCCTTTTTTGTGCAATTGTTTATTTATTAGTAATTTTTCTTCCTTTCTTGTTTTGCTTTAAGTTATAAGAACGGTTTGAGTATATTTCTGAATATTTTTAAAAGTGATTTTTTTTAATAAAAATATGATATATGACCTGATAATATTTTAAATTAAATAAAAATTTAATATTTAAATATCAAGTTTAAAAAACTAATTTATTACGAGTTGACTTTAATGATGACTGATTTTCAAAACGGCTCTACCAAACAGGCAGAGTTAAAAATATTTGTTTATGTGGCGTATATGTACTACTAAAAATCGATAATGCTTAGTAGAGCAGCAAAAAGAAACAAAAGAAAAAGAAACCCAAAACAAATAGAAAACCAAAGAAGACGTAAGTAACAAAAAATTAAAAATTGAATAAAAGTTCTTATAATTCGTCTCTTTTATTTTAATACGTTAGTAACAACAAACAAGAAATGCAAATTAC
Organism: Anopheles parensis; assembly: GCA_016254315.1. NCBI lineage: Eukaryota > Metazoa > Arthropoda > Insecta > Diptera > Culicidae > Anopheles > Anopheles parensis. The sequence goes on from CM028126.1 coordinate 23,757,666, forward strand.
AATAACTTTAATAGAAAAAAATTAACTGTGTAAAAAACTTGTTACTAATTACATGATACTATAACAACTGGAACTGGAAATTTAAAATATATCTATGCAAATACTCAAATACCAATGGTTTTGTCAAATCAACTACATACTTTTGTTGTTACACTTATTGTTGTCATCATATTTACAAGAGAGCAAACAAACTACAACCAATTGTTGTGTTGGGCACCATACTGTCCAATAAGTCCAATGTTTCTGTAGCTTGATGTTAATCAATTCTCCGTACTGTAAGGAGTTTGGATTCAAACGAAATTCAAACACAAATCATGTTTGCTTGTTTAAACATTGTTGCTACTTCCAGCTATACTATACACTTGCAATAATAAAATTTATTGTTTGTAGTTTTTTTTGTAATAAAACTTGTTAAAAAATATTATTACTGAAAAATAAATTCCGAAAAAAGGTAATTTAAAAACACTTTAAGCTTCCTTACTTTGTAAGTGATTAGAAAAGGCAACAAAAAGTACAACAGAGTGTATTCTTATTTATCAGCTGCACTACAGTGCATTAATAGTGTCTGACAAGTAAAATATGTCGCCAGTCGCGCTGCATTATAAGTGATTCAGGATGGCATCATGCTTATTAGCTATGACAGTTGCTAGTATTAGCATAAAACCGTTCTATTTTACACTAACTTTTACTTGACCTTTTTTTACATATTTTGATAAACAGTTTCACATTTGTTTAGTATACTTTGTAAGCTCTTGTTGACGCGTAGACGTCAAGAGGGCCATTTGACGAAAGCTAGTTTCGTCAAGTGAGTAGTGAGAAAATAGTGAGTAGTGAGATGGTCTCTCACGATAGGAACACTCATGAAAAAAC
>CM028126.1:23758566-23771358 GCA_016254315.1 Anopheles parensis
GGTCGTAGTCCTCCATGCGCGACTACATCCGTTCCGAGCTCTGACAGGTTCGACTCCACCTGATACAGCCAACGAGCTCTTTTACTTTATTACTTTAATATTTTTGAAAGATTGGATGTATGGGATGTATGGATGGGTTTTTTTATTGCACTTGAAAATATAATATTAATATATATTAATATTAATAAACATATATCTTAATTTTTTTTATAGAAATTTTATATTGTTTGATTGAAATAGATTGAGCAAACATCTTAAATGATATATGATAAAAGTGGTAGTGATGAACGAAATAGTTCAACAATAAACAGATTCAAATCTTATTGCTAATTTATAATAAGTATAAGATAAGCATGGTACACTATATCACATTTTATTTAAATTAGATATAAAGATTTTCTAGTCGAATTTTTTAATTTTTTAGTAGAATATTTTATGTTTGTAATAAAGTCTCTTTTTACGGCGTCGCGCAAGGTCGTTTTACGTATAGCAACGAAGATTATTGGCCCCTTTTTGTGCAATTGTTTATTTATTAGTAATTTTTCTTCCTTTCTTGTTTTGCTTTAAGTTATAAGAACGGTTTGAGTATATTTCTGAATATTTTTAAAAGTGATTTTTTAAATAAAAATATGATATATGACCTGATTATATTTTAAATTAAATAAATGTTTAATATTGCAATATCAAGTCTTAAAAACTAATTTATTACTAGTTGACTTTAATGACGACTGATTTTCAAAACGGCTCTACCAAACAGGCAGAGTTAAAAATATTTGTTTATGTGGCGTATATGTACTACTAAAAATCGAAAATGCTTAGTAGTGCAACAAAAAGAAACTAAAGAAAAAGAAACCCAAAACAAATAGAGAACCAAAGAAGAAGTAAGTAATACAAACAAAAAATTGAATAAAGGTTCTTATAAACGTCTCTACTATTTTAATACGTTAGTAACAACAAACAAGAAATGCAAATTACAATAACTTTAATAGAAAAAAATTAACTGTGTAAAAAACTTGTTACTAATTACATGATACTAGAACAACTGGAGCTGGAAATTTAAAATCTATATGCAAATACTCAAATACCAATGGTTTTGTCATATCAATTACATATTTTTGTTGTTACACTTACTGTTGTCATCATACTTACAACAGAGCAAACAAGCTACAACCAATTGTTGTGCTGGGCGCCATACTGTCCAATAAGTCCAATGTTTCTGTTGCCTGATGTTAATCAATTCTCCGTAATGTAAGGGGTTTGGATTCAAACGAAATTCAAACACAAATCATGTTTGCTTGTTTAAACATTGTTGCAACTTCCAGCTATACTATACACTTGCAATAATAAAATTTATTGTTTGTGATTTTTGTGTAATAAAACTTGTTAAAAAATATTATTACTGAAAAATAAATTCCGAAAAAAAGTAAATTTAAAAACGCTTTAAGCTTCCTTACTTTGTAAGTGATTAGAAAAGGCAACAAAAAGTACAACATAGTGTATTCTTATTTATCAGCTGCACTACAGTGCATTAATAGTGTCTGACAAGTAAAATATGTCGCCAGTCGCGCTGCATTATAAGTGATTCAGGATGGCATCATGCTTATTAGCTATGACAGTTGCTAGTATTAGCATAAAACCGTTCTATTTTACACTAACTTTTACTTGACCTTTTTTTTACATATTCTTATAATCAGTTTCACATTTATTTAGTATACTTTGTAAGCTCTTTTTTCGTTTGTATTATATTGCACTGGTTGTTAAAATAATTTTTAGACAAATGTAAGATGAATGCATCTACATTTGTGTCCTCAACTGTAAATTGGAATCTTGGCCGTTTTCCTGGATGTCTACCGAGCTTGCAAAATATTGTTGTTGCCATGGTTTAAAAATAAAATCATCCCACCAAAGTGCACTATATAAGCGATGCCATTAATGCAGGTACTTCATTCAGTTCGTCAACCTGCAAGCGCTCCACTGTAAAGAGGATCAATCGATACAGGTAAAGAAGCATTTTAAAGTACTAAGTTTTAGAATAATATTAATTCTTGTAAGTGTTTATTTTTTGGATAATTTTTTTTAGCAGATTTTCTAAATTTTCAAGCGGTCTACCCGCTTGCAGTGCACGGACAGAAGATGAAATATCCACGGAACACGTGCGTCAGCGTCGCATTTTTCTGCGTACTGATTGCTGCTGGAACTTTACAGCCTGTTGCCGCGAAGCGTTACTGCGGTGATCAGCTACCGAAGGCATTGGCCATGTTGTGTGTGGAATATTTCACTTTGGAAGATCTCAGGAAAAATACAGGTACCGTTTGGTGTTGTACGATTACCCGTCGCATCACCAAAACTGCATACAAAACGCCTAAAAGTATGCTATACGCATACAACATTTTCTTTTTAGTTGGATTTTATCCTCAAGTGTCCCCTGACCAATTCGCGGCCCAACTCCACTGGTCCGGAGAGAACTTCAATGAGAATGAATTTAAACGGAACTTTAATGTGGCCCCAACCGTAGGCCAATTTGAAGCGATGGATGACGTCGACGATTGGACATCGCGATCGTTTAGGCAGAAACCATTCCATCGGTTCCTGGTGCCACACATAAAGGCACGCCTGCGACGGAATGTGGCGAACGAATGTTGCCGTGAGGATTGCAATATGGATCAGCTGCTGTCGTACTGTAAGGTGGTAGCACCGGGAGTGCGGAACGATTAGTATACCTCGATCTCACGTGTAAAGTCTTTAGTTCTTTCACTATTGAGCGAAAATGAATTAGATTAATCAGGGGGGAATGCGCTTGTAGCTAGTGGGACTTGTGAGCAAAGGGTCGTATTAGACTAAACTATTTTTAAGTGGCTTTAGTGAACTATAACAGTATGAAAGGAAGGCTCGTGTGATGTGTCTGATAGTTGTATAGTAGAAAGAGTGGTCTGGCTGGAAAGCATGTAAACATAAGCGACCCTATGAAGCTACAAATAAATTCGTTTTAATGCAAATGCAAACAAAAGATGATTATGATTTCTTAAATATGAAAGCTTTGAGAAATATTCTAAAAGCTGATAAGATACATGTTAACCATATGTGGGTAATAAGTCCTTGGACTAATAAAAGTGTGAAAGACCGGAACTGTTACCATCTATACAATCAGGTCGCCCTTTCAGTGGCAAACATATTTTGTATCTAATCAACTCTTATTACACCTGTTCGCCTCGACGGTTCGGAGTCTAATCGGTCGTTGTGATCTCTCAGTGAACTCTCGTTAATTTATCCCAATTTCCTTCTACTGTCGCGCCACCTAGCGGATGCTAGCTCAACGTCACGACAACGAATATTGACCCGGTGTGCAGAGAGCGAGATGAACGGACCATTTTGGTTCGTTGACGTGTAGTTTCGGTAAAAGTTTAGGAAAAAGTTGGTCGCTACGGTATTTCTCTCCGAAACTTGACTATTTTGAGAGCGGATCCGTGTAAAAAGAAGGGTTCTTTGATTGTATGTGTAAGCTGACAGAGTTTGCTCAAGGTAGAATTATTTGCATCTCGTCCTGAACTGTTCATCCTTCCTCTTTCCTCTAGCGTAAAACCCACATAGTGATAGGCTCAGTTTGCTGTGCGCTAAGTCCAGGGCGGACGTGTTGTGGGACTTAGACATTTTTGAATCTGTTTGTGCGTGTATGATGCGCGGAGGATTGGAAATGTGCGCGTTTGCTTTGCGTAGTGCAATATTTAAACTAGTGTTGCGATTTATGTAGAATTTATGTGCCTGTTCAAGCCATTAACGTGTGGTGTTAGTTTTTTCCCTTTGCTCCGTGCTTGCTTCGGCAAGCGCATTGACTTGAAGTGAGGAAAAAAACTTTCGGTACATGTTGTGGAAACATCTTCGCTTTTCTACACGCCGATAAATACAGTTGGTGTTGTGTTTTTCGTACCGAAGATCACTGCTTGAACCTACACGCACACAACGACAGAAATACGGAGAGCGCGCTCTGCAATGGAATGCTAGGAATGGTCCGTTTCTCTTTTTTGCCCTATGCTAGCACATAGGAAATGGTCCGACCATGTCTTCNCTTTTAAGCAATAACGTTTTGCATTTTTTGTCCTTCTTCACTCGTGCCACTTTTAATTTATCACAAGACTTCGACACTGAGTCTTCGTGACTGGCTTCCTCTTCACTTGGAGATTCTTCTGTGATACACTCTATGAGATCTTGCTCATCTAGTATCGCCAACACACGAATCTTCCACGCAGCGTAATTTGTGCCATCGAACACCGGCACCAAAAAATTATTTTTTAATAATTCTGCCATTTTGAGGAATTCAAACAAACACTTCTCTAGCTGGGTACTGGGCCCATAACCTGTTAGAATTAAGGAAGACACCAGCGTGTTTTGCCTCTATGGCTTACTTTCTACGACTACACTGCTACAGCGTGTCAGCCTCGCTTTTATTGTACACAACTTATTCGCTAAAGGTTTACATATACAAGGTGTGGAATTGTAATATTTTAACAAAAACAACAAGGTAATTACAATGTACGCGTAAAGGTGAAAATCTTTAATCGCTAGCGTTTGAACTGTAATTAAACTGTATTAAACTGTATTAAACTGATTAAACTGTATTAAACTAGTGATGCCTAGGCCTAAGGACGACTAGGCTTTTGTTTCGAGCCGAAGAAGTAGAACATCAGAAATGCTAAAGTCCTTGAGAAGAGTATTGTAGCGAATTGGGTTGAATGATGATTTATCAATTCTTTCCCAATGTGCAACACTGTGCAGGGAAAATATGCAGAATATAATTTGAAGTATAATACGCAGTATTTGCACTGTAATACATTAAGACTAAGTATTGATAAGACTAAGATGGCGATTTTATGCGGCTTAAGATTGAAATGTTATTAAAAAGCATTGCAGACGAAACCATTTAGATCACGATTAAAATCTGAGACAGATCCATTTCTTCCATGTTGTTTTCCAACAAGAGTCCCAAAACATCTTAGAAATTGAAGTACAACATTAAGATAGTTAATTCATAGCGCAACAATTGAATGAAGGAGCGTAATATGCTATCCCCAGGATAAAAACGGAGCTCAAAGTCTTCTTCGAACTTCGCATAATTTAGGGTGACAGTTGTACAAAAGGTAGAACTCATAACTTATATTATGAGAAGTTGACTGACAACGTTGTTGTTGAAGTCCTCGTTAAGCTCCTCGTCCTCTTTCTTGATTTAACGATCTCTTAAACACATTACCGCTGGCCATTTCTGGCTTACTAGTTTTACCACTGTTGTGTTGAGCACCCCTGCAGCATCCGAGGCGATCCTCGAGGCACTCACCGATAATCTAGCGTTATCGTGTAGATGAGTGGCCACCGTTCGGATCGTAGTCGCACGGACCCTAGCGACACTCGACCATTCCCCCACGCTCACGACGGACGTACATTCTTGCTAGTGTTTCGTTTCCTTGCTGATCTCTTGTTAATAAAGTGGTTCTACAAAATTACGTACATAACAACCACATAGCCAGATAGTCCTTACTACGGTGGGACACGGTCCGGTTGCGATTTAATACCCGATCCTGTCGTGTGGAACTTACCAGCAATGAAAGATGGCTTCAGTACTAGAACTATCGAGTCAGTCTTTTTGGATGTTTCCTGTTACATTAATTTTTGGGATTAAATTACTTTATCGCAGATCTTTCAAATTAGGGGAGATCTATCCTTTCTTTTGTGGTACTGCAACCTCAAGGAGTCGTGATCTTCAATTACTGGCTATCCTTGACTTTATTTAGTCTGCAGCAGAGATAGTCAGTCCTGCGTAAGGCGGTTTTTTCCGGATGGGATTTCATACCTGGTCCTGTCGTGTACTAGGGATATCTATACTAATATTGATTCGCCCTCAAGAATTTATAACTGTTGAAAAAACATTTAAAATCATGACTTTTTATCACAAAATACCATTACCACAAACAATGTACCTTTCAGTATAATACAAAATTGGTTTTATTAGCACGAAAATGTGCGGGTGGAAAACAAACCCCGCGTCGATAAGGGATAGGCAACTGACTCACTGATTAATCATGGCAACATGGTTTCGTTTGCAGGGACACACGGCACGATCCAGCTCATACCAGTTTGCTCGGATGGAATCGAGGTTTACATGCCATGGAGATGCAAACACATACCAAAATGAAAAAAAAATGAAAGAAACGCAAACAACAACAGAAAACAAACGACACTGATGCTGCTGCAGGGGGTGAGTAGGAAAGCAGAATCTCGAAGAAGAAAAAAAACAAAAGCTTAATGGACAACAACCAGACACGGTTATAGATAGCGGGCCTGGGAAATGCAACTCAATCAACTGAAATGTACACGATTGAAGGTCAGCTGCTGCTGTTGGTGCTGTACGATCTTGCCCGCTGTAAGTGAGCGGGCCATTTCATAACACGTAACCGCCCCAAGTCATAACAACACGGGCATCTTCCAATCTTCCAGTCAGATGCATCTTCCAAATGTGGTGGATTTATGTGTGTGTTTTTTTTTCTTCAATTCCTCTCGCCGAATGACCGCCTAGTCACGCATCGGAAATGTGATCCATCGATTGTCGACGGGGACGCACAGTATCAGCGCACTCGATCGATATGGCCCTCCGGTACCGAAGAAACGAGACCAAGATCCGGGCCCGGCCAATGGTCAATTGACAGCGGCGACAGTATGTCGTACGGTGGTGGGTTTTTGATCTTGTTACCACTCGCATGCAGTCTGTAGTTTGTTCGAACCGGGGGAAAAAAAGCCGCAACAGAAAGAAGATTTTCGGAAGCGTTAAGATAAAAATAAAACAAAAACCCAGTTTTTACTGTCGTTCATGAATGGTTGAAGTTGACTTTAATTAAATCTAATACCACGTACGCGGCTTAACCTATTTGATAGACAGAGGACAGAGCCTATAACAGGCATATACGATCACATTCGTTCAGAGGACACAGGGACACAAATGGGGGGAGAGAGAGAGAGAGTGTGGAGCGAAGGTGTACACCATACGTAGGTCCTGCATGTCCAACACTTGACTGTGGTAAAGATTTGCCTTTTTTAAAAAATAATATATCTTCTCTTCTCCATTTCGCGTCCATTTGCAGCTAGTACGATCGAACTCTCTAACTACTCAAGCTCCACTTCGAATATCTTCACAACTAGTCAAATTATCTAGTACAATTCGCTAAAACTTTCCATTTCCGACTAAACGCTTGTTCATTATTTTGTCATCGTGGACCAGAGTGTGAGCAAACCCGTTGACACACCAAGCACACCTTCGAGCTCATTCCTTACCGTCACCAGCGAACCGGCCACCAGCGAGTGCTAGCGAATAAGTTACCACACAGTGTGTATGTGTGTGTGTGTGTGCAGAATTAACAAAACTTCACCGCGTATACACCTTCTTCATCATCTCACACCTTTTTTGACCGTGTACTTAATATACATATACTATCGAATCGAATCGTAGCGGTACGGAATTCGGCACCAGAGTATCAGCAGTTTACGAATTGCTTATTTTAGTAGATCTCCCTCCAAAGGTGGGATTCTACAAAGCGAGCTTATTATGGCTAATTGTTGCGCATCAGCTTCATCTCGCATCTGATTGTTGACCGAAATTCCGTCTCACCGTTTCCGTTCGTAACACAGAAGCGCTATATTATCGTAACTCGTAATGTGTATACATGTGTATATATAAAAAAAATAGGAAACTTTAAAAAAAAACGGGAGTTTACATATTCTTCCACACAGTAATAGAGCTAGATGGTGTAGTGTATTTGATTGTATAAAAGCAAGGAAACGTTACTAATCAACCACTAACCGCTGTTGAATATTGGAAGGATTGGAAAAAAACGGTAAAGCAACAACGGCGGACAAGTAGAAGGTACGTAAACTATCATAGTAATGCACAAAACATAAAAAAGCACGAGACGCTTGAGATGCCCAAACGGTCTCCAGTTTCTTCGCGACATGCGCGCCACAAATAAATTTCATGTGTAGGGAGTAATGTAGTACAAACAGTTTTGCGGAACTATTTGTAATGAGCTATCAAAAAAAAAAAAAAAAAACGTTGTAAATAGTAATAATAGTGCGAGTAAAATTAGCAAAACAAAAAGAAGTAAACTGGATAGAATAATACGCAAGCAATTGATAATGCCAGCCTGGTAAATGTACCGTCGACTGTTCGAGGGGTTTTTGTTTCTCTTTTTTTTTGTTTTGTTTGCTGGTTCCATCTGCATCCCGAAACTACTCGTCGTCACGGCTAGTACGGGCGGTGTGGATGATGATCACTCCGCACCGCTCAATCACAGTACGCACGCAGCTCGAGGTAGGAGCAGCTCTTCTTGCAGCACTCATCGTAGATACCGCCGGAACTGCGCCGACTACGCCGATGCACACCGGCTCCAGGGTAGGGGAAGCCCGGTGGCAGTGTGTCGGGCAGCGTGGCTACTTCCACCTTTACCCGCTGGTTTTGCTGATCGTAATCTGTGAAGGAGCAAGACATGATCGATTAGTGCTGGGGAACGGGAACAATGGTGATAAGGGAGCTAACGTACCAGTTCTGTAGTGCGTTAGCATCGGATATCGTCCCTGGCAGAGGAAGGCTAGTGTTTCCGTAAGCCGACGGCCGCAATAACGTGAGCGTGTTAGCTGACCGATCAAGGCATCGCTGTTCGGTGTGGAGGTGGCTTTACTTTCGTTCAGCAGCAACAGCACAACTACCGCTACGATCAGGATGAAGTTCATACCGACAAAGGTAGATCGCATCTGGAAGTAAAGTGTCAAAAAAGGAGTACATTAGTATTTATAGTCGTTGAGGCATGTAAGAGACGAGTTCAGAAACTATCTCGCGTTTTGCGTTCAAATCTCAACCGGATTACTTTCCTCTCCATAGGAAGATCTCCGTGGTTGGTGCTCGGACATGTTTATTGGGACATATATGACAACGCGATGTACGACTCACGACCTCTACGAAAAATTTCGTATAACCAGACTACATTACCCCAGAACAAATCCAAGATTAAAAGTTTATTGACATGCGCCAATCGGTAGCTATGTTCATGCATTAGGCCATGTTTTCAGAGGATTGCTTCTTATCTGATTGACATTCACTATCAATATGTTGAAATCACCCGCTCAAAGATCACAATACAAAATGTTAAGTGCGCAATCTGAACGACTTAACACACAAACCTGCAATTAGTGATCAAGTGTATAATGGTGATAAACATAACACTTCGGACATGGTTTAGTGTGAATCAGAAACGGTAAGTACACTGGTCCTTGCTAAACAAATGTGCGAGAAAAAAAGAGAAGTAACCAAAGAAAACAAATAAACCCGCGCCCGTATGTGATTCCGGTCATGGACCATATGTCTATATAGAGAGGAGATCGCACCTTGGACTTAGATTAGAAGAAGTAAACAACATCAAACAGCGCCCAGACCGATCCCGCCAGGTCAGAGCTGTTTCCGGCTGTTTGTGGCTTTTGCAACCTGTTCCTGTTCCTTGACCGTACCGCTTATCGATCAGCCAACAACTGGGAAGGTGTGTTAAAATTAGCATTCCCACACCGGGAGCTCGGCTTTCGCTTATCGGTCTGCTGGAGGGCGCACAAAGGCCACGATGAAAAAAAAAAACGATGAGAAATCGGGGTGGATTTTCATTCTGTAGAATAACAGCAACCATGAGCTCGGTTAGTGTACAGTGGCGGGACAGACCACACAGGGTTGTTTGTGTGGTGCGCTACTGCTAAGATTGACAGCACGAGGGCAGTCGATCGCGGCAGTCGATCGTTTGGTGCGATTGGCTTTCTTTTTGTGTTCTTAACCGAACCGGGAGCAGTTTCAAATTTCTTCCAAGGTTTTCCCCTGAAAGTACCGTAATTATGTTTTTAGGTTTTTGGTACAAATGATCCGGTTACCTCCGGGCACTGGTAAACCTCTGTCCAAGTGGTTGTCGTATGTAGAAAATGTCTCTCAAGTCTATAAATTCCAAAGTACCACGAGAAGATTAATTGGAGTTCATTGAAAGAATTAATCGCCCACAGGGTGACGCACGGTTGAAGGCCGTACGAAATCCTTGGATTTAGGAATGCATCCCCCGGTCCCTTGCCGGGCCGTTGGTTTTGTTTTACTGTTGCTCCGATCCATTAGGAGCTTGGGATACGGCAACAATAAACCAATCAACGATACATGGAGACAGCGAATCGGAAAAGGCAGACAATACCGTCCGTGTGAAGTATTGCAGAAGATGAGTTTCTGAAGTGAAGCAGAACTCCTTCGGACATGTACTATCGTTTGCCTTCCTGTATGTATCGTAAACTTGGTAGAAGAATAAAGTGATATCTAATTTATTGAACCACCCAATTGGTGCTACGCTGGTGCTTAGACGAAAGGAGCATTGAACTCGGGAGCAGCTGATGTCTACTTAAAAGCTCAAATCCACTCAATTCGTTTAACGGCCACATCCCGATGTGACGTTCGTTTATGTTTGAAGAAAAAGAAAAAAAAACAACGATAAAACTCTTCTATTTCTAACCTTCATGTCAGTCGGAGATAAACCACCAAATCCCGCAATTGGTCTAATAAAATAAAAGAAGTAATGATAGTGATGAAAATTCGCGAAATATCCGGGTTATACGTACGGATGACCTCGCACTCAGATCTCTCTCTCTCTCCCTTTTTCACTCTCTAGTATGGAAAAATCAATTTACAAAGCGGGACCTCTTTGGCCAAGTGGAGTCCCATTATGACATCGCACCGGCTGACGATGAGCACCGGCACCGTATCTTGCGTCAATGAATAAAAATGGAGTAAATTGAATTCAACCGCGTGTTCCCTCGATAAAGGGGCACCATTGTCCTGTGTGCCGTTTACTAATAGGATCCACTAGCACAGGTCAATTGAGAGCACAGTCTGTTCGGCGACGGACTTTTTCTTCCTGAAGCGGTTGAACAAACCAAAAAAAAAAAACTCGCCGAACCGCACACCGGCGACATTCGCATCTCGTGAGGTCGTGGCTTGATAGAATGTTTGACACTTGCCAGCATACGATCGGTCCGTACTGACCTCACGTTTTTCGCTGCCTGTGTTAGGGTGTTTGATTGATAGATGTGCTACGTTTCGCTAACGGGGAAAGGATCGGTGACATGTTGGGGACGTGTGGATCGGTCACGGTCTCGCTTGTCAGTTGTGGCCGTTTTCGGCTGGAATCGCTACGGTCTCGTGTGGACCTAGAGTTCAACTGCACCAGTTTACGATCATTTGCTACAAACAAAAAAGCACACCGACGAACACTACCGGCATAGGGTGGACAGTAAATTGGCCAGTGCCAATAGTGGGCGTCGCTTGGCCGTTGTGTGATGCTCGAAATAGATACAGAGTCTGGTTGCGATAAGACCTCCGGATACTGGTCACCAAGACGCAGTCGGTCTAAATTCAGACGAATGTGTTCGACTTCGTTCGCAGCAAACTGGCCGTTATCGGTGAAGCGTGGTCGGGGGTTTGGGTGCTACAGCCACCGACATGTGGACAAATGAAAACAAATGATTTCATTAAAACAATCGTGCCGTATACTGTCCGGGCTTTTCCACGGGTCTTGTAGATTCTGGGCCAGGCCTAGACCGATACAGCTGTGTCTAGCAGCGATCAGGGCTGCCGTAGGTGATTTGTGGACAGTGTTGGTTTGAGGTCGGCAAATCGGACAGATTGAGCAGGATTAAATTTTTGTGTTAACATAACGGGAAAAAACAGGTGGGCAGCAAATGGGGACAGAAGGAAGAAGGGCTTACATTTATGCTGATTACGCTTTCGCCCACCAGTACCAGTGAGTGAGTGAGGTACGGTTTGAGGCGATGCAATTTTCAATTTGGTAGGCGCTTCACGGATTGAACTTTGATCGCTGAGTGAATGAAGAAAGTGTGCTGTGAAGTTTTGAATTAGGTGTGCAGTTATAGGAGAACACAGCTGCGGAATTACCCGCGAGATGAAGAGCATTGTAAATACCTTTGGAGAACAAAAATCAAATAATCTTTCTTCAATTAATTGGGTTCCTTATTGGGATATTCAATCCTTTCGTGTTTTGACTCTGGAATTTGCGAGAATTATTGCATTTTATTTTAGACATTCCAAATTAAAATTTATATAGTATCCAGTTATAAAGTACTACATGGTTATATCATATCATGATTTCTGAGTTGAATCATTGATGGATAAATTTATGTAATAAAATGCATTATTCAGGAAATAGATTACGATCAATATCACTCCGACATTGGTTTGAGAAGGAATAAAATACATTTCGGTTAGTTTTTAAAATTGGAAAAGTGATCCGAAATTCTAACATGATTTCTCAATTCTTTGGAGTATCTTTGGTGCTTCCGTATCCTTAAGTGAATTACCACGGCATACTCCAATTAAGCCTTCAGCATGATCGCGCAGCTTTTTTCCTTATTTTTGTAAATTTAAATTTGCTATAATACTGAACGCCCTTGAAGAACAAGGAGATTCTGGTGATGTCCGAAAGAAAGTTTAGAATTCTTGCCGGATAGAGTGTGGATGAATCGTATAATCTTCGAAATATTCTCCTATAAATAGTGAGTTCATTAGATGTTCCTAAGTTTCTGAATTAATGCCACTGTTTGTGGTAAAAGGCACTATTCCAATGGCATCTATTGTAGAATTCCAACCCTCTCACCGGATGATTGGTATTTACCATCGCCAAAGACTATTGTAAGGACTTTTTTTAGGACCACTGCAAACTTTTATTCTTC
>CM028126.1:23771384-23783339 GCA_016254315.1 Anopheles parensis
CGTAAGGATGGGAAGCAAATTGTTCGGATTTTTGTTGTTTGTTTTGTTTGCACCGTACGCAAACGACGCAAAGCCAGACACCAGTTGCACATTCCGGCACGTAATGGTGTGTGCGCGCGCGCCCGCGATCGTGGAAGAAGCCGCGATTGCAGCAATAATGAAAGGAAAAGAAATCTGCCTCAAACGTCCCGATTGGACAGGGGGGTCTGCACAAGCAAAAGAACGACTAATAACGATGCGAAGCGAATGTCGAAGGTAAGTCACCGTCATCGTCGTACCGGGCGTCACACTGCCACTGCCACCATCGGCAGGTTTCGCCGGGCCACGGTGGGAAAGGAAAAGAGCATATTTATGCTGCCTGTCTACACTGTGCCATGTACACGCCGCTAAAGGCCTGGCGAAGGGTTGAAGGGAACGTGATGGTGAGCACAGTCTTTTAGGACGATCGCAGCGAAAACGATTCAATCACACGGTGAGCGCGTGCACAGCATCCCAATCGGGGCGCGATGGATGCATCGACTCGTTGGGCGCTTGACCGCTTGTTTACATCTTCACCGAACGAACCCGCGTCCGTTCGCGACGCACGCGCACCATCCTGCTTCCGTATTGGCGCGTTTGGTTGTTTTGTTTGCGTTCGTTTCATAGTCGCGCTTTGAGGTCGCGCACTGCACTGCATCAAAGGTGCATTTTGTGGTTTTGGACTGAATTGAAGGTTTTTTTTTTCGCCACCAGGTTCGTTAGTGAAACGGTCTTCTTCATACAAACCACTAAACCTGTCACATAAGTTTGAGCGCGCAACATTGTTGCACGACCTATTGCTCGCAACATAAGGGCAATGATCGATTTAATTATCGGCACAATTATCGTTTGCTGTATGACAACTTTCTTCGATGTGAGTTTTAGTTTTTCTCTCTCTCTCTCTCTGTTCCGCCATACAAAAAAAAGCAGCTCGTTTCGGAACGCGAACCACTCCACTCCCGTTAATGATCATGAAAGGCAGGCATCGAGAAAATGCATCCTATTAATCATCTCTAAAAGTGATCCATCTATCAATTTCGTTACAGTCGCGCTTAATTGGAAGTTAAAAAGTGATAAATATTCATCTAGCTAAGGATCTGAACTGATCGACCCTAGTCTGTACCAGACGAACCGATGACCATCATGTTCCTCGATCATGTGTTTACATGTGGCTTCCACCGCGTGGTTTTGCCTGCGTCCAATTCCAACCCTCCGGTGAAACGGATCGCTGCTGCTTCGCTGCATCATCCCTACACGTTCGGTCTCCCTACATGACCTACATACACAATGGTACGGCGGGGGGTTTGTTTTGCTTTATTTTTTGTTTTTGTCCGGATATTCTGCTACAACTTTCTGTCCCGACCACGGTCGTATACTGTCTGTCTTTGCCTGCGAGCAAAAAAAAACGGTTGTGTGTGCGATCATTACATTTGTTTTCTTGCCATGCGTTTCGGTTTTTTCGCTCTTCGACCATATCTTGGCTTTTGGTACGCTAACCAAAACAGATGTGTTCAGATATGCTGGGTACGGGCTGCTGCCATGCGAACCGGAGAAAAGGGATGGACGAAAAACAAAAAAAACACAAAAACAACCCAAACAAAAACTTAAACCCCCTCGTGGGACACCGTATGCACACGGACCCAGCGGGTCATGTCGGACCGTTCCTTCGTTCCACACACACTCACACAGCTGTGCAGGGTTTGGTATTGCCCTGTGACCTGACTGGTTTGTTGGTAGCGTCGGTACCCAGCTGTTTCGACCGCTGTCAGCCCTTTTCCTGTTTTGTGGCTATTTTTAGAACGGTTCCACCCATGCCTGCCGCCCCGGGGGCAAATGAAGGGAACCTTTCGCTCGCTGATAATAGTGCCATCGGAGGTAGACCGTGGCCTCGTTGAACCCGAACCATGATGGGGGAGGAGGAAGCAGATAGACAGCCCTACCCGACTGACCGTACTGTTTCGTACATACATGCTGGGCCCTGTCCAGGGGTAGAATGGTGGACAAGAATAAATCATAAACACGACCCCTTAGCAGCATTACAAGTAGGTTCGTTCGTATTCGGCCGAGCCCAGTCATCACCGATTATTAGCTCGGTGGGTGTTACTTCATACACTGATCAACAGCGGCCTCAGCCATGTTTGTTTGTTTGGCTTTCGTTTCGATCGCGATAAGTGTCTGGCAGTCGTCCACTCAACAACAGGCGCGTTCACATGCTCGTGGTGGGTCGCTAGCGCTTTTCAATGGCCGTTGAGGTGAAGGAAAGTGTGGTTATATTTTTAGAAGTGTCAAATTTTTCCACTAGATTACAGGGAGATCTTGCGGTCAGTCCAGTGCAGAAGGTCTTTGTTGTAGAAACACACTGATATGTAGTGTGCCGTGAACGTTTAGTTAACTTCATTCAGTACTTTTCTCTTACCGACCTAAAAAGAATGTGGGAATCTTTATTTAAGTACAACAAAACCCTTGCTTACCTTTGTGCAGTGAAAAGATCTAGCAGTGGCTCGAACACGACGCAAGGATTCCAAATCCCGTAACTGCACCGTCGGTGCGGTTTAGCGCTTTTCGAGCAGTTTTTGTTAAAAATGAAAATAAAATCAATCCAGCATCCAAACCTTTCCTTAGTACACATTCAAACCGTTAGTGTTTATTTGACAGCTGTCACTGGGCGATAAAGTCACTTAAGAGCCGTTGCGTGATGAATTGTGACGGGGGATAAACAACACTAAGCGCTGTTTTTTCTTCTTCTCTCAACTCAAACTTTACTGTGTGTGGTTCACATATTCACCATAATTTCACTATTTAAAGCACATTTCACTAACTCTTCGCAGTTACTGTTCACTGGATCGTTTCTTTCACTGTTTAGCTTTGGTCACTGATTACCTTGTTGGAGTAGTTTTGTTTCCCTTGAGCAAACACGATTAGATTCGGGGTTTTCGTCTGAAGAACAATGCGTGTAAATTTATCCTGTGTGTTGGAATGCACAATCTTTAATTGGATCGAAATCGTATTCTAGAGCCTATCCTCGTTAGCAACGTGAGTGACGGATGCTGGGTAGGGAACGATGATCTTACGGGGCTGATCTCGGGACGGAACGGTACGAAAGTGATGGGTTTTCTTGTTTGTTTGCTGTTAGGTGGCTTTTGGGCACATAAAACAAAATAAAACAACAACAACAATGGTAGCACTTTAACCGTTGCCGATGTTCTTCTTTGCTCCTTTGAAGACAGGTCAAAGGTCACTCACACCAAGAGGCTCTGACAACGCACTCGCACGAACAGCAAACGCGATCGCAACAACACGCTGTACAGAAGTGGCACGCACGGACGCACGCACGTACAAAAATTAAACAAACACACACACACACACACGCACACACCAAAATGCGCACGTTTCGACTCCAAAGCTCGTGTTCCCCCGTGGAGATGGGATGGGATTTGTCGTTCGCTGCCTGCTATCTCGTCGACATCACAATTGCAATTCGGGCTACCCGTCCGAGTGGTATCGCTTTAAATCCTGCCTCGCTCCGGATCTCATGGTTCGGATCTCAGCAATTGCATGCTGTCTCGCTTCATCTCGCTCTCCATCTCGTGATGGAATTTTCTCATACGTATTTGATGCTCTCTTGGTTTCTCTCGGTTCGGCAAAGCTCTCTCTCTCTCTCTCTCTCTCTTTCTCTCGCTCTTTCTGGTCCATCGAGTACAGGCGCTTACAGCATCCGTATCTGATCTAAGCGCTCGATCGTACGGCTTAAACAGTCTGTTCGCACGTACTTCCAGTGATCAGTTCCTCCGTCTTTGCTCTTAGCGTTCGTCGTGTTTTTTTTCTTTTGCATTTGTTTTATTATAGTTGCTATGATTATTTGCAGGGGAGTTCCGATTATTGCGCTAGAAAAACGTTTTTATTTTCCATTTTTTTGCATACATCGATGCGAACAAGACGTTTGAATCACTACTAAGCTTTGCTTAGTGAATGTTATTGAAGGTTTTATTGTAAACTTTTTCGTTAACAGTAAACAACATTACTAAATTAGGAAGAGTGTAATTAAACCAGCAGCTGTTTTGCTTCCTAAAAACTGCAAACTATAAGAATTGGATAATTTTATTTTATTTTATGCGATCATGATCATGAATGAAAATATCATGTAGACTTCAAGCAACAAAGGATTGTCAAAAAAAAGTTAAATATATCCAAATTGGCTCTAAATCGCACTTTAAATTTGATTTATAATTAACTCCCAGGAAGTTATTTCAGATTGAGAGGCAGTCACGTTGAACAATACATACATATAGCAATTTGTAATTTGTAATATTTGATTTGCCCATTGCAGAATAAACAGAATAGAGTGTCCCAATGAAAAGAAGAAAAAAAGATACGGTAACGTATTATCAACGTTACAACGTTAGCAAACGTCGGCGACGATCCCTGCAAATTTCTTATCACTTCAAAATCATTCGCGCAGTCTCTCAATTATCCAGAGATCGATCGTGTACTTGAAGCTGCTTCGTTGGTTTAATATGCTCTTCTCAGCAGCATACTTTCGCTTTCTCTTAGCATCGGTTCAAGTGTAATCAACACTACTAATCAACACATTTGTTATAAAACAAAAAAAAAAATAATCGATTAGTAAAATATTCTGAAATTGTTATCATACTTAGGTCTTGAAGAGTTTCCGAATTTGGTCTATAATTTATAATCCAAGTCTTACAGTCTAGTTTGTGTACTAAAGGGCGCTAAAGATCTTAAGCTGTACATAATGTCACGAACCGATCCAGTGCTGCAAAATAGACACTGCTTTGACAATTATAGGTTCGTGTGTATAATCGATCTCCTTACGTAGCAGTTTTCGGGTATGGAAGTTGAATAGTAGGACGGACCTACTTTTTGGCAGGACTATGCAACGCGGGTGGATTAATTAGAGGGTTAAGCTACTGGAATGGACATCACATCGCGTAAGCATTGACGTCAAAGGTGGCACTGACGTCACGGATAAAGCTTTCACTGCAGATCACTCTGCATCAGGATAATGATTGGGCGTTGATCGGTATTTAGTGCAATTTAAGATGGATTTAGTTTGCCGAGCGATAAAACAAAATCACGCTTTATGGCAATCGATTGTTTCTGTCCAAACGACATGTTGTTTTGGGATGATCGTTCATCACTTGTTATTAGCATGCTTTGGTATTGATGTTGCCTTTCCCTTCGCTGGTTTGAAAAAAAAGCTTCAAAGAAGTTGCTCTTTTAGCTGCTGCGTTGGCGCCAAGACGATCTCATTTCTGGACACTGCCACTGTTCCCACGTGCCCACGCCTCGGTCGAAGTAAAGGGCTATATGTACATGGAATCAGTTCTAGCTCAATCAAGTAGGCGCCGGCAACGCCAGGCAATCTATCAAACCAGCGCAGTGAAATGTGGTGGCGATCGCGAATTCTTGACGTTTCCTCGTACCACTGATACGACAAACCGTTCCAAGGAAGATGCCCTCGGCCTCGGTGCCCGTGGATAATCAGAACGGTGGCAAACTGTTGGCCAATGTTATGATCGCTACCATGATGTAGGTTAACTAAGACGGCACCCCCATGCACCAATTCACACACTGCACACCGACATGGCATGGATTGATCGACCTCTTTTCTCGTTTTCTTTTTTCGTCGTCAGAAGTCGCGCTTGAGGCACACGATTTCGTAAGGATCGCGTGTAATTGTGTAATGTGTGTGACTAGAAGTACGTGGCAATGATAGCCTGGGATTTTGTTTTAGCACTTGCGACAACAGTGTTAGAGGATTTCAGCAAAAACTAAAGGTAATCCCATGATCGCAATAATAACACTTCAGAAGTTGACGATCAAATCTTATCTGGACTGCGAATAAAATTGAGTTGAATCACGTCAAGTAAGTGGCTTACCATTAGACTGCCAATAGTAGATTCGCTTTGACGTTTTAGTAGAAGAGCGTTTGTACTAAAAAAAGTACTAAACTGTCACAACATATGTCAACAACATATTTTTAGGTCGAATAGCCAAATAACCTAATAGTTTTCAGGCCAAAACACGCATTTTGAGACTATTTCTTGAAAACTCCATAAGTTAGTTAGTTAAGTCTTAAGTTAGTTAATGCGTTTTTATTTCTTTTCAACGATTATCGTCGGTTTTTTTAGGTAACAATCGGTAGAGAAGCAAGTTGTTTTCGTTTTTATAAAAAAAGTATTGACCTAGCAAAGAAAAACTCTTAGCTCTGAAATATTTTGCTGGATTGTACTTGATGTTTTAATGAAGAATCAAAATGAAACAAAACGATCTGATATTAAATGATGTATTAAGAAAAAAAATACACTCAATTTGAAATAACCAAAGGAAAGGAAAGATGACCTTCTTGTTAGCTTTTCATAGCTAAAAAGTCTAAATCTTTCTCGCTTAAAAGGCTGTAACTCGAGGACCAAAAAAAAAAGTCTCTCTCACTTCCAATCATCGATTTAACGTGCCATCACGTAACGGTTAGACAGCCCGAAAAGCGTTACCTCCGTTGCAAAAGGCAAATTCTTCCTTATTGCTTCGATTTATTTTTAGTGTCTCCTTCTCCTATGTAAGTCCGTAAGTTTCAAAGCACTGTTGCTTTATTTCCATCTTCTGGTCTCTTCCTCGTGGACAAGCATCGGTATGGCTTTCGACGATGCTAGTGCCAATTTCGGCGTGGGTTTCCGTAACTAATGAGCGCAAAAACGGCAACTCATAATTGAACAGAATTGTATGCCGCCAAAAAGGTGAAGGAAGGGACCGTAGGTGAAAAGTAGTTTTGTACTTTTCGGTACGTGGTAGAAGGTGGGTTTTTTTTTCTTTATTGTTGTTGCACCTAGTGCCGCTGGTGCCCACGGTTTATGGCACCTTCGCATTATTTATAGACGTGCAGACGATGATCTGCGGCGAATGGGTCTCGCCTTCCATCGGTCGAGCCCTCGGCCGTACGGACCATAAATAATGGTTTGACAGTTCGGCCAGAATGTGGTCGCAAACTGAACCGGGAAGCTAAAAATAGCCCACACTTGCAATTGGGACCCGATCTGTTGTGGGAGGCTGGCTGCAGACGGTATGCTGGGGTACGTTAAGGAGAAACTTCACACCACATCACATCGTGGCCGATAGACCCTATGCCCAAAAGGTTAATCCGTTCAAAATGAACGTTAGGTGGTATTCGAACCGAACACTTCAGGCTTCTCGTTTTTGTGTTTCTTTCCAATAACAATAACGAAGACGCAGCGAGAAAAAAAAGGAACAACTCGAAAGAAATAATTTAATACGAAATACGCAAGCAGAGGGCAGGGATGGGAGCAATAACAAAATCCAACCGGCAAACACATAAAAACCCGTCTGTCCTGTCCGTTCGGTTGATGACTTGAGAGCATTGCAAGAATGCAAGCATAACTTTTGTGGTAAACAAAACCATAAAATCCCGGTACCGGCCAAATGGTGTCTGTTGATGCATCGTCAATTGATTTGGCGCTTGTTAATCGATCAATTTCGTTTGGTTCAATGGCACTAAAGGAAGGTCACGATCGGTTAGGGTTTTGGTTTTGGATGGCTCTGCATGAGGATGTTTCGAACATATTTCAAGCTAGATGAAGTTGATGATTAATAAAAGTAGGGTTTTAAATATTTTTTTTCTTTAGTTCATAATATACAATAGATTTGTGAAAGTGATACAACAAGTACGGTAAAATTAATTTAAATTAATTAGTCAACATTATTGATCCAGTTGTAGTGTTTAATTACCAATCTTTTTTTTTTTTTTGTAAGTGTAAAGTTTTGTAAGTGTAAGTGTAAAGATTATTTACTAACTTTGTCATTGAGTTAGGATTGATATTTGTATTAAATCAAAGGGTAAAACAAATTGTATCCCCACATTAGATGGTTGAATTATCTGCTGATTTTTGAATACTTTTAGTATTTACTTTTAGTAATACTTTTAAGTATTTGACCAAATTTGTGACACAAAGACAAGAATTCCCCCTATCCACAGGATTAACCCTGATTCTCTACACTCCAATATCGACCTCCAGCAAATTTTTGTCAATGTTTTAATTCAATGTTGCCACATTCTACTTAAGCATTTTGTTTTCTTTATTAATGTATTTTACTGCATTCAACATTTGAGAGGCAAAAAACTCATTTTCATGAACTCTATTTCAGAGGAGGTGTAGGTTGAGTAGGCGGTCGCCAATATTCCCCTTGTTCGTACATACCAGGATGAGGAACTATGCAAGTTGTCAGTCAGTATCCAAAAAAAATGTCACTCTCCTACAGGTAAGCAGTTTTGCAATAAGTTCACCTCCCAGTTAATCATTTCGAAAGTTGCCAGTGATCCTCCTAACCACGATCGGTTGAAATGTGGAGTCGATCCACGACTATCTTTTTGGACTTCTTCTTCTTCTTCTTCGCTTAACGACCTTACAGGTTACGCCGGCCATTTCTGGCTTACTAGCCTTATTTTACCACGTAGCCGGATAGTCAGTCCTTGCTACGGGGGGACAGTCCGGATGGGATTTGAACCCGGTCCTGCCGCGTGGACCGGCGCCGTTTATCACATGCACCACCGAGCCGCCTTTTTGGACTACAATTGCTATTTCGCTTCTGGAGCCTTCGAAAATTTTGATCCACTGGACCAAGCCGACTATAATCTAAAACACCAATATGTAGAGTATGTCTTCACCAATAAACGACAATTGGTTGTATGTAGATACCTCATTCGTATTCGTCGGAAAATTAATTACGAACTCCCTTTTATTGCAGAGATTTTGTGTAGCGTACTGAAGATTATTTGTAACAAACTTCGCGAAGGATACATTCTGTTATGTACCGCTCCAATTCGGCACAGAGATTAATTTTAAGGTACGATTCCCATTTAAGGGTGCCTGGAAAGGAATATGTCCAAAATAAAAAATAACAGGTGCTCGCTTTGCCGATGTTTTAAAGGTAATTTCAAACAATTCCTTAACCAATCTGTCGTCACTTACAGAAATGAAACGAAAAAGTCCGTCGAGGAAGTTGATTAAAAAGACAAAAAAAAGAGAAACATGTAAGTCTATGGTATGCAAGCGTAAGAAGGAAGGTCCAATGTTCCCAAATGCTTAATTAGCTATAGACATGTTTCAATAATTCCACAGGAACAATATACAAATTAGTCTGATAAGCCATGATTTACAAAGTAACATGCTTCAAATAAACTCTTTTTAAAAGACAAATGTTTAATACAAAGTATCAACAAATTAATTTGTTCTGATAACAGCCAAAAAAACGCAATTGGCTTAAGCACGAGTGAAATTTTATTTGCACTTATTTGCGCAATCACAATCAGACAATGTTATCAACACAAAAACGGCTGTTTATGGAAAATTAAATTCATTTGTTTGTGACTGTTTGCATGATTTGCTGTTTCGAAAGGAATTCCTTTCCGTGAGGGTATGTTTTCTTTCACTTGGCTTTCGTTACGATCGTTCTTTAAACCAAAAAAAAAAGAATAGCAACAGATTTTTGCCGTATTTTTGAAGGACGGTTTTGATTTGCGCTTGTTTTTTGGGTTTTGCGCTGACTGATTAGGCTTGTTCTGCCATGGCTGGTTTATATGTTGGTGGCGCCTTATGTTTTTTTTTGGTTTGACTATCGATTGAACGAAGCGTCGTCAATTACGACAAAAAATGGATTTTCCGCAGCACTTTATTTGAGGTATGTTTTTATGCTATTTTTAGCGCGAAATAAATGATTTCAAATCGTTTTAATTTTTTCTGATTTTTTAACTATATAATACGATTGTGAAACAAAATGTTCACATTAATTTGTTTGATATTGAAGGTAATTTTTGTTTTCAAAATTTTACTTCCACCAAGAATAAGGTGTAGCACATTATGTGTTGACTCAACACGCAGCACAGTAAAAGTGTGGTGATTTGTTTACTATCACTTCGTTGCCAACCGTTGTCAGCATATGCGGACATCCGAGATTCGAACCCGGGATTCTTAGGGTCGTCCAGATGAACAAAGATTAGCCCCGGTGTCGATCGTGCGGCCCGGGTGCGCAGCTAATCTACCACGGCAGGAGTGTTAGCAACTGGCGCATGCAATCGCCGGAACCTGCTTTTCCCAGTCGTTATATAGTAAATATTGACCCTGCTTTCAATCAGCCGCTCTGGTTGGTCGGTCGGTATTTGCTTACTACGGAACTGCGGCTTATCAGTTTGCTGATGAAATCCATCACCACAGCATTGGGAAGCGTTCAAGACGTAAACAACCTATCGCAACCACTGATTTCCAGAGTTCCAGTTCCGAGCGTGAGTTCTGGGTGTGGGTGCATACCTGTTCTCTCACTTGTTGTGATCTGTCGGCTTGGACTCTAGTTCGAAAACAACTCAAAAATTAATTATACAATATTAAATTAATTTAAAGGGGCTTAAATTCAGTTTATACACTGTATTTAGGTACGAAAATAAATGTTATACGATTTGTTTCTAATTGTTCATTGCTTCATAAGAGGAATTCTTGAGCAACTTTGGGAGCAAAAATTATTCAAAGTTCACAAATTACACAATATATTAGAAACAATTTCAAGAGGTTTCTTCCTCGTTGGAGGTTGGAGTCCCAACACCCTGTCTCGTCAGAGGGTCTACGGATTGTAGTTGTTTAAAGTCCAGTAAGATGCCAAGACAGGAACATCCAACCAAGACATGGACATGGAGAACAGATGGCAGCTATTCTCGTCCGTTCAATTTAACCATTTAACTCATCTTCCCAAGTCGTTGGGTTTCCCCGTATACCCAAGCTTAGATATTTGGAGAGATATGTTACCGTTCTGTACTCCTTGGACATGTTGAGTTGCAGTAGGATATGAATAGTTTATATTATTCTTCAAGAGGCGTAAGACCCACATCAGTGCGGTGTTACTGACATCAGAACTGCTGACACCAAAAAGTTCGTCAACGAACGAACGAAGTTCGTCAAAGTTGTCGAAGATCAAATGCAGTCGTCGATTGAGGAACTCAGTCGATTGAGGTTTCAGCTTAGACCAAGTTTCCTGGAAACGGATTTGGCGTCTTGGACATGTCTTCGTGGCCGTGCTATACCCTCAGCTGATGTCTAGTCATGTAATATAATGAAAAAAATTATAAATATAATTTGTAAAATTCTCTCAACAATATTAATTAGTATAATAAATAGAAAGAAAAATTCATAGATTAATATTAATATTTAAATTTAATTTTTTATAACAATAACTTCGATTCCAATTATAAAGTAATATTTACAAAAAATGATTTTGCTCATACTCCTGGTGCATTATTGCCCACAGTGCAGATGCAGTAGAAAAGCGCGAACTACAGTAGCGGATCGTGTACAAATAGCTTAAGATCGCGTGTACCACTTCTGCCCTTGGTTGCCAAATGTTTGACACTGTCACTACATGCTTAGCAATTGTCGCATTTGCGAACGCGACAAAAGTAGCTCAATTTTTCAACATAATTTTGTGACTCTGGCGCGACTTCAAGGTTCTTTAACTTTTCTCGTGCAACTTTTTTGATGAAGTAGATGAGAAACGCAAGTTTTTTAAGCCCAGTGACGATGTTTCAAAACAACGGACCATCTGACTCCTGTGATACAAACAACGAATGCTGCTAACAGTACCGCAGATTTGTCCGTTTTGCTTTCTTATGTGTTTGACGCTGGAAAATCTTGTCATAAATTTTCCGGTAGCCGAAGATTGTAATAAGATAAATAGGTAAATGAAGATGGTATTGCCCATCGCGTCATACAGCGGGCAAAATACAATTGGGATCGAAAATTAGAAGTCGGATAGCACCAATTAGAATTATTTTTTTATTATTTTTTATTCTATTTCTTATTTAAAGCATTATTTTAGTAAAAAGAAACTTATTTCAACCAATTTGCATTAAAAGAAATCAAT
>CM028126.1:23864056-23918359 GCA_016254315.1 Anopheles parensis
ATCATTTCTGTATGGCTGTGAGCTGTAATGCTATCAATTTCTTGCCCGAAATCTTTCAGCTTCTAATCCAAACCATACCCGTAGCCAGCGCTGCAGCCATCCCGTACGAATAGCCCGGAGAAGACCTATCAGATTCAGTTTTGCTGTAACATTGCATTACATTTTTGGGCATCCGGGACAGCAAGCTTCGTGAAAACTGTTAAGGTTTGGCGCGCGTTTGCGAAAGGGTTTGGGACAGTGGGTATGAGTTGGTTTCGTTTCAGAAAACTTACCGGAAGTACATCAGCGAAACGATCGTGTGCAGCAGCACGTTGACCAGATGATAGCCGGCCGGTTCGAGCCCGTGCAGCAGATAGTTCCAGCGGAACGTTAGGACACACAGCGGTCGATATGATTTATGACTCTGTTCCTGCAAGTTGAGGTGGGGGAAAAAGAAAAAAAAACGAAGCGTTAGCGTTGATGTGAACGAAGAGAAACGAAGAAAAAAAAATTATCCACACACGAACACACACACAAACAGCGGGTTAGCCTGTGGAAAACTATACAAGAATATATGAAAGTTATGATCCGGGACAAGCGCTGCTTCTATTAAGGCTTTAACAGGGCTCAAGTCTTCAGACAGAAGGAAACCGGATTTCACGAACAGAAGCCCGTACCGAACAAACCCTGGACGGTAAGGGATATTATATATATATAAGCAGCGGAAGAATATCCTGGAATTAATAAATCGCATGAGAATAATTTATGGTAGATTTACCATCCTGTGGGAGCGCTAAAGGTGCCGCTCCCATAGAGTGCCGTGTCGTGGCACTGGCGATCCTGTCCGGTGACCGATAGTGGGAAAATAAATAGACCAACCAAGGATAAAACCACGCACACACACAAACTGGTTCCAAGCAAGGTGGTTATGGAAAGCAAGCAATAAAAAGAAATCATTCACTTTCCACGCGACGACTATTGCTACCACGAGTTACTAGCCCGTGATGACCTCCATTGGCCGCTTGCCTTAAAACTAGTTTTCTTTTTTCATTTACCGAACTCTATTTCATTTACTCTCCACATAGCAGCCTAGCCTTTACCCGCAAACTTTATGTATTGTATAAAAACAAACCGTTATAGTTACAGTTTATATGGTAGCAGCTCAATTTTTTCTTCTTATCTGTAACACATTCTCCAGCAGGTGAAACCAGACGACGATGATGATCGCGATGGAATCGGAAAAATTACACTTGCCCGCAAGTAATAATCAACCACACGGGGAGCATAGCTTGTTTGGCTTTTATTACATTAAGTCCGGATTGGGATTACTCCGTTCCGATCCAGGAAAATAAAGGCCAGGAAAAAGGGAGGACAGATTATAACTTTGTTCACTTTTCCATGGGTCCATGCGTTGCCGGATAATCCCGTGGGTGAGTTTTTACCGATCTTCGGTCGGATGCGAACTCTCCTTCTTTGCTTCGCGTGAGGTGAAATTAGATTTTCCCTGTCCGATAGGGAGAGAAACCACAATTAAGGTTAGCCTTAGGGCACACTATATACATTCGGCTTGCCCCGCTTGGTTCGTGGTGCGTTGTCCTTGTTCTCGTTTGTATACCGTTCAAGGAAAAGCGGTGAACTAATTATTAACGCCACGGAGACTTACAGGAAAGCCGTACCTATTTTGTTATAACAGAACACATTTCTTTTTTCATATTGTTGCGGTACGATGTATAAAATGTTGTGGTTGTGAATGATTTTAACAATGTCATGCTTTGTAAGCTTTCAACGTGAGGTTTTTTATTTATTTTTTATTAACATATTTTATGATGTGCTTTTCACGGTAATCTCAGCACCAGCGAATAGTTGGAAATGTTGAATAGTTTTATAATTTAAATTATTAACAGCGCTAAAATAATAATAACATAATTAAATTTAAAGATATTTTTTTTCAATTATCACGTTGCTGTACGTACACAGCAAAAAAAATCATAATTTTGTAGCAGATAATGATGCTACAGTGCGTAACACAACTACATCTATGAATACTAGACACTACTCTCACTAAAATAAACGACAAAGTTGAATAGATGAATAAGATAGATGTGATACACATATTTAATTTAAGTGAGTTTGAAACGACTTTACAGCTTCTTTAACTAACAGTTTTTTAAGGCATCACAAATAATGAAACCAATGCTTTTACCTCGGCTAACGCTGATTAGAAGATACGCGAATTTTGAAAATTGACAGAAAGAGGAGTTTATTACTAAATGATTGTTTACATTTCCTGGAGACCAAACATGTCGTCTAACATGAGCAAAAAATAAAATATGCAACGCTGATAAGCCGTTATTAACAAAAAAAAGTTATGAAACTAAAAAAGCTTTTTAACTATCAACCGGAAAATCATTCGCTCTGAGTCAACATTACCAACAACCATGTCAACACGAAGGACCATTTCCTGAATCTGTGAGACTATTTCAATCTAAAGAACAATTATCACGCTTATAATATAATTCCGGCTTATTTCGATTTCTCATTTTTATTTCTCCGTTACGTGTGCATACATGTTGGAACCCTGAATAGATGTTTAAACTATGAATCAATCTATACTTGAGGTACGAGGAAACTCGAGTTAGTAGGATTTCTACGGAGCACATTAAGCGCGTATCTCGGATAAAGACTGTTTTTTTTGGAAAATGTTTTCAAAAGTTTGCCCGTTGTGTTTGAGGGAAAATGTGTTTTATACATATTACATACACATATTACATTACATACATATACAATTACACTTTTTTTTATAGTGAGAAGCCTATCAAAATACGTCATCAAAACCATGAAACTATATGAAACAGTAGTACAAAAAAATGTATATGAAAAAAATATTTCCGCCACTTTCCCCTAGTTGGGATAATTTTAACATAAATATTATTTATTGCTTTTTTTCATTGATTTAAAAACTACTGATCGAATAGTTTTGTTACCAACTGTAGTACACAGAATATGTGCACTGAGCAAATATTTTATTATAATCATTTTGCATTTGCAGCAACAAAAGAGCTTTTCCAACAATTGTTTTCCACTTTCGCATGAAAACCCTTAACGAATCTACGTACTGTTCGAACTGTAATGCGTTGCAAAAATACACAATGAATAATACCAAAAAAAAACTCTTTTAACATATTTCACCTCATCATAACGAATTGTTATTCAAAACGTCATGATCCGCAACAAAAAGAAAGTTGCCTCGTCAGGAACCCATGAACGTCAGCTGGCTGGTTGAGTAAATATACTTTTCTCCGGTGTAAACATGAACTCACACAAACGATCCATTCTCATACGGCAAGAAGCAGATTCATACTTGGGGAAAAAACTGTGAACTTTACAAAAAAAAAGGAAAAACTTCTTTTTTCCGGCCAAATGCAGCTCCCATCTGCAACAATATTTGCTGCATGAGTTGTGCGTTTTTTTTGGAGTGTGTGCAAAAGGACCCCTAAAGTCTATCATTCATAATCATTCATCTCATTATGCCGTACGCATATCAACAAGCCCTTCGGTAGTATTTTTTTCTTTGTTCCCTCCCGAAGTTTCCCTATCCCAACTTGCGTCGATTTTGGGGGGCGAGGAAAATCTCCAATCACGCACCAACCGGTAAGGCCAAAAACTTTTCCCGCCTCAGTCTCGGCGTTGATGATAATTAATGGCTTCTTACGCGCTAACAAATCGCTCTCGGGTGCGCACATTATGCGCTGGCGGGAAAGGCTGCCCATTTATTCATACGCAATCCATCATCGGTCGATAATCGGCGGCGCATTGTACGTCAAACAGAAAGGCAAAGAAAGTAAACATGGAAAACGAAAAAAGAAAACCCATCCTAACGAAAAAAAAAACCAACAGCAGCAACCGTGAATGTATTTACAGCAAATATAAGAAGCTACCCCATTTTGCTTGCCGCGTTATCCCAAGGGTGCAGAGAGAATGGGAACCTTGAGTACCTTTTGCACGGAAGGTGTAATGGTGGAAAGGGTAATGCTTTTCGAGCTTTTTTTCTGTACCGTGCAAAGATTAACCGAAAGTCGAAACGTGGGTGGGAAAATTGCGAGGTTTGCGAAATGAACCAATCAATTTACGGGCAAAACGAATAATGAATTTTCCGAAGTCTTAAGGGCGTTAGGTTGCGTGTGAGCGTGTAGCGAAAAAAAAGATATGTTGGTTAGGAATAATGAAAGGAGAATAATTAATCCTTTTTGGCCAATACTTGTACTAAGGGTATGATTCTATTGTGCCTTGTATTATGCTGAAGCTCTAAGCTGAAAAAACGCTGATAAAGGGAAGGAAATGTTAATAAAGCTTTAGGAATAATTCCTTAATATTTAGGGATGAGTCTTTTCTTTACTTCATCTAACGAAACGTTAAAGGGAGATCGAAGTATTCGATTGCATCTATTCGTAACTTCAGGTTTCTCTAATACCGGTCTATCACAGTTTAAGTTAGAAAGCTTAAAGTTTTAGACAATTTCTGTCAAACAGTCGAGCAAATTCCAGTCATGAATTGATACCGGGCTTCATCATCATGAAGCATTTGCTCGATACTTTTGATTTGCTGTTATGTTAAACCAGTGTTACATATGAAGTTTAGTATGTTGAAAAGAGTAACAAAACACTTCCTCACTTTTACTGAGTAATTTAGTTCCAAAAGGCGCGAGTGAGAGAAAGACCTAAATATGTAAAGTTTTTTGCATTCTTGGCAGTATTCTGCTTCGTGGTTTGATGTACCTGCATTTAATCATTTATTAAAATTTATTGATAGATGTGTGATAGCAGATATACTTTACAATTTAACCAACAAAATACAGTCTTAATTTATTTGTATTGAATATGCCACACATAAAAAAATAAGTATAATGTTCGAATGAGCATTTTTAGTACCCAAAATATCATTAAATCCAGAGAACAGATTGGCTTCATGTAATTTTTTTTTTCTAATTATTTTGATACGTGACGCCTGACTATTTTCCCCCCATCTTAAATGGTGTGATAGATCAATGATTAAAGTGAAGCACATATATAAATCTGTTATAAATTTATCTTTGAAACAGGTTTTGAAATATTTTTTTTTCACAGTTCAAAACATTCACCAAATAACTTAAAATGATTTCTCTAACAAAAAACCAAGAGTCTAAAAAAACAAGTATTGCACTAAAAATAACTTTAAACAATGCTCACACCATTTATACTATGATCTTCTCTTTGCTGAGCGCGCTATCATTCACGCTACAATAAAGATGCTACCTAAAGCTTGTTAGATCACTTCAAGCGTGTTTAATGCCGCCTCGAGACGGTGCGAATAATATTGCAAAGACACACTCAAAGTCTCTAAGAACCCCTAGACATCAGCAAAGCGGTTAGAAAGACAAACCTTCACCAAGCAGCCGACGAGTACGTTCGGTTGACTGAATAAGTCAGTCCCCTTTCTTCGTTGGTTCCCTTTCCCAAACCCAGCAACAGTAACCTAAAAACTGCCGACCTGGCGTGGACAGACAGGATCATGCCGGCTTCCTATCGTGGTGCAGAGCAAAAATATATGACGGTAATTTATAACTCAATTAAAATGGAACAACCACCGACGAAGCAAAGAAGCAAAAAGAAAAAAAAACATAACCTCAACCCGAATCGAAATGGAAGCACAACCGAAATGTTGCCTCACAATTTTTGCAAAATGGATGAACGAAATGTTAAAAAAACGCCCGTCGAAATCGTCAACCGAACGACGATGATGGAAATGTTTTTTTTTTGGGAAAATGGATCCCATTTTCTCGACCCCCCTTTTCCCGTCCGTGGTTAAAGCCACCACAATAAAAATCCTCCCTTCGGCGCAATACACGAGCGTTGGCTGCTGTTTGGTTGTACGGTTTCGGAATCGCAAATTTTACGCGACGAAGAAACTGGCCCAAACCCCAGGCAACAAAGATGTGAAGTGTGCGGGGAAAAAGAACGAAACACAAATCATTTCCACCCGAAACGGCACGACAGTTTTCTTTGGTTTTCTCCTATGGCGCCACGTTCCAGTGCCCAGTGACGCTCATCTTGGTTTAGTGCGGTCTGACATTTAGCGTTTTTAAATAAGTGTGCGTGAGAAAGTTGAAAGCCGGGCATGGGAAATGTTCATGAAAAAAAGCGGGAATAAATTGATGAGCAACCATGCGTCTCCATTTCGCCGAGTATGATGGAGATACACAGTTCGTAACCAGCGAAGAAGCTGACGAAGTTTGGAACGCTGGGTAAAGGAGGAATTATTTTAAACTCTACCATCGCAGATGAACAGTTGGCGTTATTGCATTTCTTAAAGCGTGGTTTTGAAGTAAGACGGAAAAGTTTCATCAGAAAGGATAATGAAATTCGAGTGCGATGAGTTTATCAAAATGAAATATATACATCACTAAAGGAAAATAAAAGAAGATCTGGAAAAATGAAAAGGAGTAAATAATTCGTCGAGATATTTAATTCTATTCGTTGAAAAAAATATATCTGTATATATGTTCAGCGCTTTAAAAAAGCAGCAAAAATGAACACATTATATCAGCGACAAACATTACACTTCGGCGAATTTCAGCTTACCAGCGCTCCTTTTCAAATCACCTTGCAGCGAAAAACATTTCCACGAATGTGATAAATAACATTTCCAATCACATCACTGTACCAACGATTAATATGACTTTATGACGATGAGCATGTTATCGTCCGCTTCGGAGAACCAGGAATATTGCCTACAGGACACCTCAACAATATCCTCACACACACACACACGTCTATGGCTGTGTTTGATCCAAAAAATTTCCAGCAAAGCAACCAAATGCTAACTTCACTCTTCCGTTTGTCGCAGAAACCCGTATACAAATCGATTATTGAAACTTTTATTCGACCGTACCCGCTCCCATTTGGTAAAGATAAAACCGTGGAATGATGCGGACTTGGAAGCTGGAATTGAAAATAACCGAACCGCAGAAGAATGTGTGTGTGTGTGTTGTTTTTTCGGGGAAGCATTTTTCCTCCTCTGCGTAATTGTTGTACACCTCCGGGCGCTACACCTTGCCAACATCATTGTAGCGTGAAATTCCGTCGATATTCATAGACGCATCCTTGAGCACGCCGCACCAAATGGTGGTTCGTGTTGAAGTGTGGCAAAAATGTAGGAAGCACGCACACAGGTAGTGCTCCGTAATCGCTGCCGACCATTTTGTCAGTGCCCAGAACAAAGAGCCGAACAAAGAGTGGCAAAAGGGAAAAGCAATGGACGAAGAGGCGAACGCTAGACAACAGGCAATGAGTGTGTTCCTATTGTTCCGTATGAAAGCTCTCCGAATTTTTTTTCTCCGACCCCATCCCGTGCCTTCACTAAACGCTGAGAAAAAGCACACGAGGGCCTCGTTAGGGTCGTGAAAGCTGTGGTAGGAGTTTTTCTACCTTATCGCTGGTACACGTGCCACATGCCGCTTCTCGAATGGGAAGTCTGAGAGTTTCCGATTACTTGTTTCGGGTTTTCGTATTACGATCGACATTGTCAGACGAAAACAAAAGTGCAAAAAAAAGAAGCTCAAACACGAGTTGAGAACGTCGTGTTTTTGGGTAGGGGAGTGGTGGCGTAGAAAATAATTTAGCCGACCGTAAAGGACTATCCCACCG
This sequence comes from Anopheles parensis, assembly GCA_016254315.1. Taxonomy (NCBI): domain Eukaryota; kingdom Metazoa; phylum Arthropoda; class Insecta; order Diptera; family Culicidae; genus Anopheles; species Anopheles parensis. Next base: position 23,871,718 of record CM028126.1, read on the forward strand.
AAAAAAAAGCATCCCTCTCCGTGTCCGTGTTGAAGGAACTCGATGTAAGATGTTTCATACCGATTGGTCGATTTCATTTCTTTCTGTTGTATCAACTTCAACTTTACCTTGAGGCGTGCTGATTTTGGAATATTTTCTTTTTTTTCAAAACGAGCCCACCAATGTGAACTGGAGAAGAAAAGAGGTGGAGGAGGTGTAATCGAAGTACAACATCTGCGGAATTTTCGCGGTAGAGTAAGTTTGACGGTGTTTCCTCTAGCATGAGACGCTCTCTAGTCTTATCCTAGGTGTTACACTCGAAATAGTTTCTGAACACTTTTTCAAAGCTGGCGACCAGCAATAGACACACTTTTCCTTTCGATATTCACTTAACGTACCTCGAAAAGTTACTTTGCCTTAGGTAAAAGAAAATGACTTTAACTTTCTTATTTCCATACCCTAGAGGCTTGCATGCTGATTGTTGTGCAAATGGTCAACGGAAAATGGTAACTACGTTGGATTAGGGGTTGAATATTTGATTGCAAGAAATTTAGCAACTTGTCGATGTACTTATGGTTACGGTTGCGATTAAAGAAGGTACAAAAAAGCTTGTTTTAATGAAGAGAGTTCGAATTTTTTGAGTTAGGAGCAATTTAAAAGTTCAAGATACAAGGAAATGGCAAAAGATAGGATACGGAGAGCTCAAGAATCGTATATATTTAATACGCGACCATTGATATGGAAACACTCAATACGCCAGCAAATCACCCCAAAATGATATAGAATCGCGTGCCATTGACATGGAATGTCAAATGATCAAGCTGTTTACATATGCGAGGATTGAAGAGTTGAGTTGAGTTGATATAAAATAATTTATTAACGAAATTTTATACAAATGTTTTCCAAAATAAGGACTATAAATTATTATTAACAGTAATAAATCACTAATAGCTTAGTTTTTATCAAATTGGAGCTGAAAATTTTAAAAACTAACGATGTACTGAACACAGCAACAATAGTCTTATTAATCTGACATTCTATATCAATAGTACAGGATGCTATATAAATTGTGGGTGATTCCGTAACGTATTGCGTATTTCCATATCAACCATCCTGAATTTCATATTTGCTTGCGAGATTACTTAAAGTGGGGTATCCGCATCTTACCATTTGCATTTCCCTGTAATTGTTGTTAGGTTTAAATATGAAAGTGAGTGAAGGTTATTTGTTAATAAGCAACGAATGAAATGTGGTTTGTGCAGTATTTTATTAATTTTTCAACAAATACTTTGAAATTTAATCACACTGCACATCATTTTTATTATTGATTTTTAAGAGATATATAGGCGCCTAAAAGTATGTAATGCGATTGACAAAATTGCTTGTTAATTATATTACTTCTTATGATAGCGAAGATGAACCGACCGAACGGAGCTTTTTACGTTGTTCTAGCCGGACTGTGTAAATGTTTAGCACTGAGTGAAATGTGAACATCCGTATACGCTGGCCAATTATACATCCCACTCATCCCACCCAACCAAAAAGCCCGTTAAGAAACTTCTAACAGATAAAACATTCTCCACTTAAAATAGCCGTACCGAAAAAGCAACCGAAAGCCAAATGCAGCTCCGTCAACATCCGGCTACAAATTTTAGGGCAACCGAAAAGATCCAACGCTTATCGAAACAGACCTCAAATATTTCTGCAACCGAATAGAGTTGGCTAAACAATTTAATTAAAACACACTGCTCAGCAACACCATCACACCGGTGGTAGCGCTGGAGGGCGTCCCTGTCACTTAAGACAATTCGTCCACTCACTTTTTCGAGCACTGCTTTTCCATTCCGCCGCTGCTTTACCCTCCCTTCACTTGGTATTTTAAACTACTACAGTCAAAAAATTCCCACCCTTCGTACTAGCCCGCAACACGTCCTTCCCCGCCGACAGGAATGATAAAAATGTCCTTGCACAACTCTTCGCTACGATGGCGTCTGGCGTCCATGGGTGGAGCTTNATCACACTGCACATCATTTTAATTATTGATTTTTAAGAGATATATAGGCGCCTAAAAGTATGTAATGCGATTGACAAAATTGCTTGTTAATTATATTACTTCTTATGATAGCGAAGATGAACCGACCGAACGGAGCTTTTTACGTTGTTCTAGCCGGACTGTGTAAATGTTTAGCACTGAGTGAAATGTGAACATCCGTATACGCTGGCCAATTATACATCCCACTCATCCCACCCAACCAAAAAGCCCGTTAAGAAACTTCTAACAGATGAAACATTCTCCACTTAAAATAGCCGTACCGAAAAAGCAACCGAAAGCCAAATGCAGCTCCGTCAACATCCTGCTACAAATTTTAGGGGCAACCGAAAAGATCCAACGCTTATCGAAACAGACCTCAAATATTTCTGCAACCGAATAGAGTTGGCTAAACAATTTAATTAAAACACACTGCTCAGCAACACCATCACACCGGTGGTAGCACTGGAGGGCGTCCCTGTCACTTAAGACAACTCGTCCACTCACTTTTTCGAGCACTGCTTTTCCATCCCGCCGCTGCTTTACCCTCCCTTCACTTGGTATTTTAAACTACTAGAGTCAAAAAATTCCCACCCTTCGTACTAGCCCGCAACACGTCCTTCCCCGCCGACAGGAATGATAAAAATGTCCTTGCACAACTCTTCGCTACGATGGCGTCTGGCGTCCATGGGTGGAGCTTTATGCAACTAAACGAAGAGCATCGTTGGCAGGAAGTGGTTCGAGTACACCGAGTACACCAACACACAGTACAGATACACGCTACTGCTCTACTGACCTCCAGGATCGTTTTTGGAATTGACCGGAAGCGGCGGAGCAAATGGCACCAGAGCAGCCCATTACTCTCGGTTGGCAAAGTGAGCAGTGGCACCATTGGGTGGTGATATCGAACGGGACAAGGCCCCGGATCGGATAAGGCTTCAACGGGCCGGGAGTGCTCTGTTCCGATTGGTCTTGAATTTTGGCTGCTATTCAATTCGCTTTGCCAGAGCGCTTGTTTGCTAAGACGAGACCGTAGAACGGCGCCGCTGGTAGTGCGCGAACGTAGAGTTGTTTTGGGCAGGACGCACTGTTTGCTTCGGAGCGACTTTGATTCCAGCTCCCTAGTATGGGAGCTGTGGGCATCCTGAAGGAGATTTCTTGCAAATGTGTATATTTTAGAACTGCATAAGGGAAGTAAAGGAAAAAAAAACACGAAAAATAACATGTTGGTGCATCCAATTTTCTTTTTCGACACTGCATCTGACAAACTGCCTCCTTCTTTCGACTGTTTATTTCTATCGATTCTCGCTGCTGTCGGAAGGTAGTAGAAATAAAAGCACAAAGCAATACATTTTATCGGCCATGCATCTTGGTCGCATTCAAAACGAGTGAACAAACCAGCCCTGCGATGAACTACAAAACGGAACACAAGGAAGAACAAGTATCAGAGAATGGATGAGATAATTGACCAATCCTTTCAATTTAAAGAAACACGGCTGGATATACAAAACATCGACGAACGAAGCCAAAAATCGATGCCACCCGAGATGGTGACGTCGGCGGCGGGACCAGTTAAAACAAAACGCCAACATAACGAACCGTAACGAACGATTATTTATGCGGGTCTCGAGATAGCGGGGTTTTTCTTTCGTTGCCATTTTTAGTATTTCCAATTTATACACCACACACACACACACACGTACACACGCCTCCTTCCAATGCACTTTTTGCATTGTTGGCAGTGTTTCAGTTCGAAGCATGCATGGAAACCTGCATCCCCGATAGCATTTGCAAAGCATATCATCCAGTCACAAACAACGTCGAAATGTGGGAATGGAGTGAACTCGAAAAAAGACCAAAAAGAAGAAAAAAAAACAACAAGACTACTGCAAACGACCAGGTGAGGTCTTTCGGTGCATAATAAATAACAAATTTAATTTATGGAAATTGAACAAACATCTCCTCATCCCACAGTCTGGTACCCCCAGGCAACGGTGTGGAAAGTTTATGATCGAACGGGTTTTCCCCGAGATTGGAACAAGGAGGGGGAGAAAAAAGCTAATGCAGTCTGTTTTTCGATACATAGATACACATTTTCTATGGTAACGTAACAGGATAAACTTACTATCTGATACAAATTGAAGACAGGTACGTTCAATTGAGAGTGAGCGGGAAAATTAAAACATTGCTTCTGGGGAAACAACAAAATCCCATCGTACGGAACCATAACGATTTTATTGAACACCAATCAACCCATCCAAAAAGTAGCAACCATCAATTTATAATGTGTGGCATGATATTTTATCTTCTCGCTCGCTTGCGAGCTCTTATCAGTGTGACTTTTTGCGGATGTTTATCACAAACCTGGACACGCTTATAATGTCTATCATTTCTTCAACCCATTACACGGATGAATCGAACATTTCCACCATCTTCTTTAACGATTGGCACCATTATCCTTAGCGCTGAATAGCTTCCAATTTTTCGAGCCCATCACAGCAACTCCATCTTCTGTGTGTATGTGTTTCTGCTCTGTAAAACGAACGGCAGAAGGGCCACTCCCAACGTTATCGTCTCTTAGATCTACAGTGCAAAAGTTTAACATCATCAGAATTCGATAGGTGGAAAACTTCCGCTTCCGGGAGGATTTCCAAAAAACGGTTAGGGAGTCGTGCGTTTCATACACAAGCCACACTGTCAAGATAGCACATAGTACGGAAGGAGAACAAGTGAAGGAAACAGGGAATGATAACTATATTTGGGTCGATACGATCAAACTGAGCTGAAGTACATCAGGGGGAAGGATTGGACCTTCTGGCTGGTTGAAGCTAACGGGAGCCGGAAGTTGGGAAGTGAGCTGAATCTACAGACACACATCGCTACATATTTATCTTATCGTGATGCGAGCGTTGCGCTCCATATATACTATGGAGTGGCATCGGCGGTAAATGGTTGTGGCCATATTGCAGAAATCACACTCTTGAGCGATCTTTCGTTCTTTTTTTTTCCTTTTTACGATTCGTACCAATTTTAAGCACCACATACCTTATGGGTATTCTCTTGCTGGTGCTGTGTTAGCGTCAAACTTTAGGACGAACATTTTGTTCTGTACACTGCAGAAAAAAAAAGAAACACAGCAAGTGAATGAAGATGGTGATGGAACAGCACTGTATTTGCGAAAGGAATTTTTGTGAACTTGCCAGTTTCTGTACATACCGCTGGTATTACCCCGAAAAGTATATTTCCCCCTCTTCTTCCTCAACAAAAGCAACGGCTCCATACATTTCCGGGATGGTAACATTTTCACTGGAAACGAACGATAACGAGCCAAAAAAAAAAACGAAAGCTTCTGAAATCGACCTGAAAGCGTGCAACTCCGACCAGATGCGAGGGAAGTAAAAATGATGCTATCTTCACTTTATCGTGTTTGAACATGATGAAATGTTGTTTCGATGGTTTTACCTTTTAAAAATGCCATACTACTGCCTTTGTATGTAAGCATGACAAAAGGGTTTCGGATTTCTTCGAACCAGAATTGAACATTTCACGAACAGCTGCATACCTTAATACTAGGAACAGATCAGAAACATGAATCAGAGCTTAAAGTATGCTTTGTTTGATATGCAAATTAGTATGTAAAGCGACAAAAGCAACTAAAAAATCGAACACACGAACATCCGCGTCTGTGGCTTACCAAGCTGTACAACCCTTCCTTTGTTAACTGATAGTAATCCAAGCGTATTACCTGGAAGAAACGGAGAGAAAAAAACAACAAGAGAAACAGATTAACTCATTAGCACAACTTTTGTTTTCGCTTGCAAAAACATGTAGTGATTGATCGCGAGAAGAAAGGCTAATCAAGTGATGAGACACGCTTTTAGTCCGACAGACGATTACAACCCAGCCGTGTATACACACTTTCCGCCCTGTACTAGACGATTAAGCACGAATGATTTATCGATATCCCTAAAAGGCAATGCGAAACATCATTCAAGGGTGTGATTTTTTTTTGTCTTCTACGTGGTTAAACACCCGAACAATGACTAAGCTTGTGTGGTCGAAAGTATTTCACAAATCCTAGACTGTGTGGTGATAATGGGCTTCACATTTGGTATTATAAGGGTAGTTTGTTTGCACATTGTTATAGAGAATTGTAACTGAAGAGTACTAAATTGTACAGAGCGGATAAGTTTTATTACCTATTAATTATTTTCCAAAAACTTGTTTATTGCAAATATTCAATAGAAAAATATATACTTAAAAAATAAAAATAGATCCACAGGAAAAAATAAGGTTAATAATAATTTTTCACTATTTGTCATGAAAAATCATGAAAAAAAATTAATTCATTACACCTATAATATAAACTGATGAACTTTAAACTGTAAATTCGAACTACAGGGTTTTCATGACCTGTAGTTAAATTTTTAATTGTTTTGACACAGTATCATTTGTTGCGTTGCCATTACAGTTTACACAGTTTGCCATTGAGCAAACTAATAAAACTGGTTAAATTTGGTTCTTTGATAAGAAATTTTGGATAAGGCATAATTTATCTACCTTGATAAAGTAGCATACTCCACGCACTTGAGTTTTAGTTGTCAATATTACTCTTCTTGCTCGGTTAGAACGGCCTGGCCGTATCAAGACTTATTTTAGCACATAGCAGGATAGTCAGTCCATGCTACGGGGAGACGGTCCGGTTGAGATTTGATCCCAGTCATGCCGTGTGGGCCGGCGCCGTTTATCACATACACCACCCTATTATTAATATTACTCAATCAATATCAATATTATCAATATTACAAAAAATATACATTTTAATACAGGGGGAGTTATAAAGTTGAACTTAAATTGGCTAGTTCAATGTTTCACAGGGGGAGTCTTAATTGGACAGTAGAAATCGCGCACAATCAAAGTCAAAACGGAGCCACGGATTTGACAGAATGAAACCAAAACAAATCAAACTTGTCAATGACAGATTAATTCCTCAACAGGAAATAAGAGTATTGACAGTGATGGTTTGGAGCTTAACGACGGCAGAAAGAATGAAAGCAGTTAACGATTTGACAAATTGAAAGATTTTCCATGAAAGCCCTGTAGGACAAATTATTACAGTAACCAAAAAATATTAACGGCTGTATAATTTTGTTCCACACTGTAACAGTAACAGTTACTACTATAAAGAAAGGAGGAAGTTTATATTATAGGTAGGAGAGTATAGGAATAAAAATATATTTTTATTGATAAAACCCGCAATTCAGGACGTTAAGTAATTTACAATTAAGTGATATTCAAGCATGTTTATACACTTATCACCACCAGTTTTCTAAGACCAATAATTATTATGTTTCTAAAAAGGATACTTTTCAAAACTCTTGAAAAAGGTTTCATTATGTGAAATATTTCATTAAAAGTAAAAAATAATGTCAAAGTATGAACAATAGCCAACCCAGAATATGTGAAAAAAGCCAAACTTTTGTCATTATTTGGAGCATGCTTATGCTGGGCACGTAGGTGACATTGACCTATCCATTAGCTGACATATATCCATTTCGCTCGTACAGGAAGATGGTCACACGGAAACTCACACCCTGCCGAAACGGTAACGATCCATTCATCGTCCTGAAGGCCCAATTGTCAAATAATAAATGGCACAACGTAATGCCCTCGAGAGATTGCCATTTGCACACATACACCTTATGATATACCATAATTTCCCATAACAATACACGGATGGGACGCATCGATGGATAAGCGGCGGGGGGAAACGGTACAAAAAATGCCATCTTCATTCGAACAAACCCATCACACTTGACGTCAATTTGTGCACTTGTTGATGGCGGGCGGGTGGTTGGAAAAAGTGGTGAAAACCCTACCCTTACACGCAGGAACAGCGGAAAAGCGGGAGAAAAAAATCAAGTACCTATTGTCATATTTCTTCCCACCCTTAATCACCATCAGAAAGTGGGCCACTGTGTGCGTTTCGTTGTGCATTTCATCGCTCGGAATGGAATGTTCGAACAATATTGTGCTTGAAACGTTAAAACGTTGGAACGGCTGAAAGCTTCCATGCGAATGTGTCCCTCTTATGCGTCGAAATATAATTCATACGCAATACGCGATTAGCGCGAGTATGACACTGAGCTGGAAGAAAAAGGGAATGGATAAGCTTCTACACCACACGGTACATATCTCGAGTACCTGTTTATCAAGCACGTTCGCACCAAACAACAAGTTCGGGGTTGAGTTTTATGGGCGCCCGAACCAGTCGACCGCCTTTGCACGATTTGGTGGCGCCTTTTGCAATGTTCATTGCGTCTAGAATGGCAATTCAGTACCATTCGGGCAATATTCATTCACCGCTAACCGATCCATCGCTTCATTGTTGCGCCTGACAGCACTAACAAGAAGAGGAGCAACAAAAAATAATACAAAATTGTGCCCGAAAACAGTCAGCGTCGGATTGTCGCATCGGTTTCATCAGTAACCGGAAGCGTGCTCCGTTTGTTGCAAAGTTTTCAGTCTTGCTTCACACAACGAGTAGAAAAGAATCAGATCATGATCAGCTTTCGGTGACATGTGCCAAAATAGGAACATAAATAAATTCAATGCGCTCCATAACGTTCCATAACGGTTCCATATTTCATGATCAAACCTTACTTGCTTCGACCGAAAACACCAGGATTTTCACGTGAAAGGTACACCAACACTGCCAAAAAAATGGGAAAACGTGGAGGAAAAAAACCCCTACACCCGCATGGATAATGGATAAGGAAACACTTTCTCGCGCTCGAAAACGATCGGTTGATGCTTGTTGAAGGAAGGAAGAAAAATTTCACACCATATCATCATCATCATCAACATCATTTCCACTGCTTTGAGTGTCGGTACATAACTACACGTCTGCTACCCATAATCACCAGCCAACACATAACAGCCGTGTGCCACAGCTCAAGTGGAAACTTGCAGCATCGCCTAGAAAGGTTCACCTGAAACTTTCTAATCCTGGCGCCCGTTACCGGGATGAATTTCCAACAAACACTGCGCCGTCGCTTCTAAACATACTCAAACCGCACACCGCACACGAAAATCGATGGTGCAGGTATGCAAAAAAGCAGTGGCGCACTTGCCACACCACAAGATTGGATCCTCTGTGTTCTCTGTACATACGTGCGATCTGCTTTCCGAAAATGCAACGAGTTTCTTTTGCATCTCTTTCCTTGTCTTTTTTTGCTTTGAAGATGTGTTTTGTACTGGTTTGCTGTTCTGTTCTACTGTAAAGATTCGCTCAAACCTTTTCCCATAGAGCAAGTATAGTTTTCATTTCTTCTTCCCACATTTGATGTGTACAATGCAAGGAAGGCCTGTGATTTTTTGTTGTTTTCAGTCTCCGTTGAAGTCAAGTAAACTCTACACTGAATAAGGAGTGAATTTTGCAAATGCAGCAGAAGCAAGTAAGCTGACTGAACTATGGGATAAAAGCATTACATTCTAGCCTTTTTTATATTTTTTATGTTAAATATACTTTTATGCATAATAACATAATTTTAAATTCATAACATTGACTTAGTCCATAGTTACAATAAAAAACTTTTAGTTAAATAAAGGAAAATGTAGGTAGTCCTGCCTCTTTTATGAATGAAAAGACTCTTTCAATTGCGAAATTACTCTTTCAAAAGAGTAATCACTCTTTCAATAGTGAAATGACTCTTTCATCAGTGAAATAACTCTTTATTTTGGTTTTTAACATATTCATTATTTAAATCTTTTTGAGTAAGTTACATTGCAAAGGAATTTTAATAACTCTTTTTAGAAATTTAAATTAACTCACTTATTCAAGCTCACTCAGTTTCCAAATCAGGAATCTTGAATATGAATCTTCAATTGTGAATCATTTGAATCAATTTACTCAGAATCGACTTCACATCGAGACGCTTCACGCTTGAAAAGACTCTCTAAAAGATTCATGAATCGTCATAGATTCATTAATATCAAAATGAGTCATTTTTTTTAAAATAATTTTTAAATACTTTTCTAATGTATCATTCAAAGATATTGCTTATAAAATAGTGGAATTTCTACCCCAAAACTCAAGTTTGAAAATTCATGAATCTTCGTAAAAAAGATTTAAAACCATTTGCTCGATTCCGATTAACTCAAAANAAATAATTTTTAAATACTTTTCTAATGTATCATTCAAAGATATTGCTTATAAAATAGTGGAATTTCTACCCCAAAACTCAAGTTTGAAAATTCATGAATCTTCGTAAAAAAGATTTAAAACCATTTGCTCGATTCCGATTAACTCAAAACGCATACAAAATTCACTGTAAAATATATGTTTATTCCATTAATACCATCCTGTCTCTACCCATTCCTATAGTCATTATTACTGTATATTTATCACAAACATCAAAAGAAAGCTCAGTTGATTTTCAAGAGTTTTGTCGTTTCTACGTTTGTATATGCTTACACCAATGCAGTGCAAGGCTCTTGAAGTTCAATGAGCACTGGCCACAAACGGCATCTTCATCAGTGCTCCTAACGGCTTGGCAGAGGATATGCTTGTGAGGAACAAGCCTACATCCCACACTTTTCACCAGCTGTCATTAATCTTTGAAGCGAATGTTTTACTTTTCTAAAGGCAGCGTATTATTTTCCATTCAACCTGGTAGTTATGGTTCGTTCAAGGACACTGTTTTCAGCTACCGAACAACGGCCTTTTCCTCTCTACCTTTTTTTTCAACGTACACACACAGGCATTCATTCAAAGCTACACCATTCTTTCCCCCGCTGCCACATATAATCCCAAGGATAAAAAGGTAAAACTAAAAGCAAGCATCTTTCTCTCACCAACTACATTCAGTGCCTTTGCACGCCCAGTTTGGTGCTTTGTGTGTGTGCTACGGTCTTTCAAAAAGATGACATTAAGCTTTGGTCAGCGTGTGTTTTTTTTTACTTTGCGCGAATGTGAAAAGCAAAGCGCTGAAAAGTATGTCCACTCAAAAAAGGATATACCCGTACACAGTACCTCCAGCTACTGCCGGAACTTTGTACGGCAGGCTTCTTAATCCTGTTATATTTTTACCCTTTCCGGACAAAAAACAAGTCACGAAACGAACCACAGTGTCTCTTTTCCACAGGCATTTGCTTTTATCCACATGAATAGGTTGTTTCACAGGAATGAATGGGGGAGGAAAAAGGAAAAATTCAATTCAATAAGAAAGAATATTTTCATCCCCTTGGGTGACCTACATTTATGAATTTCAAATTTCATACGCGAGTTTTCACATAACCTCCCCTCTGGATTGGTCCCGGATGTCGAAGTCGTCGAAACAAAAACAAATAATCTCATTTTAAAATATCTTCATACGAATAGTATGAAAACAGGTAATGAACAAAAGAGAAGGAGTAAAATTATGGTATAATTTTAACACATGTACGCCAATAAAATGGACAACGGAGTTTTCTTCCCTGGAACACATCCGCGGAAACTGCATAAAAGTCACTCAATGTCATATGGTCACAAAAATAACTTAACAACTTTTAAAAGCTGTTAAAAGTATACAGCTAAAAACTGTCGGAGTTCTTTTTTTAAAGCAATTTTTATCAACACAAGTAACTTTCCTTTTTTGGGAGGAGGGAGGAGTACATCTCGCCTGTATAGTGTATCCCTTCCTGCTGGTAGCACGGACACGGCGCCAGCTATGGATTCCCAGCGGGAACTTGACTCTTGAAGTTGTCGGACCATTGGTTCTCCATAGGCAAAAACATTTAACACAACAGCTTTGACACACCCAGGCTGCCCTCCCCCCAAAACTCCGTGTGACTGTCGCAGCGGGACAAAAGAACGAGAGAAGTTGGAGCAGATGGTGGTGTGAAAACATGGACACAAAAAAAATTACAATCGTTCGATCGTACGCTGTTGGCTTCGATGACTGCATGACGCCATTGGGTTGACGCCAGCTGACGCCAGGTTCATTGGAGTGCTAGTGATGCCACGAGGCCGTTACGAGTCTTCCCCTGCTGGCATCAGTATCGAGAAATGGTACACTTTCGAGGTTAGCATTCTTAGGTGTATTTTATTTTTTCTTCATCCCCCTTTGGTCATGCTTCATGCTTTCCAACGGTTGGCAGCAAGATATTGATACAAGCGTTGAATGAGCAAAAAAAAAGGAAACCCAGTCCCAGTCCTGCTGGAAAGCCTGAAGCGACCACAAAAGAGTAATCCCATCTCCGTGCAGAAGCATTTCGATTCATCGCGAAGCAGCAGTTACTGGGGATGTCGAAAATCGATACATTACTCGCAACGGGCTCAAACTGTCCTTCGTACGATTTTGTCTTTCCATGTACTTTTTTTTTCTTTTGAAAAAAAAAAGCAAAAAAAACTCTTCTTGAAAAAAAAACGGGACACACAAAACAAGCCCAACGTCTCTAGGGGGATATATAGCTCCCGGTTGGATGAAGGTTGCAGCTGACCTTTTTCAACTTTTCTACGAAAGAATCCGATACGCCCAAGGATGCGACAAATATGCGCCAGCACTAGCAAAGCAAGTAAAGTGCATCGAAGTGGCACCATGTTACTTCATCGGCAGACATATTACTCAGGCGCAACAGAACAAGATCAAAGAGGGTTTTTGGAGCGTACGAGTGTCTATTTCTGCTACTGGTGCAGTAATGGTCAGCCATCCACTAGGGAAAATGCGCAAGGTAAAAAGGGATCTTGCATCTTGTAGGGACTGTAACCATGGAGGGCACAGAAGTAAATTATGTTTTACTTCATTTATTTGTGCCTGAAGTTGTTAAGATTGAATGTAGCCATGCTACTGCAAACAACTTTCCCGAATGCCGATTTTTAAAGATTTATCGTGAATAGAAAGGTTTCAATTGAAATATTGTTAGACATACATATTGAGACGTTATTACATCACCATCATGTGTTTGTTGCAATTTCATACCTTATGAAAAGCATTTTAGTTTTTCTTTTAAAAATTAAAGTTCTCGCAATTTCCACAATGTTATATCTACCCTGCAAACAAATTAAATTATTTTTTTTAAGCAGTTGATCATGAAAGTTGCAGCCTTTTAATATTAGTGTCATAATATTTATCTTGATACTGACAAAATCAGCAGTTTTTAAAGTGTAAAGGTTAATATCCAATGAGACTTGTAAGAAATTTTTTTTTTATTTATTATCAGGAACAGGATAATTGATAGCAATCTCTAATATTTATTGATTACTGCAGAAAATACCTGGCGTTAAAAAATCCATTATACATTCGGAAGCTTAAAAATAATTTCCAAAGCGACCATATTGAATCGATATATTTACCACCGCAAAATTCCAAAAACGTGTGCGCATAAACGAGCATTAGGGCAATTAGCTTTAATAATTTAAACTTTTCAACATTGCATACTTTGCAAAGCATTATATTGCAAGCCTTTGTTTCGCATTCCTCTGTTTACTCTGGCTTCACTGATGTGTCTGAATTGATTTTCCAAATCAACGCCCACCCCTAAACCACTTCTGTACCCTACGGTGGTAACGAGGAACAAAAAAAAAATCTCACACATGCAAAAGCAAAAAAAAACAGGTCAAACCAAAACCTCAACCAATTAGCCAAGCACTTGACATGGCCACACTAAACACATGTCGGTGGGTATGATCGTGTACTAATAAAACAGTTTCCTGTGGGCAGTTGTGCTGCAATGGAACCATTCACTAACGGATGTACGATCGAAATAATAATCACACATGAATCGAAATAAAATATAAACACATAACCCAAAAAACCCGCTGAAACGAACTAAAAGCGGAAATGAAGAATAAAGTGAAGCACATTTGGTGAAAAATAGATCAAAACTTAAAACAAACAACTGTTTGATGCAGCACGGCGCACGCAGGGACAGTAAGCAAAATTACTCAATTACCATTTTGCTAGATTAAAATTTCAATCATAAAAGCAGACCCAACCATCACCACAAACCCAAACAATACCGCATCGCCCACCCCAAAGCTCCTTTACCCTTGGATTGAAAATTCATTTCATCATTAATGAATGCGTTAGACAAAAAAAAACACATAATGGCGGCTACACTGCATTCGACCAAGCTTTTGATATGGCGTACGTTTCTGATTATGATTGGGAGGGTTGAGTGAAAATAGTAAAGCAACCAGCAGCCACCATAACACCATCATCGGAGGTGATGATCGCTCGTCAGTTGAGCAACAACCCAACAACATTCCGCTGCCACATGCAGCCCAAAAAAATGGCCGCCAAAACGTATGCAGACAAATTTTTATTCAGTAAGCATAAAATTGCGATTGTGTCAAAGCCTGCGGTGGTTCGGAAACGTACTGGAAAGCATGCAAAAACAACTTCCAATCATTGCCGCTGGAGTAATGAGAAAAATTTAATAACTTTTCCTCATTTGTGGCCAACCCCAGAGCGGGGTGGGCTTGCAGCCAAGTTTGACTTTTTCGCATTTCGCTATCGATTTTCGTCATGCTGCAACGGGGACGCACGAGTCGATAAATTGTACGCAACATAAAACGAGAACCGGAACTGGATAAAAGAATAAAGGTGCGGGTAAATATGGGTTTGCAGTTTTGGGTTTCCTCCCTTAGCAATGGCTGTATTAATATCCTTTCCCCCGTTTTTAAGCCAACGGGTGGTCTTCAAAGCCAGACGTAATCGAACTGACGGTGCCCAAGAAGTGATTAACACAAACCACCTACACCGTTGCAACCTGTTTCAGAAGCGCCAACTCGAATTCAACCTTCAAACGCAACGTGGAAAAAGGGGACATAAAAAAGGAAACAACACGGAACTATAATCAAACGAACGTATGAAGCGTTAAAATGCATCTCTTTTGCAAGCAACACAATAAAAAAAGTAAAGTTCAAACGCACTGACCATTAATCGGGTTTAATACCCTCCCGGTGTGTTTGTTCGGTGCAAAAATCATCCGCAAAATACTGAGCAGCAAATGATTAATTGAACGCGCGCCACATGACAATGTTCGAAGGCCTTGTTCACACTAATGAAATTTTCGTTCGCTGTGTTGTACGCTTTTGTTTCTGCCCTGTTTAACGTTGCTGGAGTATTCCACGTTCGATAACAGATGGAGTGCGAACAAGGAAATGTTTGTTTTATTTTACGTTTTCCCCCTTCTTCGCTGCGTTCCAACATATTTTGTGCAAGGCAGACGGTTGATGAAAGGCGACTTAAAAACAACAGTTCGTACACTTTTCATATGTTTTATGCGTGTGTTAAAAAACCAAAACTTCCATAAATCGGTTTTGTTTTAATTACTATTTTCAGAATGAGTTACAAGAAAGTGGAGCACCGATTACACGGGTGCTTTTTATCCGGCTGTCCCATTATTCGTGCAGCTTCTGAAATGACAGCTTCATACCATCTCCGGCCATGTTTAAATGGAGTGCATGAGATCTGGGATGCGTTTATACTCGTTCGTACCTTCTACGAAGGAACAGGACACACACACATGTAATTTTTTTTTTGGAAAAAATTACTATTTATTTTTTTTTTATTTGTGTTTCTTGATTACGGCTTTACGCTTATTGTCAACTTCAAAGCGCCTATGACTTTTGCTGATGCCTTATTTGCATTGTATCAGGCTTGGGAGAAGGTTCCGGATGTAACTCTACTTCGGTCTTGATATAATATTTTGTATCTTTGTATATTTGTATATTTTTATATGTATTTCGTATGTATAGAGTTTGTGACTGTTGCTCAATATCAGCAAAAAGATTCTGAAGAGAGAATCTAACAGATTCTAATGATCTATGGTGATACAGATATTATTAAGCAAATGCAATACAGACGATTAACCTAATTCAGAATCGGAAGATTAGTATCTGAAAACCTCAATCGATTTCATTACTACCAAATCTTATGCTGACGGGTTGTTAGAATTCATTGACAGCAAGGGATTTTATTACAGCAATAAATTAGCCGTAAGAAAAATAAGAGCAAATATTGTCAGCATGATGCAAAACCATTTCCAAATAAAAATCTCTGCCTCATTTTAGAAAAATAATTTCAACTCTTGAATAAAATTATGTTTCTTTTAATAAATACCATTGAACCGTATTATATAAACGCACAACTGTCAACCAAACTATCTTGACTTTTTTATCCGTGTTGTTCGATTATCCGGTCACCATTGAGTTTCAACGAGCCCGGATAATCGGCGTTCCACAGTAAAATGTTAAGAAATATAACATAAATAACCATAAAGAGAAAGGAACAATCCATAAATAACTGTCAGTTTCCATACTACAAGTACCATTAACAATAAAATCTACGTCTTCTTTTGTGGCTGTATAAACTAAAGAGGTCTGGAATTCCATTTTTAGCTTTCCTTGACTTCATTTTGTATACAGAGATACGGTGAGAATGGGATTTCACATCAGTTCCTGTTGTGTTGAGACCGGCACTACTACCACATACACCACCGGCACGTCCGGATCTGCCTATTCATTATTTCAATTATCATCAGATATTGTTCAGTAAAATCACTATCCTATGACGATGCATTATTGTCGGATTCGAAAATCGAATGATAATAATACACAAACACATCATTGCTGGTTAAACTTGTGGCACAAATAAAAGCCACGAAAAAAAATAAACAATTTGAAAAAAGAAACAAACAAAGAAAGAACAACACATCACCCAAGCAAAGTGTTGGTACTATGTGCGCCAACACGATGGAGGTTACAATTTGCACAGCCTTTAAATTGACCCCAAAAACGATTAATAACAGCAAATCCTTTTGGCAATGTGCGCAGCACATTATCGTGATGGTTTCAATTGATAATTGCATTATAATGCTCATCCGTGTGTTTGCCGCTGTCAGGTTTTCCGGGCGGGTTCGTATATTGTTTTACTTTCTCTTTTTTTGCCTTCGCACTGTTGCATGCACTTCGCGTCCAAGGAACAATCGGATCGGAGTGATGCAAGTGGAGTTGGATTATGTCGATTATGTCAGTTGTGATGTTCCGCGCAAGGGATATTGAATTATTTCCCATTATTACATTCGTTCGTATGTGAACGAGGAAAGAACATTTCAAATAGTACATTAATAAGCTCAACGAAATGGATAATTTGTTTAAAAATGTTTCGATACAAATAAAAAAGAAATCCTTTGATTTATGCACCATTACAAATTATACGCTATGCTGGAAACAAATTGTTTATTATACTGAACAAACTGTTGAATTAATACTTGAAGGATGTGACACAATGTAGATTAACACGTGACATGTGACACGATGTAGATTTTGACTGGAATGCTTCATTTTCATCACATTTTTTTTGCGGGTAAACAAACCCTAAATTACCTAGTTGAAACATGAAATTTACATATTCTTTAGTACGATCTCCAATAAACAATAAGTTATACTATAACTGTTGGAAATTGTTTAAAACTTAAACACGAACGAAACACGCTCAAAACGCTTGGTAGTTCTAGTGTTAAGTGTACTCAAAGGAAAGGCTCTTCCATTGTTAAGTCGTACAATTTTGTGAAATATTTCATGAAACATTTGCAGTGAAATATTTATTTTACGATCGAAACGTCAACATTTCCAAAACAAAGCTTAGAGAAGTATCTTCCTATTTTAGACCACTAAATGGTACATTTTTAAGGATCAATTTGTCCATGTTATTTACTAATTTTTGCTTTCGCTTTTTAACTTCTGCGTCATACACCCTAATTGAGTCTCTTCGATACCGAGCGTGACAAATCCTGTTCGTACTGCACCAAACATAGCACCTTAAACAGACAAAACAGCAGCAAAAACATTCCCGAAAGCGAAGAAAAGAGCAACACAAACCTTGGAGCAAAAAAGAAACATAAAACGCCATCGGTTTCCCTCCTGAGCTTGACCAAGTACGACACCGGCCCCGAGGCAATCGTAATGGCGCACCGGAAATGTCAACCTTCTGGGACTAGCCACACCATCTACTACCAGCAACAGATAGAGAGCCTAGAATCTACGGCAGTCTTATTCCTTGGGTTGAGAATAGCAAAAATTGCGAGTTGCGTTTGCAAGCATTTCTTCAACCTCCAGGGAAACAAGGATTCAAAATCACCGGAAGTGAAGATTGGCGCAGGAAAAAAAACAGACAGGACCAAAAAAAAAGCTGTAGTCCAGAAAACAAGCAAAACGTCGAAAAGAGACAAAAAACTAGAACCGGGAAACCATCCAGATGCTATCTAAACCGGTGGCAACGGAAGGGCACCCGGTAGTGTAATCGCAAAATTTACACTCCTTTTGGGGATTGCACGAAATGGAAGCTCGGTGTTGTGTTAGCGTTTCGGTTTTTTTTGTTTCCCCTTCTACATTCCACGTAGAGTAACTTCCACTACTCGCAAACTGTTTTTGACCGCTGAGAAGTTGTTTCGGATTTTTTTTTGGTTTCGTTTGGCTGTTTCGCTCGCTATCTATCTCTCTCTCTCGTCTCTGGTGGTGGTTTTTGTCTCCATGTTGTCTAACCGTACGGAAAAGGCCAAAGGCCTCGGTTTTCCGAGTTTTTCCTTTGCTTTGTTTTGGAATGTGCCTATCCCTTACGGTTAACACCCTCTCCCTTATGTGCTCCTCTTCCCCTCCACTAAGGGAGGCGTTTCGTCCAAGTGGCGGAAACGGATACGACGAATTCTGGTCCAAACGTGAGAAGTGTTGGGTTCGCTAGAGTTCGTACAGATTTATGGCAAAACTTGGCAAACCGGTCCCAGCCGAGAAAAAGGGTTTCCGCCAAACACTACACGTGCGAATAAGGGGGAATGGGAAGAGAACGGGAAATTAGTGTATTTCCCTCCCTCTGCACTGCAATTTCCATTTTCAGCATCGAGATAAAGCGATGAGAGTTATGTTTGTCGTCCTGTTTAATTTTGGGTGTTTCTTTTACATTTTTTTCTTTGGTTTGGTTCCTCACAAACCATCCCAAAAAAGGATTTGTACTGTCGTACAGCCGTTCGTAAAAGCGCGCCAGATTTATCCTTCTTCTTATCTTGACAATTTTGGATTCCGTTTTATCTAGCAAGAAGTTTACATTTCCCGCGGGTACTGGCCGCGAGCGATTTTCCATTTAGATTCTTTATTTGATTTCGTTTTTGGTTCAGTGGAAAGTAATTGCTAGAGACAAAAAAAAATCTTGTACTCGAACATCGAGCTCAGGGAAGGAACAACCGTGCAGGTATAGCTTACTAGTACAACCCCTTAGCAAAGTTGATCCATGACGGAAACAACCAGCCATTTTAACGACAACTCCTTTTTTACCATTAAATCAGCTACACACACACACACTATTTGGATACGTGGTACAAAAACTCTCCACTATGGGGAATGGCAGGCACCAACAACACCACTTGAAATTAGCTTATAAATTGGCTGATTTGAATACTAAATTGATCATTAGCTTACCAGCGGGGATAGTGAAAGTGGTGCGTGATCACCATCGGCGCGTGACGACAGTCGAGAAAACACAGTGCCACACGAAAAACCGCGGCCCGGGTGGTGGTGCCCGAATGTAAAACGGGCGGGAAATTTTCAGCTGCGTGCTGGTGAAAAGCTTCATAGCAGAACCTGTGGCAAAGTGACGGTTTGATGTTGGCTTTTTTGCAGCCCAACACAAGCTGCTTAAGCGTCTTTGATGATGAGCATGACAATTAGCACCGTCTGGTGGGAGCATAAATTTGTTCGAACATAAGACAAAAATACTTTCGAAAAAACACACCAACACGAGAGTTGATGCCATCGCGGTGAATAGGAACGTATTGTTTGCTTTTTGGAAGGCAGTGTTTTGTAGTTTTCGAACATTTTGCTGTCTACTGTAAAGAATGAACGTCAATTCGGTTTCAGTTTTCTCTAACTGAAAAGCTAATCCATTCGTTTCGATGTATTTTTTTCTACAAAAGCACTGTACGGTAATACGTCACTCGAGCGTTGAATAAGCTGCATATAACCACAAAACCATACAACGTCCTTGTAGCTTTACTAACTCACACAACTACGGACCAACAAAAAAAAAACACATAATTGTCGAGTGGGGAAAAACTTTCTTTTCCCTTTTTTTTGTTTCTTTTGCTGTCAACATATTTAAAGCATCTTCTGGTGGATGATACGAACCTGAAAGTGATTTCGTCTTTCTAGCAGTGGAAAAAAAGGAAAATCGAACGAACTTCTAGGAAAAACCAGGAAAACTCACAACGAAAAGGCCTCCAAACTCGATGAATTGCTGGGTAAGAATTCTAGGCTGAATGTTATGCGGATCTTTTGGGATGATTGGGCGAATGGTGAATGAAAGAAACTGGAAAAAAGTGTACTCCACTTCTTCCACACACACAAACATACACACACACATACACGTACACAAAATGGACGGCATTCAATGCTAACGAGTGTAATTCTTGGAAATGCGAACGAATGCTAATTGGATCGAAGATCACCAGAGTCCCCCGAAACGGCTTCACGGTTGGGTGAAACATAATCATGCCCGTAGCTGGCTGAAGTTCAAGGACACCCGGCTATCGCACACTCCGAGACGAAAGTGCCAGGCGCTTTATCAAAAAAGGTCTTTTAAAGGTCAGAAGCAGGCAAAATGTTTGATAGACCGCGTGCAGACGGAGGGCGACTCTACGAGTCATTATCGTGATGAGATCTGTTTCGTGGGACATGCGCTTATTTGTGGAATAATGAGGTTGACATGCAATTACATCTTTCGCCAATCGTGCCCGAAATACGTTTCACTTGTTAAAACGAGAAAATAGAAAAAAGGGGGAAAATTAAACTTATGTTGAAGAGAGTGGTTTCAAAACTCTAACGAGCTGTACAATTAAATGCAAAAAGTCAAACATTGCACACTGTAATATAAATATATTGTGTTGTTGCTTTTTTCTCGCTCTCCCCAAAATGCAAACATTTCCCACGAGCATCAGACACTTTTAATCGTGTTCCATCTTTCCGATGCTGATTGAGATAATTTGGTGCACAATTCGCGAATTATTTGATACCACTGATTTGCACGGATGGAAAGCAAAAACTAAACCCACTCGGTACTGCTGCATCCGTACAGAATGCTAGCTTACGTTGCATCCGTTGTATCGATTTGGGAGTTTTCTCTTTATGGAAAACGAGAAAAAACAACGCAGCACTATACAGTACCACTGTCGGCTAGTGGAAAAGCTGGCCGTAACGAACGCCCATTTGTTTAAGCCCCATCACCAACCCGGATCACAGTGTGATGGTAGGTTTCGAATGAAACGAAAACAGTACCAAATGGGGACACAACGTGTTGGTTGAGCGAAAAAAAAAACAAAAACTACAACCAAAAAAAAATCGTCTACAACCAGCATCATCACGAAGCTAAATTGGACCAGTATTCACGTTATTTTTCCGAAAAGTACAGAAGGTAGTTTTTAAGGCCGGCGAGGCCGGTTTGAGGAGAATAAGTGTGCATCCGTGCGGAAAAAACAAACCTAACGGGGACACAGTGCCCGGCAACGTCAGTGAACGCGGGGAGCTGAACAGTTTCTGCTGGACGAAAATAATCAAATACTAGAATAAACACATCGCCTCTATCATTCCAGCCACCGTGCCCAGTTTTAGTGCCGGCTGGCTGAATCAACAACGCGTTCTCGCACTCAAATTGTATGTGCGACATCGTTGGATGTTTTTGGTGTGAAAATATGATGCTGCTTGTGCCAACGCGAACACTCCGCGTGTATGTGTGTGTGTAAATGTTCACCGGCACGAGGTGCGAAAAGCTATGAACCTCTGTCGTTCCGAACCGAATTTTTTTTATTTCAGTTTGATGCCACGTTGTGATACGATTTTCTTCTGGCCAGTTTTTCCACCTCCCACTCCGGTGTTATTATTATGAAAACCTTTTTTCGTTGTTGTTGTTGTTGTTGTCGTCTGCAATGTGTATGTTTTGCGACACCAGTGCGTTATGATCAACGAAACCGGTAAACCGGAAGTGTACGTGGCCAAATTTTCAACACCCACTTCACGGGAAATGGGTACTAACGCACGTTGAAGTGGAGTTGAAAATTTAGGCTTAAAATGTGGATTGTTTTTCATCGTGACCATGCTGCTGGTAAACGAGATTTTTTGAGCAAATTAATTTTCTTGATGGATAAGTTTTAAGCAAAACTAAATGAACCATTTTTTAATTTTCAAAATCTTGTTTCTAATTAGGAGCTGTTGTTGGGGATATAAAGAAATAAAATGTCCATTTTGAAATTGATGTTACTATAAAAATTTACTCTGGATCACATGCGTTCATGATTTTCACTGAAAATCTCAGACACTCACGAGAAGAATTGAGTAATTTGCGTTTCTCTCTAGCTGTTTTTTTTTTTATTTCTTGATTTTGGTCCCAAAAACGCAATGGAAGTAATTACTTTATTTGTCAAAAATGGCTGTGTTTTCCTTATGTTGTATTCCAAATTAACATATCCGCTACCAGAAACGCGTCATGAGTCTGTTGATGAACTGACGACTCCGGAACTGACTTCGACTACGAGTTAAAACTACACTGATACTGTTTTACATTTTTGTATTTTATTTAGTTAAAGATAAAAAGCCTTAAAAGCCTAAAAAAAGCTATTTTGTTTCGGTTTCGGCCAATTTGATTTCGAAAACGACGGATTTAGTAATGGGTAAATCTTCAATTTTTCCGGAGCCGGAGTAATTTTCCAAGACTCCAAGATATTTTGGAGCAACTCCGGAATTATTAACGAAGGGGGTGGTTTTCACTCAGGAGAAACTTAGGCATTACAATCGAAAGGAGGGGTGGTTCGGAGTCAGCTCCGAAGTAAACTTCAGAGTTAGTCGGGAGTTATTCTGGAGTTAAATCCGGATAATACCAGAGTAATTGCTTCGGAGTATACTCCGATTTTTATGCGTCGGAGTCGGAGTATATTCATGAATCCACTCCGGAGTACCCAGCATTGAAGTGGGTGCACTCTGAAGCGCATATCACTAGACTGCAGATCATCCCAGTTAACGTTTATAACGTTCGAAAGATTGAAACAGCTTTGGCATACTTTCATAACTTCGAAAAGTGTTTTATTTTAAAGAATATAATAGAAATGAACAAAAAAAAGATTCATTTAATCCGGATTAATTGTAAATAAATGCTAAACTATACTGAGAACATTCGCACCCAGTACATCTTCATATAAAAGGTACAAATAAACATTATGCACTAAACGATAGAAACGTTAATGTATGCAAACATTGGATCTAAGAGGAGGAACACTACACTATCCCCAGACACAACAAAAAGGTTCGCACTTGACGTACCAACAGACAAGCTCGGCATGCATGGAGATCAAACCACTCCGAGGGCTGCATCCTGCGAACCGGATCAACCCAAATTTCCGACAGTCGTCATGAACATCCTGCATCATTCGTTCAGCATTTGTGTAGTGCATCCTGTGTTTATGATCGTTTGTATATGCTTTTTTCAAGCTTCTTCTTTTGTCTTCTGTTAAACAATCCTTTTATCCTGATGCCTGAAGCGTATGGCCGATTTCGAGATTCATATAGCAAAACGTTGAAAAAGTGAACCGGATCAACCAACCCGCAGCAGCATAAAGGGATGCAAAAACAAACCAATCACGTCCTATACCACAAAAAAACTGGGGGGAAGACCAGCAGCAGGTACACTTGCGGTACAAAGAAAACATATCCTTGGTGGCTTAAATGAAGCTCGTTGCTTTTATGTGTGCTGCATCACTTTTGGCACCTGTTTTTTTTTTATCCAAAGCAAGAAAATGAGCACAAACAGTGACGTGCATGTGACGTGGCCAAGATGCAGGCACTGTAGCAGACATTGCATTGTCGATTTTTGCTTCCCTAATGTGAGGTTAGTTTGAGATTTTGTGCTACACGCTGTGTCCTGTAGATATTCGTTCGAAATACATATATACACGCGCGATCCTAGGTGCAAACATCCAAAACCCAACTTTAATCCGATCAGTGTTCGGAACCACAGCTAGCAATTTCTGAGACAGAGAGTGAAAGGTATTGCAAGAAAAAAGGACTCCTGCGAAGATAGACGAACAAAGAAGGATATGGGGATTGGGATAGAGCGTACAAAAAACTGCAACCATAAGGACATTAGATCTCTGCATGAAACCCTCTATTCGGAAACGCGGAGAACTTTACGGTAAAGAAAGAAGAGCCACACACTCCCGCACACATACCGGTATGAATTATTCATCTTATGAGTTTTTGGAGAATGCATCAGATACGCCACATCACTTATGATTGTGGAAAGATTGGAAAGGATTTCCGGTGCCTGATCTCGCAAGTGCCAACCACCCGCTGCTGACGGATGGGAAGAGCTAAGGAAGGATTTGCGAAGAAGAAAATGACAAACAAAAAAAAAGCCCCGGTACGAATAGCTGGCCAGTACTGCAAATGGAACGCGATAGCATCGGGAATTGAACGACACGTATTCGCAAGCACACGGACGGACACTACTCGGAAACAGGAAGTGTTCGTTTTAGCAGTGAACGTGACGGACGTGAAAAACAGGAACGAACGTGTTTGAAACGTTGGGAGACATTTTAGGTTGGGAAATAATTTATTTTGCCGTGTGGCGGTTCCACATCTTTGCCGAGTGCCACCGTACGGCAAACTGTTGGAATTTTTAAGCACTGTCGACGATGTGTTCGAATAAGAGGTCGTCATGGTGAAGTGACGTTTTACGTCCATGGATGCAACGTATGTGAAGATGTGGCCACATTAATTAAAAGATGATACATGTATAACCGTGAATGGATAATGGGATAAAGTAAATATTCTTTCAAAAAAGCCCGAGCAGCTTTATCATTAGCAATTCTAACATAAAAATAGCTTAGCATGTGAAATTATTTTTAAACAAAGTTCCTCATCCCCAATAATACAGCTGCTGCCATTTATTTGAAAAAAAATTTTAATTTTTGAATCTTGTAATAACACTAGTATTGGGTGAATCTGATTTAGATTCATGAATCTGAACTAATCATTGTATTGAGTGAATGACTCTGAATTTCTATTCTGAAGAATCATGAATCCTTAGAGCTTTGCGACTGGTCCAAGATTTATGAGATTGCCTCTCCATTGCATATTCCAAACGCCCCTTTCCTTCCGCTCGCTTAATTTAAGTTTGTTGACAGTGAATCATTCAGGATACATTAATCTTTGGGATTCCTTTAAATTGATGAGAATTGATTAATAATTTTAGGAGTCGACTCATGATTTGAATAACTCTTCACGGAAGATTCATATGAATGACTCTTTTCAAAAGATTCAATTAGCACAAAACTAAATAAAACAGCAATAAATCTCAGTTAAGACTGAGGAGAACCTATCTGCAGAACGCAATCATACTCTCGCCTCAGGGTCTTGATGTGCTGCATGAGTCCTCTCGTGGATGCAAAATTAAAAAAAAATCGCTTACGTTATATCGTTGAACGAGAAAATTAATATAATTATACCGAAAAATAATGCGCAAAATGATACCCAGAACTAATTTTCAAAATAAAAAAAGAGTGAAAATAATTTATTACACAAATCTCGCAAACTAAACCATTGACTCCATTCTAATCTGTACTTAAAGAATCTTTGCAATAGGTTCACGTCACGGAAAACACACACAAAGTGGTAAGAGCTTTTCTTTGTTTTACTGACTTTTCCCTGAGCAGATAGACAGATAGACATAAAAGTTTACTCCATCTAGTTAAATGGATGATAATTATACCTAGGTGCGCAACCATTTCAAACCCCGAAAAACTGACGTCCAAGTTTGGCAGACAAAGCAACCCAATCACGCCTTTGCCTATCCGCCCGTTCGCTTACGGTCTATGTCCACGTCGATGGCATCGTTTCCACTTATCGCAAAGAAATCCCAGCTGTCAGTAACATAATTATGCTGTGAATAGCATGCTGCGTTGTTTTAACGAGTGCCAGGGTCGTTGTACATAGTAATTTGCACCTCACTCTTGACACGCGGACCACCGATTGCGCGTTCGTTCGCGGACAGATAATCGAGAGGACTCGGCCCCTTGGCGTAACACTTCCAATAGGCGAGTTTTGGAATCACGGATGCGGACACGGAAGTGATTTTCCGAGGAGTAAGTATTTTTCAAGAAGTGTGGTTTTGTTTGCTGTTTGGCATAACACGAACGATCGGAATAAATGCGGAAAATTTCCATACAAACAACTTTCCTAATCTTGACGGCAGACGATTGGAACAGAAATTAACTTAATCTTTCCTTCGAGGAAAATCAAGGTTCGAAACATTGCGCGGTTTTCTACGTCGAGTGATTCTTCGTGAAGTTGTGCTTGTGAAGAGACTCACCATGGCATACGGAAGAAGATAATATTCAGAGATAAACATCGGATGAATAAAAAATATATTTCTGTCAAACTGAATGCAGTTAACAAACAGCAGGTTTATGTCTAGATATACACAAATAATATTGTATTAAGTTACTCAACTTTATTAAATTAAAAATCATATCTATACCAACATTCTTTAATTTATCTGTTTACGCATACGAGCAACAAACCTCAAACACACTTTAATTATTATGATTTCAATTATCTCTCTATGCATCGCGCATGTTAAAGGGCCCCTTTCGATGCTATACATAATAAAAATCCGTACAAAAAAAAAACGAAACGTAACAGGTGTTTGAATATCGACACACAACTTGACGTTCCTCTCTACCTGGATTTTCCACGTCTTCCCAACAACCAATCGCCTGTCTAATGAAATGTAAGCCACGTCCTGCTGGTGTAGTGCAAATATTGAAACATTGGAAAGACCCGAACGCATAAAAAAAACTCTAAACAAAATGTGTTCCAACACGCTCCTGTGCCGAAGCAAATAACGCAGACCCATGTTTAAACATTCTATGCGCATCGTTCCACCCTCGGGCACATTAACTTTAAGCATATAAAATTTAACCTCATACCATGCCACCATCACCCGTGCCGTTATTGTGGGTGTAAGCGGGCGTATGTAAGTATGGAATTAGAAGCACCTCTCGGTGCGGTTGGGCGAATAACTTTCAACTTTTATGGCATTGCATATTTACAGAGAGTCACCGCCAACATTCACGAACGACCAAATTAATGTGTTTATGTTTGCGTTATAAATTTATCGTTTAGTTATTTGCTAATTTACTCCAAATCAAACAATCATTACTTATTAGGTAGGCCCATTTCACAACCGGCGGGAGTGTCTATGTTATGAATAGAGAGAAATTAGATAATCAGGCACAAGTTCTTCGCTGAACCTGAAATTTAGGTTGTAAGTATGTTTTTCAAGAAGAACAAAGAAACATTTAAATGCTTATTTTATAAGCATTATATTAGATTAAATACATTAAAAACTAAAAATTAATTACTCGAAGGAGTAAAGCACCAGGCATCTCCATTCAATCAGAGTCATCTAAAATCACAGTAAAACTTGAATTTATTACAACAAATGACACATGCAACAAAGCAAATTACTATTTACATTACTGTGTGAGAGTTGGTTAGTTAGCAAGATAGTGGAAATCCAAGTAAATGAAGATTAAAAGTAAAACACCAGGCGTCTCCATAGCATTAAAATCATTTAAAATATTGTACAAAAAAAACCATCTAGCGCATGAGTTTTGGGAATTTATTCATAAAAAAGATAAAATCATACGACAATGACACATAAACAAACGTGGTAAACGAATAATTCCAAGAAAGAAAAGAAATAACGTACGTCCCTATTCAAACATGTTCAAATTCATATGCTCCAAAATGGTGAAAGAAACTAACAAAAATTCTAAGTATACAATACCAACATAAAAGAAAATGTCAAAAAACCTCACTCAAAAAATCTCACGCGCTGGTATATAATTAAATTAAACACTTCAAAGAGAAAAGCACCAGGCGTCTCCATTACATGAAAGTCGTATAAAATTGCAGTAAAAAATGAATTTATGAAAACAAATGTCACATGCAAATAAGCAAAAAAATAATTTTAAAACAGTGTGAAAGCTAGTTGATTAGCAGGAAAGTGAAAACCCCAATGAGTGATACTGAAAAGTAAAACACCAGGCGTCTCCATAACATTAAACTTAGTTGAAAGCATCTAGCGCATGAGCTTTTGGAAATTCCTTATTAAAAAGATTTAATCATACGAAAATGACACATAAACACACGTGGTAAATGGGAAAGATTCTTCAAAGAAAGGAAAAAAAGAAAGAAACGTGCCCCTATTCAACCGTGTTCATATGCATGTGTTCCAATATGGAGATAGAAACTAACAAAAATTCTAACTATACAATAGCAACATTAAAAAGGTCTACAAAAAACCTCACTCATTGCGCTGGTATGTGCGACATGAAAGCATTCATTAGATGAATCTACAAACGCCAGCAATGGGGACAAGCGCCAGCGCGAACCCGGTAGAGAAGCGTTTCGCCTTCATCGGGCTATTGAGAGCAAACGACACTCCCGTAGCACTCCCACTAACCCACCGTTCACTTTCATACCTAGCACCGACAACCCTGAGCAAAAGATATCGTCCAATTAGGTGCGGTGTGGAAATGAGTTGTGCCATTCGGATGAACCATCCTTCGCAAAATAGCATTTTCCACACCGCTTTTGCGGGCTCTCTCGTAGGAGATTTGTGCCCGCTTCTCGTTCACCCACCGCTTAATTTGAGATGCGTTTCCTTTTGCAGAAAACTGGCCCGTTTTTGCAAACACGAACAGCGTCCCGGGGGCGAATGATGGGTTTTTGATTATCACATGTCTCATTAGGCATAATGGGGACGCCCGGTTTCCCGAGCGACTCGGCTCTCTAATTAGAAGTAATGCCGTAGCGAAAAAGTAAGACATTTTCAATGTCCTAGATTCTAGTTTGCGAGTGGTTTGATGGGCAACGAAAAAAAAAACGCACAAAATTGTTTCCTTACTTTCGTACCCATAAACGCGTCCGAAAAGAAGTGAATGTTCGCATACTTGCTACAGTACGCTTCGCTTTATCTTTGAAGCGACAAATCGGAGGCGAGCGCGCGCTCGCTCGCTTGAACCATAAACGATGCGAAAATGTAATCCAATTAAACGAAACCGAAAGCACGGCTAATGAGGTACAGAAAATCACTGGAAAAGAACAGCTGCGTAAGTACGGTGGCATCGGACAGTACGATGATGAGATTCGTGTCACCATTTTCTGTAATCATTCCTAAATTTCAACAACAATCGCAAGCGACGACACATAACTTAAGTAACACAAACTTTTAAAATTAATATACCTTGAACAGGGGGTTTTCATATTAATTGCGGCATTGCAATAGTTTTCGTATTTATGGGTTTAGTGTAAGGAATTCTTCTGATTAGAAATTGCTCAGATATCATTTTTAAAACAATTTCTTCATTCCTCAACAAATTTGCGATCAGTTACTAGTAGAACAATAAATAATACATAAACCCGATGTAATAAATCATTTTTAAATTAAATTATTTGTTGTTTTAAAACTGTTTTTAGTGTCGAAATGTTTGAAATCACATTCTCGTAATGTTTTTAAATTAAATCAACCGACACTACTACTTGCTTCTCCCATCGTTACTTCAGAATTTCAAGAAACATCAAACAAAAAGTTCCTCTTCGTGCACAGCAAATGGGCACACAATAATCAACTACTACAGCTGAATAACATTACTTCAGTTAAATTGACCACCAATCATCTATAAGAGGATTTACGTACAAGCTTCAACGGTCACCAACCTTTTAGCTCCTTTCAGCTCGTTACTTCGATAAAGCCATTCCGGTACCTTGTGAAGGCTTTACTAAAGCAATTACTGCACTACTGCGATTTCACCAAAGGTCAAACTTTTCCCAGTAATTCGCGTGAGCTACACTTGACACGAGCTCAGATCAGTGCGAAAGAGTTCGAACTTCGTGTTGGACACACTTTCTTCGAACAAATTTATAAAAGCCGTTGGGCATGACCCTTTCATGTAGATCCGAGCCGTTGTTTTTCTCTATAAAATTACACACACTAACACACCAAAAATACCCTGCGGTTAAGAATAATTGGTAGTAATTTCGCAGGTAACTCTGACCAACAGCACTTTGCTAGCGTTTATCTTCATCCATTCAAACACCAAAGGTGTGCTTATCAACTTTCACCATGATAAGCTTTGAAATATTTGCACGATTCACTGGCCCTGCGGGAAGAAACTTTGTACCGATGCTAAAAGGGATATCTTTCTTTTTCACTACGCCGCAACGATGGTAAAATTTAATAGGATTCGGGTTTTTTTTTTATTCATTTAATTTTAAAGCTACCATTTTAAGATTTTCGTTTTTTTTGGGCGGACATAAAACTGCTACTCCAGTTTGGGGCGAACCACCCCCGCGGGCAACACTGAAACGATTCCGTGAACCTATAAACCAATTTATTTTTATAGTTACTTTTGTGGAAGGATTTCCTTTGAAAGGCAATGAAAACAACCTGAAGGCTTAAGCGTTACTAGCCAGAAGGACCGAGCATTTTTCGCTGAAATTCGTCCGGTGAACGTCACATCACGGCCGTTCCGTTGGCCGTTTTCGCGCTTTCACCGTTCCATGGCCATGAATGGTTAATGTTTTTGCCACCCCTCATTTCGTTCCGCTTAGCACCACGCACACGGAATAAAGAGATACAGACTGACCGTTTCTGGTTGGTCTGGTCGTATGATTCTACCAGGACGGTACCGGTGTGCCGGCTAATGAACTTGCCACTTGCCACAAACCGACCGAACAGGGTATACTTGCCGTTTAAATTAAGCTCACCGAAAACGGTGAAAGTGGTAAGAAAGAAACAAGCTGATACACAAATATTCGTTTACCATTTCCTCATTTTTTTCGCAATTGTGATAAAAAGAAAAATATTTAACAAGATTCCTTGCATTTACGCCAAAACATTTTCATGGGCAAACTTCATCTGCTCCACAGTAGCGCAACTTCTTCTACGCTGATAGGCTGCTGGAAGATGAAACGAACCATGGGTATAAAAATTAATGCTTCTCATCCTCATCTTCATTAAGATTTTAGAATAGAAAAAAAACTGTCCGCGCTCAGTGGAAAGTTATACATTATCAACATTATAAACAGTTTACAGTAAACGCTTGAGGAGTGAGAAAGCTATCTAAGAAAGGCATCATTCTCATTTCATATTTTTTACAAAATAGTAAACAAACTTCCAACAAACAAAAAACGCAGAAGAATAGTTTATTTTCTAACTTTGCAATTCAAAAATAAATCGAATAGTAAAATTGCCAGCGTTTAAATTGATTATTTTTTATGCAAATGTTTTACATTTCATACGTACATTGGAATCAAATGCTCCAGACAAGTTCTTCATAAACTAAATAAAAATAAATCCGAACCGTCCCCCCGTAGCATGGACTGACTATCCTGCTACGTGGTAAAATAAGTCTTAATACGGCCAGCCCGTTCTAACCGAAAAAAAAGAAATAATAATAAAGAAAGTTAGTAAAGAAATACCCTGATATTGAAAGTGATCAACCATGGGAAAATTTCACATAAATTGAAACACCTATATTTCTCCAAATCAATGTCTTATAATTATTTTGGTGTTAAGTAATAAAAGTTTATTTTCAATTTCAACCAGCTGATTTCAAGCTTGTTTTAAACAAGCATTGTTGGACCCTCAAAAAATATCTTTAATAAACAAGGATTCTTGGTTAAAAATGTAACTGTCAAATAGCTGTCAAACCTGTTACAGCCTGGACGTTCTTGAAAATACAAAAACAAAAATAGCTGTCAACATTGAAAACAACATTCGAAGTAGCGAATTCTGCGAATATCCAGCAAGAATTTGCTGTGTGCTCCATACATTGTCCACAATGTCTCAGATAGGAACTATGATTAAAAGCTGAGAATTATTTATTTTTAAGTATGACAGCCTTTCGCAGTACTGTCAATGGTTGAGAATTATTGCCTCATAAAATTTGCACAAAAAGTGAAAATCGTTCGTTTGACTTTCTCATACGCTTGGACAACCCAGTGATGCCCAAAAACATATTGATGAAATGCTTCCAAATGATCGATTCATTCAAAATAAAATACATACGTTTTAAAAGGTCACATACAAAATAAACAAACTTATCTTTTACAAACCATTTAATCAAATGTACCAAAATATGTTTCATTAAACCAACTCACATCAATAATGCATCGAAAACCTACTTGAACCGGCAGCCACCGTTGCGGTTTTGTGAAAACTTATCGAAGCAACAACGTAATGCCATCATCCCCATTTCCTTATCCTCATCGGGGAGTCCCCTTTACACATTTGCTGGTAATGCTAAATTGAAAGACATTTTGTAGTAATCATTGCAACGCGCTGAAGGCACCCAGTATCGGAATATCCCTAATTGAATCAATGGATACCTGAAGCAGCCAGGGTACTACGGAAACACCCACAAGACTCTTCTGTTCACATTCGCTTGCCGTACATATCGGTACGAGATTTTCGGTCGCGATCCATCACACAAGACGTGAGTGTGCGGAACCGCCTGATTAAATCTTCATCATTCGCTGGCTGCATCGGCTTTTCGCATCGATGACGAAATTGATTCCGTCAATTTTCGCCTACCGTCAGCCCGGTTCTGCCAGCAGCTTCCTCGCCGATAGGCAATCCCGCACGGGCTTAACCTGTCAACGTACGTGTGCCGGGCTGTCAGGAGTTTGACGAGCAACTCGCAAGCATAGCGCTAAGCAGAATCTTGAGAGTCACGCGTCTTTTGCACAAATTTTCGCCCCTACCAACCCGTATTTGATGGGTGTGTGTACCGGTTTGACGAAGCAACGAAAGCAAGATCCGAAGCTTTCCGCAGCGTTTCCAAGCGCAATGGCAATGTGCGTACACACGCGTGTTCACCACATGATGGGTGGCGTGGTACGTGCGTAAATGTATGCGTTACAATTTATTCGCATGTTTTTTTTCTGATGGGTCTCCTCACGTTTTTTTCCGAATCCATCGATGCGCGGAAATGAAAGCGAAACATGTCACGATGGGTTTGCGGTGAAAAGAAATTACAAATGGTTTATTTTTTTTTGCACGTGACGCATACATTTTTTTCCCTCCTTCGCAAGAGATAACATGAATGTCATTAGCGCGTGAAAGAAATTGAAAATTCATCACGGTTTTGCTGAATTATTTGCAAATGTTGCGTTTTTGTATTCATAAGCCGCAAGAGGAAAAAGTTGCGATACAAAATCTTTTTTACGATGAAATTCAAAAGGCATTTCATCTCAGAAAGAAAATAACATAAAAAGCTATAGAA
This sequence comes from Anopheles parensis, assembly GCA_016254315.1. Lineage (NCBI taxonomy): Eukaryota > Metazoa > Arthropoda > Insecta > Diptera > Culicidae > Anopheles > Anopheles parensis. Next base: position 23,905,100 of record CM028126.1, read on the forward strand.
AGTTAAAATTAAAATCCGAAAGTATGAAAAGTTATCATACCAATCAATGTCACAAAGAGAAAAAAAATGTTTTCATCGGTAAATCCTATATTTGTAGTTGTCTACATGAAAACTGACTTTTCACCTTTCAAAAACATATCCGGAGCACACAAAAAAAACCCGCTGTACTTCACTCACTGAACCATGCAACACCATCAATCTAGCGCGTTACCACCGTTCGCTTGCCGTATCGTACGCATTCCACCGGAATGGATGAACTTCCGCATCGCAACAAGCAATGTCAACATCCGCCGTTTGAAAGAGAAAATGGAAACGAAGCATGAAATGCAAGTTTTGTAATTTTGTCAAGCAGCAAGCAGGTTGGGAACATCGTTTTTTTAAGTTGAACAGAAAAAAAAGGAAGGTAAACATACACAGGACGGTATGTTTGTACAACAAGCAAACTTGACAAGAGGCAGGATTTTACATGAAGCAGACGGACGAAAGAGACGAAATGCACGCAACACTGTAACATTACATTTAGTAGGAAGGTCACCAATATTCGGTGTAGCAATCGGACGACCTTGTTAACTTCACCTGCACTGGAACGAGGAACGCTCGCAATACACATTGTTTCATGGTTTTTTGAAGCTACACCAAAGAAAGCAAAAAGATGAAAAGACACACAAAATGAGAAGTCTACAACATTCATGCTAGAATGATTATGTTTCTCAGTTGACTGGTATTTCCTGTATCGAGTGAAGCTATCTGCAAAACTTTTCCTGAGTACCGTGGAAATAGTAGAAATGAATTCCCTTCTCCAACATAGCCCACTGCCGGTTGTCACACGTGGCCAAATGGACAGATCTTTTAATATACCATCGTGTAAGTCTCTTTGTGAGACATTTTTGTTTTCTCTCTCTTCCTTTTTGCGCTATCCTGCACTATTTTCCAACGCTTCTTTATTTCCTTTGAAACTGTATCTATTTACGCCAAAAGCATTTGGCTCGTAAGCTTCTCTTACACCTCGAGAAACACGAGAGAAGAAAAGAAAAAAACACGTGAGCTTTCAGTGTTGTGCTCACGCGGAAACATTCCGCTCCTGCCAATCACGGGAAAAACAGGACGAAAAACAAAGGCGGGAACGCATGTCACAACCATGTGTCACTTAAGGCGCTGTTTCACTTGAGTAAAAAAAATGCGTTACCTGGCTAAAATTCGTCGGGGAAAAAAACTCCCCCGGAAAGGAACCGAAACATTTCCCGTAGGGACAAAAAAAACATTGCCATACGCTCGAAGCTGTGCCTGGGAATTTAATGTGATAAGAACATAAGCAAACGGCACGGAAGTGACACACACATTAAAGCTGTTGGTGCTTTTGCTACCGATTTTTACATCCCTTTTCCCTGCGTTGCGTGTGACAACTCCCTTTTGCTGGTGGGACGAATACAAAACAAAAAAGCGAACCATGCGCGCGTTTTCTCTCGAGCGTGAGAAGCAATATTTCTCTGTCATTTATGTTTTACTTATGCATGCAGCTTACGTTGAGCCCTGTGTATCACCTCCTGTCCCCCTCACCCACGTTACAGGGTGTTGATGTTTTATTTTTCATTCATTTTCTCCGGTGGCACTTTGGTTTCCTTACCTGGGGTAAGTCGTGCGCAAAAAAAAAGAAGGAATGGAAATAATCACTGGGTGGTAAGACTTTAAATGTTTCCCGACCTGTCTGTCTCGCGCGTTCTATCAAAGCTTGTGTTCACCCTTAATGGGGGTGTGATTTGTCACATTCGCTTACTTTTCGGTGTTTGGGGGATGTGCTTCTGACACAATTATCAAATAATTCGACATGATTATGTTTCTTAGCAGAGCTCGCAAAGGTTCACCGGGATTCGTTTTATTTATTAAGCGAAATTAATTTGTACCATCAGGGAAAACAAATTGGCAATTTATAAAACTTTTTTTCGTCGTACGTTAAAGTGCATGGAATATATGAAAATAAGTAATGGATTCAACAAACATTAAAAACATTTGTAAAAAAGGCTTGATAACAAACAGAGGTTTCTATAAATTATAAAACAAAGCATAAAGGCATTGCTACACGGTCCGTGAAGTCAAAAAGTTTATGGTTGAAAACAGAGAAAACTGAAAACTTTACGTCAAAAAGACTTTTAGCTCGTCGAGCTGAAATTGTCAGCCGCAAACATTTTGACAGTGGGTTGAAAACTCCCGGAAAACACGACATTGCATTTATGATCAATAATGTTTATATTTTTAAGGAAAACTACCATATATTCTCCATTGTAGTTTAATTCAATCGAAAAACTCAAAAAATTACCTAAACTGCCTTTAACATGTTCGGCAAAATGTTTATGCAAAGAAATGACAGTAAGTTTGCGCCAACATAAAATTTCGGGCGTTTATGTGAAATTCACGCGGCTAAACGAACCGAAATCTTTTTGACGTAAACTTTTCAATAATTTGAGTTTGCGCATGAAGCTTGCGGGCCATGTACCAATACCGTAAAAGACACCAAAAAAAATGAGGGAATGAAATGAACTACCACACGCTATTATGTGGTTTGACTATTCACTTTAACAGAGAATAATCTCGATTTTACTCATACCAAAACCACCCCGTTTATCGCGAATGTCACATTTTCGATTCCTCAATAAAACTCGTCGACAATCGTTGGTAAAAAAATCATAAAACTCGGTTGCACACATGAAAGTTCATACGCTCCATACTGAACGATTTGATGGCAATCAACCTGAGGTTTTATGGGACACACAGGAATCCTGAATCTGGTTTTTTTAAACATAAAAAGAATATAAAAAAAATGAGAAAATACAACTGATATTGATCAGCAAATCGAATTTGTTGACTGAACTTTTCAAAATGATTTCTATTAATTGGAAGGAATCGACAGATATGAATAGGGGATGCTATAAAACAGTGACTAGACTTAGTAACTTCTCGTTGCTAATACAATTACCCTTTTTTGATAGGGGAAAAATTGAAGATTTAAATATTTGCTTTAACATATACACTGTGAAGCCGAATTGCGAACTAATTGAACAGCAACTCATCGAATGATTTTTGTTTTGTTTTTCTGTGGTTTAGCTCAAATGGGAATCCAATTCGCACACACATGACTGTTATTGCTTCTCTGGCTTTACTTTTATTTAATTAATAAAATAGCATTAGAACTGATTTGTCGTGTCCACTTTTCGACGCGGTGTATCGAACTGGTTCGATTTCAATTTTCGTCCCGATGCCAACTTCCATGCGTGAGCTTTTAGTTTAGCGTCCGAACACACATAGAAAATCGTGAGCAAAATAAGGATCGAACATTAAATATCCCTTTTGGACCCAGCTGGGAGTGCTGGCACACAGAGAAAATCCTCAATTCCTCGATACCGTACTCTGGAGGTAGCTCGATTTCATTCCCTCAAGCCACTCCCAAAATAAGCGTTATGAATAATGCATACCACGGGCCCGGACGCTATGTATCGAGTGGCTTTCGTGAGCGAAACGGGAATAACCGTAGCCGTAGGGCTTTATTATACAGAAGAAAAAAAAAACCGTCATACAAAAACACAACATGCCCGAGAACCATGCGTCGAGCCCCGGGGAGGTACCAGAGCAGAATATTTAACACCGATGGGTCCGGCGAGCCGTCCGCCCGTAAATGGTTACCGTTCTTTACAGTCGCTTTCGCTTCGTTCCCGAGAACTGTCCCGTATGGGTTTGGGTTTTACGTTTTTTTGGGGGGCTTATTTTATTTGTCAAAGGCTCGCCCGTTTCGATGACAACTGCTGTCGCCGGCCTGGAAGGTTGAACATTGGAAGCCCCCGTTTGGCACGGATTTTTTTTCTCCGAAAGTCACACACGAACAAATGGAAGCATTAAATTGTGAAAGCTAACGTCATTGCTGGGCGCTTTAGGGTTGAGATTGTTTAGAAAATATTTTGAAGTTCTATGAAATTGAAGTTGCAACCTAACCGAGACACTGTTTGAGGATATTAAAAACTGATCAATTTACGTTTATGGTATGAGGAGCTATTACTAAAAGTAAGTAAGATGGAGAGAAGAGTACACAAAACAATCGTTGTTGTATTTAAAAAGCATCGGTGTAAACGGTAATAGTCTCTGGATTGTTCAAGGAACCATTTTACAGGGAAATGAAAATGATAGGGTGCGGAGAGAGCCCACACAGCGAATATGACGCAAGCGACCACTGCGGAATCACGCAAGCGAATAGGAAATACGCGACCATTGGTACAGAAACTTTCAATACGTTAGCGAACGGAAACCATAATTCATACAGAATCGCTTGCCATTGATATGGAATGTCAAATGAGCGGGCTGTTTACATATGCGAGGATTGAAGATTTGAGATATAAATTTTTGTTTTAACGAAATTTTAAACAAATGTTTTTTTTTTTCAAAATAGGGACTACAAATTATTATTAACAGTAATAAATCACAAAAAAGTTTTCATCAAATTAAAGCTGAAAGTTTTAAAAACTAACAGTGTAACAACAACAACAATCGAATGAATCTGACATTCCATATCAATGGCACGCAATTCCATAATAATTTCTCGTATTTAATAAAAAATAACTTAACCTCAAATGAATTGTAACACCATTTTGTATCTCAATTCATCATTGCTCTCTTCATTGAAATTTCATCACGTGTTCGGCGCTCAAAACATGGAAAAAGCCTTTCCTAAAATTCCACACATAGCAAAAGTTTAAGATTTTTGTTTCTTCACTCCACACACAAAGTGCCATAAAATGCCTTCTGCACTCACAAAATTCCCAAAGGAAATCTTCCAAACCATTCGCCAAGATACGAATGTCCTTTTTGGAGTAATTCCGACCAACGATCGATAACTAGACCAAATCCTATTTACACGATTTCAAAAAACACCAACACCCCAGTCTAGTTGCCTGTTTATGGACCAAACCGTTGGGTATACTCGTATACTCTTCCCTCTCCAAAAAAAAGGTTCTATGAATTTCCAATTTAATGACCCCAATAATTTAGTGCCGCAATCGTTGCGTATATTAAGGTGTGCATGTAACCTAATCCCGGGGGCGATTTTGAGCTTCGGGAGACGTTCTCTGTATATAGGTGGTACCGCACGAAAGGTTAGGTACACCTTTACGGGAACATAAAACCTGGGACATGCTGCCCAACACGGCGAAATATAGAGCGAACGAAAATCGGGATTTCAATCGATGGGTTATTCTTCCCATTCGGATCACCTTCGTAACCACTCCGGGCTATGAAAATACACCCAGGCAAACTTACCTTGTGCATCGGTGTACCCCAGAAATCGTTGAGAAACACGTTCTTGATCGAGGAGTGTGGCCGCAGGTCACGATTCTCCTTGATCGCACTAATGTCGTCGAACACGAAGCCACAGTTAAGGCTGTTGTGGTAACAGAGTACGCACACCAGCGCAATCAGCGCCCCATACAGATGATGGGTGGCCATCTTTCTCCGGGCGTCAGTCGTTTCCGTGGACGTCTAACTAGCGGCGCTTTTGATGACCGGGACGTCAGAATCACCGGTACGATGAACGCATCAGTGGGAGAGAATCGACAATTTCACCACCGAAGGACACTTTTGCTGCACGTACGTAGTGGCGCGGCCGATAATACGGCCCAACCGGTCACTCACAGTGTTTCAAAAGCCTGCAATGAGAAGAATAAAAAACGAGAAAAATGTATGAGATTAACGGAATTGTGTCATATTTTTTTGTTGAGTTTTGTTATGATTTTTTGTTCCCCCACAAGCCATCATCTTTTTGGTCGTGGAAAATATTATCCAGATTAAAAATTTGACAACATGGCAACGTCTTTCCGGTGCCTTCACTTTTCCTACCCGATGAATGCAAGTTTATGAGATTGAAGTTATTTTTTTGCAGCTATTTAAGGACTTAAAAAAACTTTGTTTCTTGCCTCTGTGTGTCTGTGAGTCTTCAAAATAGGACAAAAAAATGCTTTCCTTCTAAAATATGGCAATACTTGCCTCCTCCTTTACTGCTATCTTCTGCACAGCAATAGCCGAAAGACCAATTCAACAAACCACGAAGCTTTGGGTTAAAACTTCTGCTCTTCTTCCAAAGTTCTTGCCACTTCTTTACCAACGATGGACAAGGGAGTGCGTAAAATTTCTGCAGCACAATCTCTCTGTACAGCTTTCAACTACTACTTGAGCTGCTTCAGCCTGCTTCACCATCAACTATAGTCATTTTCCCACGAGCAGCATGAACGGATAGGCTTTCACCCCAAACACTGCAAAACCGTACACCCGGTACAACATTGTGGCTTTGTGTGGTACGGTAGAAAAAAGGATCGGTTTACATCGGTGGGAAGGAATAACAAAACTTCAACAGCGGCTCATCGTTGTTTTAAATTTGCCGGCACGATTAAACCTCACCAGAAAGGTAAACTAAACTCAAAGACGATCCCGAAGACGAACCTTTTCTTAATAAGAAAATCATACCGGCAAGATACATGGTGGATGGCTGATGGCGTCATCAAGTTGCACCAACCGCAAACAGGGCAAAACCTTCACTGCGCGAAACTAGCCAAAAGAAAGAGAGTGAGACGGTTCGTGGCGGGGATTATTTTTGTTTCTTTATGTTGGACTTGTTCATGCTGTAATATACGCTCATACAGTGTACGCATACGTATGAGGGCATAATTTATATTCTGAGAAGCAGAGAAAACAACATTACAGTAATGAAAAATAAGGAGAATCTCTTCTTGGTGGTTTTAGAGCTGTAACAAAAGCTTTATACACAAGATGTTTCTCAGGGTTTAATCAATTTTTTAGAATAACTAATTTCGAAACCAATGATAATTTGGCATAATATTTTTTTAATATAAAATTTTAATACTTTTAATTTTATTGTTTATTAATTCGAAAATGATCCTGGGAAAGTGGCCACCACTAAATGCCACATTTTTTTTCTACAATTTTCCTCACTTTTTTAGTGTTATAGATTTAATGGCAGTGGGTGCTAGACATGTATTGGTTTTAAATTGTGTAGAAACGGGTCGATTTATCAACATAAACCTTTTTCCTCTGTTTTGCTCTACAGAAAAAAGTCAAAGGAATTCAAGACTGGTTAACGAGCAAGTCTCTTGATGTCTCTCTTGATATTAAGCATTTGCGAAATATGACATATGTTCTGGTCTATTAAAAAAGGATGTCATAGAACTATTGCCTTCAAAATTACATCTTCGACTGTCGCTAGACGCTTAGCTACTGTCGCGTTTGCGATCGCGACAAAAGTAGTTTTATTTTACGATTTTGGCGCGAATTCTCTAGCTGTCAAAGTGTTCTACCTTTTCTCATGCAAGGTTTGTGAACGTTTTCAATCGAGCCGGTAGGGAAAAAATAATCTCAAATTAAAGTTAATTAATTTAACAAAATAAAATTATAGCAAATATTAAATTTATTGTTTTGTCGAAGTCGATGAGAAAGTTAAGTTTTTTAAGCCCCGTTATGATGTTTAAAAACCAACGGTTCATCAAGAAAGCTCGTTGCCAGATGCTGCTGACTGCTGTAATACATGAGTAGCCAGAAGACATTGTAATAAAAAAAATAGATGAACGAAGATTTTTTTCCCAGCGCGTCATACACAATAACATACATTTTAATTTCACAATATTTAATGACACTCAACCGAATTTAGCTTTTAATTTGAATTTGTTTAAATTTTTTTGAAATCAAAATCGAGCTATTCTGCCTTCCATTAGAGAACAACTGATATGGCGTCGAGTCGCGCCATTGAATAGCGATTGTCGCTGAAAATACATGTATGGCGACACTAAGCAATTTTTTTATATGGAGTGTCGAAACAAATATCCCTATCAAAAACGCGACAATCGCCAAGCATCTAGCGATGGGGTTAATATCTCAATCAGGGTAAGTTTAATCTGACCACGAAAATTCGCTCTCAATGGATTCGGGGTTGGGTCGTTGTAAATAAAAAGTGGTTTTAAACAGCTTTTTTTACGACTTTCCCACGTTGTTAATGTATGAAGTGATACATGGCTAAATATGGTCACCTTGAACAAGAACAAGAACAAGCAGTAAAAGAGCATGATTTTCTCTTGAATCTACCACAATCCACCTGCAATCCATTTCCATGATAAATGAATTGAAAGCATCGTTGGGCGCATGCTTCCTGCTCATTAATTCTAAAGCCAATTACAATCTGTCACGCTTTTCCCGCACCGAAAGCATCCGGATTTCGGTATACGGAAAACAACCGTCATGGCACCATTTACCAGCAAAACGAACAGTATCATATCATCCACCGGTGAAGTTGGGAGCGTATTTTTCCACCATGATCTTCACGGTTTTTGCTTCTCCAAGGACACATCCTTGTAGCCACTTTTCCAAAACAACCATTTAAAAGGCGAATCCTACGAAGCAAAAAAAAACCTCCCGCATACAACAGAAGTGAGCGGCAGCTTGGAGTTTTTTTATTGAATTGCGACGCACATTCAACACATCCGCCACTTATCATCGCGCAAATCCACGTTCCGTAACGTGAGCCGATTAAAGTTATGAATTCTTGCCGCGAAACCTCACGAAACATGGCAAAGAAAAAGGGCAAGCCAGCTTGCCAGTCTGCAGCTGGGTTTGTTGGAGCTAACCTCCGGAAGGTGCGTACCGTTGACAAGCGACAACACTTCCGGCGAACTTCGCTCTCTTGCTATATTGTTGGTGAGGTGGATGAAGTTGTACAAATTCCAGCAAAAACCTCCCACGCGAATAACACACTGAAGCGACCGAGAACGTTAAAACCGCGGCCTGGAACAATTTGCTGCCCCACAGTTCTACTTTGGCCCGATCGTTCGCATTTCGTAGCCAAGCAAACGCCCGCTTTGAGCATGGTGAGGTCCGGTTTTTCCTTAGGCAAGCTAAATTCTAACTTACTTTGTGAACAAGAGAGATACCTTGTTCTTGGCAATAGTTCAGCATTAGGCCGACGAATACTGCCAGCGGATGAGATAAACTTTTGCCAAAGTGGTTTAAATACCTCTAGGAAGAAGATAAGCAAAAACCGAAAGAGCATATTTTATTTGCATCAATGGAAAATCATCATCGCAAGAAAAAAATCTTTTTCGAGAAACACAATTATAATCATGAAGAAAAAAAAACACTTCGAAAACAAGTTACGTCTTTGTGTGAAAAATTAATCTTAACCACCATTTATCGGCGGGGTTTAACCACAACAACCACAACTCAACACAAGAGTTGTTTAATAGATTGGAAATTTATCGACAATAATAAATTCCTGCCACACTTTCCATTTTGCTCCTGCAAAACCAACCCGGTTCAACAACCAGACAAACTGTGTTTTTTTGCGAGAGGGAAAAAATCGATCCTTTCGGACGGGTTTTCATCACTTATCTGATATACGAAAACCACACACACACAATCACACCTTTCTCCCCGTCAAGTATTTTTCGTTTAAAATCGATATCAAAGTGAGTTTCGGCAAAAAAGGTGAAACCAATCAAGATATAATCGTGATATTTCCAGCCTCGGTGTAAAATTGTTCACGCAATACATTTCCTCTTCGGTTGGGTATATAATTTTCTACGATTATTGGCTCAAGAATATATTTGTCTAAAAAAAAAAACATCAACAAAATAAAACCAAAAACCAAAGCATTGAACGCTAACTGATGATGTCCGTTTTTAAAAGCATTACAAGAAGGCACGTTGGGGAGTTTTTTTTGTTAATAAAATGTCGCATTTGCCTCAACGATTTGGTACAATACTAAAATGGAAGCAGAAAATACCTTCCACATCCAGCAAAAAAAAGCCCCCAAGGTCATTTCGTTAAACGCCTGGACGACGTAAACGGGGCGCGACAGCTGTGACGATTCTGGCACCATTTTTTCTCCCCAAAACATTTGTCTTTGTGTGCGTGTTTCGTGGGTTCCTTTTTTTTGGTTTTTGGTTATCGTTTTCTGTAACCTTTGGCATTGCTGAAGGAAAGCTAGTTACTTGATCGTCAATGCAATGTGCGAGTTGGTTTTGTATGTGTAACAGCAGGCAGCTTTGGCTGAGCTGAGAAGAAACGCGAACGTGCAAAAGATCTCAAAAAATGGCTCCTTTGCGAAATGAATGCAAAAGAAAAAAATGGCGAACAGCCGAAAAGAGCGTTGACGAGCAAAAAAAAAAATACACCAACACCACCGAGAGGCCACATCGCCAACTGCCAGCGGCATTTAAAATGAATGGTACCGGGAAAGCAAAGATGAAATTTAGCACCACGATGTCGTGCTGAATTTTAAGTGCCACTCCTTGTGCGTATCGTCCATCGTCCATCGGTGAAAGTTGCACGTTTCATTCGTCCGGGGGAAAAAAGGTGAACAAAAAAAACCCCTCCCCATCAGGCACTACAACGAGCGGTACTCGAAACAGGCAGCAACAGGCCGCCTTTTTCCGGTTGCTTCCGCATCCGGAAAACTGGAGCAAAAAGACCACTGTTTTTGTATCTTTTTTTATTTTTCCCCAAAAAAAATCGCGAAACCTTACGTCAGCGAATGGAGTCGAAAAGTCTGGGCCACCGTCGATTCCCACATGGCCATGATCAGAGTGTGGGCTTAAAGTGGCAACGAACCAAAAACAAAAATTGCACGCAAAAATTTCCGTGCACGAGCTGTCCTGGTGAACGTGGTGACCGAGGAGTTTTTTGGTGACTTTGAAAGCAAAAGCGAGGAATGAACAAAATAAAACGAAACGACAAAAAAAGCAAATCACTAACTGGACAAGCCTATAAAAAGGATACGGCTTCAAGGCGGATGAACAAATCGGGACGAATTTTTACGCTTCGCACGACATTTCCAACCCAAAAGCGCCGATCGGCTGAGACTTATGGCCAATTTTCTTCCCGCTCTAACTATGGCGCGACACAGAGGCAAAGACTAATTTTCACGCTTCGCATTGGTTCGCTGTTTCGTTTGCTTTTGTTTCAGTTTTTTGAAAGATGTGGACAAAATATTAATAAAGCATCGCAAGGTCCGTAAGCTCCGCCAGTCGAAAGTAAAGTTCATGCGGTTTTTTCAGGCGAAGAATGAAGTACAAAAGGAAAAACCCCTACTGACAGCACTCACATGGAAAACCACTCCAAAGTAACTGTGGTCGACAAAGAGAGAACAAAGAGAAAAAAATGGCACTCCACTTCAAACGCTCGTCTATCGGTTCTAAAGCGTTGGGTAGTATGATTCTGTTCCCATGAAAAGTGATCCAACTCCCGAAAGATCTTAGCGAGCGAAAGTGTATTGAGAAAAATGAAATGAAACAGTAAAATTTGCCTTCTGTACGGCAAACATTATACTATCCAGAATGACGCTTTTCTACACCTTTTTTTCAAAATGGTGCAAAAAAAACAAAGGGAAAAAACGCAAGGATGTACATCACCCCCGTTACAAATGGTTTATGGCGCACACAGTTTGGACATTCGACCAGAGCAGTGTTTGCCCCTTTTAAGGTCGACACAAACCGTACGTCTCCGTTTTATATCTCCACTTAAACGCACATGCTTGCGCAGTGGACAAAAAAAAGAAAAACGAAAAAAAAGCCACACGAACCGGTTCCGAGGTTGAACAGATCATGCAGTTCTAAAGGGGTTTTTTTTTTGGAAAACGGGAGCAACATGAAATGGAAGCAAAGGGAGACAATAGCCTCAGGACACTTTTCTCGTAAACTTGAGAAGTAGCAGGTTTTCTAAACGATACTACCCGGACCTTCATTTGAACCTTTTGCATTGGTGTAAAAGATTGAAAACGCTTTGCATTAAAATGGTGCACGAAAAAAGAAAATAGTGCACGACGAAAAACGGAGAATAATGAAAGTACCATATTGTTCATGAAACATTTTTTGTATAAAGCATATTTAATGTTTTTCTTAATAAATTTAAATTTGTCTAAAGAAAGAAAAATTAACAGAAATAAAAACTTTAAAATACCAATGGATTTTACATATTTTTAATCCTTTATTTTTATTCCCATTAAACGGCCAACAGACGACGAACCTTTTTATTAGTTCAAGCCTTTTGAATGAAGCACAAATAATTCTTTAACGAACATTCTGATACCAAGTAGTAAGTTCAGCACTGTGTCCTTTTTCGTAGCTGTTCCCTATTGTTGACGAGCGAAATTTGACAGCGTTATCATTATTAATTAGTAACAAACACTGCAAAAATTGTTAATTTATTCCTTTGTGGAATGATAGACATTCCATACGAGCGAAACAGTTGTATCTCATTCCATCCTGCACGCAAACTAGAATTGACAGGACATCTCCTGAAGCTCTGGCGATGTGGATGAGTACATAGTGCATCGATCGATTGAACTCATTTACGTCAAGGTTTATATGTTTGGCTTTCCGCAGGGCCGCAACCTCGCACCACGAATGTACCTTTTCTACACCTTCTGCCTAATTTTTGTATCATTTTTCTAATGTAAGGGATATGCGTGAGAAATGCACGACCACCGCGTATAGGCGCTCGAGTTGTCGGTCAATCTTTGACTACGAGAGCTGACAATAAAGTAAGGTCTCCAACGCTGCAACTTCGCCGGATCACGCGCTAGGCGAAATCTGGCAACACCGCCGTATTCCTTGGTTCCCCCACTACCACTTTGCTGCTGGGTGAGGCTTCCCCGACCGCTCAGTCTTGGCTGAGCCGCCGTCAACGATGGAGGTACCCCTCGCGTCAGCGTCCAAGTGCGAATTGCGTTGTGTAATACGTTTTTTGAGTGCGAAAAAGGTGACACCTATTGAAATCCATCGTCAACTAGTTGAAGTTTACGGGGAAAAGTGTATGAACATAAAAAACGTGCGTAAGTGGAGCCGCGAGTTCAATTCCGGGCGCACTAGTGTTCACGACGAGGAGAGAAATGGCCGACCGTCGGTCTCGGATGTGATTGTTCAAGCAGTGGAGGCAGAAATGCTCAAAAACCGCCGTGCGACAATTAGGGACTTGGAAGAGAAGCTTGGAGGAGTGTGTAGCAGCGAAACAATCCCTCATATCCTTGTGAAAAACTTGCAGTATCACAAAGTTTCTGCCCGATGGGTGCCGAAACAGCTGACCGAAGACCACATGAAGCGGCGCGTGGACCTGCTCAAGAAATTTGGCTGGGACATCATCGATCACCCTCCCTATAGTCCCGACGTGGCCCCAAGTGACTACCACATGTTCCCCGCCCTGAAAAAACATCTCGGAGGGAAGAAG
>CM028126.1:23922445-23933978 GCA_016254315.1 Anopheles parensis
TTTTTTCTATTGGTTTTCTATTGGTCTAAAGAAAGAGGAAGGAAAAATAAATATATTTTTACATTGTTTACCGTGTAACAAAAGTGTATACAATTATTTATTATTTAATACATATCTAACATTGGCAAGTAAAAACACAATCGTTGCTCAATGTTTGCCATTTCGAGATTCAGGTTCGGTTATATTCATCGAACCCGAAATTTGTTTCAAATACCTGCGTTGGATTCAACGTTAGTTCATCTTTTGCAATAATGTTACAGCAGGCGTGCTTCTTCTTGATTTGTGCGTTGCTCTTGCTTTGGAATATACAAACTGCTCATTTTCATCACCCCTCTCTATGAAGCAGCGTATTCAAATCAATAAATGCATTAGAACCGACATGTGGGGCTCTTGATCAAATCCAATATGAAACACAAGATAGGAGTATATAGAAAAAGTTTTAGTTAGAGTTAAAAATAACATAACAGGCGTAGGTGAAGGAGAATGAGGAAGCAGAGTGAGGAGCGTGAGAGTGAGAATAAGGGGTGTGGGGTGGGGATGAGATTTTTTTTTCTCATTTCATAAAGTTTTAAACTCTACACTATAAACGTACAATATTCGTCGAAAAAGTACTTCCCATCGACGTCGAAACGACGTCGTTTCGACGTCGGTTGCTAAGCGTTTTAAGCGTTTTTTGTCGGTTGGGCTGTGAATGTATTTTTTATCAAATCGAAATGTTCCTTACCCTTCATCGCGAGCTACTGATATACGATTTAAAAATTATTCGTTCTTTTTGCAGATTTCAAAGTTGGTCAAGGCTAATGTTAGCCCGGCCATCGTGGTTTTGAATTCCTTCTTTTCAACAATCTAAAATTTCCAATTTACTATCTCTATTAATTTACTATTGCGCAATGAACTTGGCTCAGTCGGAATTGCGCACAATAATTCCACTACAATCGAGAAAATAGGGAAAATTCAAGTGTGGAAGATTTTGATAGAAGCTAGAAAAAACTACATTTGAGATAGACTGGGCGTCTCTTCAATCCTGATTTCATATTGTGTCATTATAGGATCGACCACGGAACAGGAATATTTTCGGAGCGCATGACATGTATTCCGTTTTCTGTAACCTAAAAAATAGTAACTTAAAAAATAAAATGTCTAAAGAAATCCAAAATTCCTTACCCCTCACCGACAACAAATGAGATCGGCTTAACGCAGTATATTAATGAATGTTTTCACTGTTTTTCAAAATTGGCAATATTCAATTGCGTCCCAGTGGCCCAGTTCCCCGGTCCTGGTAATATTATCACCATCTTCACCAGCTAGTGCTTTTATCCTTAACAGGCATCTTCACCTGGTGTTGAGTTCACTCTCTTTTTTCAAATTCACTACAACTTGAAGAAGTCTTGGCCAGTCATTACTGGCCGTATCGAGACAGTCAGCCCTGCGTACAGGGGTTTGGCCTGGATGGGATTTGATCGCCCGTTGTGTGGTGTAGATACGCGCGCCACTACCATCCAGCAATTTCCGCTCAGCATTTCAAAAATGTCAAATCTTCGTGCAATATTGCTTCAATATTCTGGTGATAAAATGCGGTTCATTTTGCGTTCTTGAATACTTTCACTTGGCCGACACACTCTAGAAATCGTACCACTTGTACCATTTGTTGAGCCAGCCTACTACGGAATATTCAGCATCGTCTTACCGTAAACCATCGTTTTAAGCATTTGACTGTATCGATTCACATTTTGATACGTTGAAGTAGGCTTAGAACCTGTGCAANTCACCCTCCCTATAGTCCCGACGTGGCCCCAAGTGACTACCACATGTTCCCCGCCCTGAAAAAACATCTCGGAGGGAAGAAGTTTGAAAGTGACGCGGAGGTTCAGAAAGAGGTCAACACCTGGCTGCGCGAGGCGGACGGAGAGTGGTATTCTGCCGGCATAGACAAGTTCATCGTGCGGATGCGCAAGGTGTTGGAAAAAAATGGCGATTATGTAGAAAAGTAGCCAAGACCTTGGCCTTTCCAACGGTGTATCGCTTTTTGTAAATAAATGTCATTTTCTATGAAAAAAAAATTGGAGACCTTACTTTATTGTCAGCCCTCGTATATGCTCAATAGCCAAGCACTTCCAACTAAAACAGGATTTCAAAGAACTCCTACAAAAACATCCTACAAGACATGAGGCTTTTGTTCAAAGATCATTGTACTTTGTCCTAGTTAGGTGCAATAGAGTGTTAGGACTGATAATCAATATGAATCGCAAACTTCGTCACTCTATCTACACCAAGACGATGTATTGTTGGAGTATGCCAATGTCGTGTGGTGGTAAACTTCAACTCTAGGCTTTGAGCATTTGGAGCCCTTTCAACCCATCTGATGTCCGTTTCAGATTTCGCAATCTCGTCTGAAATCTCGCGATCGCGAACAATTAGGACTTGCCAGATTGTCGTCACTGATCTCCCTCACTAAACTTGGGTTACTTAAAAATTGCAAAGATTCTTCGACGTTACTCTCTAAGGTCAACTTGAACGTGTCCGCTAGAGCACTTCGGACAATGCTGACCATTAATGAGCCATTAATGAGTTTCTGCAAATGGGCTGAGTTTTCAACGAGAACTGCGACTAAGTTCATTGACCTTGGTACTGTCTCGTCTTGGTACTGTACGTCTGTTAAACCTCGTTCCATAGTGTTATTGTATGTCTTATTAGTAAATCACATTCGATATCCAGAAGGTTTTCGTCCACCATATAATAAAATACAATGTCGCGAGACACTTTCAGATATTCTCCTATCTGTAGAAAGGCCAGAGTGTCGAATAGTAGTCTAGTTCTGGTCACCCGACACCAAAAAGACATCAGCGTAAAGTCATCAACAATGCGATCTCTCGATTTCCCCTGGAAATTGAAACAATCGGCCAACAGCGAAGAAATACTTGGACAATGTGGACGACACTTTCATTCTTCCAGACAATCTCTCATAATTGACTGAAGGCTCTAGTGATAAATATCTTGGATAACTCTAACGTTCTACAACTCCTCCCAAAGCATTAAGTGACACATATGCATCGTACAGCATTTTTAGGGATCTCCAAACAGATCTTCAATCCAACGACTTCGAGTATAAAACAAAAGAGGCAATTCATTACTAATACCACGAAAAAGCTGAGCATAATAATAGCCAAAATTTGTTTTGTGTATTGAGTGACTTTTTTTAAGTTTCTATCCAAGGGTAATGTCGACAGGTTGTCGATGACGTTTTCTGGAAGCCATATCAAACATAAGTTTTAAACTAAACTTGTCTGATTTAATATTCTCTCTTGATTTCCAGTATATTTTCTAAAATATTACCAATCATTTGCACTTGGTTTGAAGAAACAAAAACATAATTGATTTCCGTCACTGTATTTGAAGAACTCAATTAATTTCTTTACTTCATGGAACTACAATTTTCAACAAGTATTTAAATGTCTTTTAAACGCGTTTAGCAAAAATTAAAAAACTTGAACTGAAAACTGAAAACTTGAAAAAAATGAAAGGTTGTTGTAGGGTATATAAAAATTAAATTGAGAAAAAAATCCACAATTCCCATCGCTTTAATCAATACAATGACAATAGCATATATTTTCAGTGAACATTTTCTCAGTGCTTTACGTGCTAATTTTTCCAATCAAAACGTACACGTTAAATAGAAAAAAAAACACCTATACAGCAAACACGAATCACCAACAAAAGCTTAAACCACTCCTGTTCAACGACACCGATGAAAAGCCCAAAGTCGAGTAAAAGGCAAACCATATCATGATTAAAATAACCTTCGCATGCATAATCCAGCCCGGCAGCAGCGGTCACGAACGGCTGGCGAAGATGCTCATCATCGGCAGTCTCAAAGCCCCCGAACGAGGGCTGGAAAATTATGAATAATCCATTGTATAATGCACTTTCCGGTGAGCCCAGGGTTGAGCGAACCGAACAAAGGGACTCTGCGAGGGGAATAATTTAAAATAAAAAGAAGGCAACAAAAAACATGGACAAGAAACAAGCTTCCACCAATGTGCGAGAGATGGCAAAGAATACTATCGTTTCTTCACTGTGGTGGAAAAGCATGTGGAGTGAAAGAGCTTTAAGTTGGCGTTGTAATATATTCCTTCAACCTTCGCCAGCACACACATGCATCCAAAGGAATTGAATTAATTTTCTCGCACATCGTAGCGCGGACTTAGCGACTTATTAACTAACATCACAAGGAAAATCATACAACAGTTTCCCACGGTCCGGAAAAAGGGACGCAACATCAGCAACGACACAAAGCACACGGTTGCACACGGTTACGGCACACACTCACACACATACAGTACCTTCGTACGTCCGAAGTTTGGGATGCTAAAGTTAGCATCCTCACTGGGTCAGGCCACAGCGCCGCGTTGTATCCCGGGGTAGCTACGGATCCGTTTCCTTGGCAAACAACCGTTCAAGTCACGTCAACGGCTAGCCAGGCACGAACTACGACGTTGACTTTTATTCGCACAGAAGCAAGCACGGCGAAAAGAAAAACACACGATGGGAAAACCAAGGTGGAACCGGGTGGAAAATTGAACCGAAGATGGAAAATGGTCACGGGCCCGGCTCATTAGTTTTTGGGTGGGTGGTCCAACGGTTCGAAGTGTCTGTCTTGTGGGACTCACATCGCGCGATAGAATGGACGGAAAACTTCTCTCCACCACAAAGCCACCCACCCGCGGCCTACTCTCACTCCCGCACACACCAGCACAGATGATGGTCCGTTGGGATGGCTATAGCGAAAGTTTCCTTTTTATCTTCCTTTTATTCCCACCACGCCCGTACTTGTGTGCAAGCAAGCGGGCCACTACCACACCCTACCCGAAAAGTTGTTCCTTTCGTTCGGGTCGTAAGAAGGAATGCAAGGAAAATGTGAGCTTGAAACGAACCGCAACGAGTTATGGGAATGGATCCCCCCGCGTGAAGGGTGGAACCTCATCCCTTGAAGAGATGTTAGCGTGGCAATGGAAAATCGATAAAGGTGAAAGATTTTGCCACTGCATCAAACAAAAAAAAACGCCGCGCCATTACATTACGCAAATTCCCGGGGGTCCACAAGGAAAATTCCGCGCACTAATAATCATTCATGATGGGGCTGCCGAATGATATTTATGCTCTCGCGAGAATGCTTCACATTGCCTTCCTACCGGGATTGAATGATGTTTTGCCCATGGGGAAGGGCGTGCAAAGTTTTTGGCCTGTGGATGATATGGGTGCTTCGAAGGAAAAACCGGTGGAAAATTTTATATGCTTTAATGCGAGTATTTTTAGTAAAGTTCCACAAAAACATATTTCATGCATTGTGTAATAGCATGCAATGTTAAACATGTAAATGTTTTAAATCTGGCATTATTATGCTGAGCTTCGAGCTTCAGAATTAAAAAAAATATCATTAAAAATTAAATAGGGATAAAATTAACAACAAAAATATTAAAATTTAAACCTAAACTCATTTTTTCAATACATAATTTTCTCAACATTTTATTTTGTTACATGATTACGGCTTTTGCCGTATTGTCAGCTACAAAGGGCTGAAGTAATTACAATTTTCGCAAGGCATTTCCTCCTTGTAATTTGATTTATCCCGGGCATGATTTTCTCAACGTATTCGAATTAATTTTTACAACAGTATTTTTGTTTAAACTAAGCACTCTGAGTATCGATTCATTTAAAATATATTTAATTAAACTATAGATTCAACCGAGTATGCCCGGGATAAGGCAAAGGACAAGGAGGAAATGCCTTGTGATAATAATGATAATTGTACTGCTTCAGCCCCAGAGGCTGACAATACGGCCGAAGCCGTAATCATGAATTATAAATAAATAAAAAAAATAAAATAAATAAACTATAGATTCATAAAAATAAGTAAAATTTCACCCAGACGTAGCTAATAAAACATTATAACGGCCCTCATATGCTGCTGGTTTTATTCGCCATCCTGTTTGCTCGTTTTATTTCGTGTTGTTTGTGTAACCAATATCGTTAATCGAATCCTTATCGTGAAAAAAAAGCTCAATCCATCACACCGAGTTGCACCAACTGAAATTGGGTATTGGGCAGCAAGATAAATTGATTTCAGTCACGAATTCCAAATGAATCTAGTTGATTAATATATTTCACCTGATGCACGGAAAGAAACACGAATATCTGTATAAGGCAATTCTCAACCCAAAGCAGTAACTTTGACTTCATTTTTCTTTTTATTAAAATGCAGAGGCTTTCAGAGAATGGTGAACATATAAACATTTTAAATAATATAACATTAACTACATTGTTACTTTAAAAAAAACATTACTATTTTATATACAAAAATATGCAATAATTTTCCTTCATATGAAAATCAGCTGTAGCCACTTATTTTATATTTTATTAATTAAAAATCTTTTGTTGCTTTCAGCATTTCATCATTTATTACAAAACTGGCCTGATCTAAACATTAAGCTTTCATTATTGAAGTTGCTAATTTAATAAGTTGTAAATATGCTAACAATAACCTAATCAAAAAACTGCTGTAAAATTCGTATTAAAATCTGCTGTTTCATAACACACGAAAATGCAATTACTAGCATAAATCGGATCTATTGAGTCTAATTAAAAGCCAATCATGTGCAATGGTTCGTAATGTAAATTCTCTCACACCGGACGCAATTGAGAGTAAAGTGGACAAGGGAGGGAAAAAAGCATCCTCATCATCACCATCATGCACACCCGCCGATAGCAAACTAAATACTTTCAATTATTCCACTCGATAGGGTCAAACATTGGCCAAAAAAGGTACTTGTAATTAAACAACTGCCTCCATAACTGATACGCGTGCAGTCTCCATTATCGGATGACAACACAAACACGCACACAGACAAAAGAAAAAAAAAGTTGACCTCAAAAATGGGACATTGTGGGAGAGTTCAAAATGGAGAAAATAACCTTTTGGAGTGGCCGTTTTCAGCTATAAATGTAGAATGCTGTTATTCATTTGCACATCAACTTTAAGTGCCACGGGAGAAAAATATCCGTACTTTAACCAGCTGGACGTTTGCCTCGGGTGGGGAACTCACGGGCCTTGTTGGTTTTCGAAATAAAATTAACTATCATTTCATTACCACAACACTGACCACCATGCCCGGCACACTACACATCGCAACATCCAGACACAAAACCTCCATTGCCATCATGGAAAGCTTCTGGAAAGTGAGCTTCTTGGCGGGAATGTTTTGGGTGAAGTTATCAGATGGCTCGTGTTTCGACTGTGCCGTGCCAGAATCCCATCAGAATTTCATTGTTATTTTTCAGTTACACGAAAGTTATATTAAATTTTCTCACTCTCACATCCTTTGCCACTTGCCCACCTCCAACTCCTTGCCCTCGTGCTGTGCCTCAACGCGAACCCACCAACATCGTACGAAAAAGCTAACTTTTCACTCACAATGCCTTTTTCGCAGCGTTCTTTTTTTTAACCACACAGTGCCGCTTTCTTGATACTCATCACAAAACGTTGCTGTTTGCCTCCAATAGAGCACACCGACGTCGCTTCCAGTTCGGAAAAGCCTTAACTTTCTTCGTCAATTGCTTCGGGCTATTGGTTGTGTTGGGAAAACTGGTTTTCTCGCACACTAACACAAACACACACACATGTACACCAAATATAACAAGAAAACATACTTTTTACTTATGTTTTCGTTTGTATGAGGTTGTTACCTAAATGTTACCCAGCAGAAATGAACTCGACACCGAACAACAACAAACCGACAAAAACGAACAAAAAAAAAGAAGGAAAATTTTGAAAAGACGCAGGACATAAACAACTAGCAGGACGTACTTTAGCGGTTCTTATGGATATGGAAAAAAGAGCAAAAACCTACTCCGATATCAAGCTTCGTTGATAACTTTGTAACATTTAGGACAGCGAGGGCAAAAAAGCAGGGAGTGGAACAGGGTTTTCCAAACAGTTTTTTTTCAGTGATGGACCGAGACACGGGTTTCGATACGGAACTTTTCGTGTTCCGAAGCCGACAATCGACGAACGAATGCAAGTCGAAAGGTAGGTTAGGTTTTTGGGGGAGAAAATAAAAAAAAATCTTCTATGCAACTTTACCAAAGTGCAAGATAAGACACAAACACTGCTGACGTCCAACAAGTCGCGTGTTTTGTACTTATTTAGTTTCGTTTAGTAAAGCATGCTGCAAGAAGATGCAAAAATGGCTCCCGAAATTAATCCCGATACGAATTACGAAGACGGGTAAGACAAACTTTTATCGTTGAATCATAACAAAAGCTACCTTTATGTGAGCATTACATCATACTCTGCTGAAAATAGGGAAGAAATCAAGGATTTTTTTTTGTATTAAATACCTAGAAAACATTTTTTTTCAGTCCTTAAATGGCGACGTGTTGTGAGATTGAAGAAAAATTATTTAAAGTGTTTCAAACCAAGTGTTAAAAAATGATTTTTTTTTAAATAACCCTATACCGAAATAAAAAGAATTTATAAACAGTTAAAAATGAGAAGGGAGACCCTGTAAATTAATTCTAAAAAATGTGATAAAACTTGTAAAAAATTACAACTGTAAACCCTAAGGATAGCCAAGGTTCTCATCGCAGGAGTTGCAAAACTAATATCAAAAATTAAATGGGAAACACATTTGGATGCTTTTTTCAACTTTTTAATTCACGCACAAAAGCGCCATTTTTGAAACTCTTTCATGAAAAATTTAAAATTTAAAATAAATAACACAATGAACAAAATTCCAAGAGTTTTAATAATAATAAAAACCATGATTAAAAAAGGTTTTTTCATAGGCGTAAAGATCAGCAAAACAAAAACATTGTTTGAAATTTAAAATGATGTTTCCATTCATCAACGAAATGTGAAACATGAAGCTGAAACCCTCATAAATTTGAAATCCGACACAAAACAAACAGATATTGAGTTAATGGAAACAATCTCTATCGCCGTGTGTAACGCAATAGCGCTCATTATAAATCAAACACAGATGTTCTTAGAAACCACCATTGCTTAGGCATCATTACAAACAAATTTCCACCACACTCTATTACGGAACAGGGAAAAATATCAACTCCAAGCAGCAGTAACAGCAACAGAGAAATTAATTCCCCTCCTGTCGTATTGTCCATTGATAGCCAACCATGCACGCTTGCCAAACACTTTCACGACGAAAATTGAAATGATACGCACAAAACCAGCTTTGATCTCGAGCGAAGCGAGCTTTCCATTCCAGCCGGTTGGTGGGAGAATCGGGAAAACGGGCCACATTTTACAACGGATTTCCCTTTCATCTTCGTTACCCCTTGAGGGGTTGTATTTTTGTGATTTTTTTTTGTTGGGTTTCTTCAATTCCCACCCATTGGGCCAAAGAACAAGTGCGGCAAGTTTTAAGATGATGATTTTGCTCTTAAAGGTAACTTAAACGTAAGCATTTTCATAAAAAAGCCCCAGCTTCGGTGGGTGGTAACGATAGGGCTGATGATGGAAATCAGTCTCAAAGGAACGGTATGGCAACCGGAAATCGCTCCATTTTCCTGTGCCTGAATCGGCATCCGGTACAGCAGTTGGTAGCTTTTTCTGTTCCATGTTCCATTTTGTGGAATTGAAAACATTCAAGGCATGAAATTGCTTTAAAATATAAAGAACAGAGCAAAGCCGAAAAGCAGCCAACGAAGCCGTTGTAACCTGTCAAGGGCGCGCGATCGAAATGGGGAAAAAAATGGAAGTACACAAATACCCATGGCAGGCACCAGCAGCAGCTTATACTCTACACGTTTCACCATTTTATTGCGACTGCATTACGATTGCTAGCAGTGGGCGGTGGTATCGTAAAACCTGGTGCTAAGAAAAACCCTTCTAATTCACTGCAAAACTCATTCCAGCCGACCGAAGTTTTTACCAAAGTTGGTGCCGTGTCAAACAATCACATAAATATAAACCTTCGGGCCGCCGGGGGGAAACGAGCGCCAACTTGTAAAAGCAAACCAAATTCTTTACATGTACAAAATTGAGCATAAAGTTAAAAATAAATTTCATTTTTCGATTCACTTTCATTACACCGCACAGCGGATTCTATCGTGATAAGGCTGAACAGATGAAAATCATTTGTTCAAATACTGATTCTTTGGGGTGGGGTATTCCGTGTTTTTTGACGGATTTTTCGTGTGTCAAATGCACCCCTGTACAAAACATAAACTGAATCGAGTATAAACAACTGTTTAACCAAATGGTCATGACGTGGCTGATCATATCAGAATTACAGTTTATCAAATTAAATTATTCATTCATCCATTTAGTGTACTGTGGAAAGAGGAATTAAGGGTATCCTAAGAACTGACACTAACGTAGCAAACATTCAGACTTTTCGAGCGATTAATTGACGAGGCGAAGTTAAAATATTCACAGAAATTATTGAAGTTCCACATCAAGCAGATTCGTTAAGGATATACAATTGCTTCAAGTTAAAGAGCCAAAAAAATCTATTTCTGATAATTCGTTTTGTAGCAAAATTGTCCAACCTAGCCAATAAATTAGATTATCATGATCAATTTCTATGCCTTGAATTTTTCGTTACTTACTTTAAGTTACACAGTGCGTTCAAGAGGTAGAAATACCTAACAGACAACGTGTACAATAGTAAAATTAATTTGTGACTCCAGGGACCTTGTTCAGTTATCCCTAAGACAGGAAAACTGACATCAAGGTATACAATTGAACTAAAACATACATAAACACTTGTTTAAACACATACACATACTAAACACATACAGGGTAGGCAAACTCTGGTGAAGGCTTCAGTTTTGGTGGACAGAAATATCCTCAGAAACGCCTCAGACACGCGACATAAATACTCTCATAAAAATCCTCATTCTCAAGGTCGTCTTAATGGTAATAAAAAAAAGATGTCCTCAAAGAGTGTGGGGACGCAGAATTTGGGAGTATAGCAGTTACATAGTTGAAGAAGTTGGAAATACTCGCATGTGTTAGGTCAGAAGTGTTCACTAAGGTTGAGTATCATACATTCCCAATCAAAAAAGACTTCTGGTGGTTTTGAGGTATATCTTAAACAGTTGGGTCAGTGACAGTAGGGACACTTCCAGCCTGTGAAGTTTAACCATCATTATAGTGATGAAGATCTGATAGAATGCTGATTTAAGGTCCGTGTACACTATATCGCCTAGAACCTTCCTCTTTCCTGGATTTACGGCCTTAAGGTCATGCTGACGAATTGTGACTTACAACACCTATTTTTACCACATAGCTGGAGAGTTCCTCCTTGCTACGGTGGGGCGGTCACCGGATGGGATTTGATAACCTAGATTTGATTGTTTTGAATATTAATTATTAATAATAAGCGATCGGAACCTGAAGGAGATAAGCCTCACCAATCCTTCATGAATTGACTAGGCTAGTAGTTAGACAAATTTGCGTAATAAAGAACCAAATATTAAACATCACAAAAAACATTAAATGTGCCAAGTAGAG
>CM028126.1:23934009-23959717 GCA_016254315.1 Anopheles parensis
GCCTCACCAATCCTTCATGAATTGACTAGGCTAGTAGTTAGACAAATTTGCGTAATAAAGAACCAAATATTAAACATCACAAAAAACATTAAATGTGCCAAGTAGAGCCAACGTGTTAATTGGATTTCTAAAATAGAATGGCTAAATGTAGCTACAATATTTGAAGCAAAACTTCAACAAAATTAGCAAGGTATTGACCATTTTCGACGAAGAGTCACAAGGAATGTGCCACTTTGCTCTACACCGGAATAAATATTTTATAATTAAAAACAAAAGGTGCAAAAATAAAATATTTTTCAGCTCATCTAAACGACGTCAAACTGCCATTTTCCAACGTATCTGATCGAACACGTGAAAGGAATCATCTTGATGGGGTCAGCAAAATCAATAAAATTAAACCCCCCCTTTCCCCCTTCTTCACCCCTCCCCCCCCCCCCCCCCCCCCCCCCCCCCCCCCCCCCCCCCCCCCCCCCCCCCCCCCCCCCCCCCCCCCCCCCCCCCCCCCCCCCCCCCCCCCCCCCTTTTACGCCATCCCACAAAATGGGTGGCCGCTAATGGCCACGCAACATTTGCTCACATATCGAAACCCGAAATTGGAGGCGTACTGGAATCCTAACCGTACACCGCAATACCTCCCCAAACACGCTGCCGCCACTCTGTACGGGTTTTTGCTGCTAATGGTCTCGATAAATCCGATCTAATTAAGACACACTCTTGGTCCAGCGGAAAACCACAACACGGTAAGAGAAGGAGAATCCGGTTGCCGGTTGGGTGGAAACGTGATGAAAGATACTATTCCTCGCCCGGGCGACAAAAGGGAGCGGTTTGTAGGGCGGAAGAGGGCACGCTGGACAGGAGATTGGTGAAATATTTATTACAGTAATAAGTCCTATCAGTCGTCGTAAATCAGTCCTTCCTTCGATCCACTCGGTTTCGGTGTCGTCTTACCCACCCTGTCTGCGCCCTTCCATATCGGGCGGCTGATATCGAATGAATTCGATTAATTATTCCATCGACACCGTACCCAACAACCGACCATGCACGAGATCACCGGGGTACGGAGCATCGATGCGTGCTGATTCATTCAACACAGCCTATTTTGCACTTTCCGATTTTACCACAAGAAAATCTTAACCCACNTATCAGTCGTCGTAAATCAGTCCTTCCTTCGATCCACTCGGTTTCGGTGTCGTCTTACCCACCCTGTCTGCGCCCTTCCATATCGGGCGGCTGATATCGAATGAATTCGATTAATTATTCCATCGACACCGTACCCAACAACCGACCATGCACGAGATCACCGGGGTACGGAGCATCGATGCGTGCTGATTCATTCAACACAGCCTATTTTGCACTTTCCGATTTTACCACAAGAAAATCTTAACCAACTGCTGTGTTGCCAACTCAAAACGAATGAAAATCCGTGCCTTTTGCCGTTGCTTCGAAAAGGGATGAATACTCGTCCCCAATACCAGGTTGTCAAGTGGAATGTCATTCTAGTGTAAAAGGGGTGGGAAATGAAAATGCATCACTGCTTGAGTGTTAAAGGACACTCTAAGGACACATCGCTACGGGAGGGAAACACCATATGGTGCTAGGTACCCCTTGGACATTCACAAACGTTGTCATCTGCAAGACGAGAAAAGGAAGAATCTAAACTCACGACAAACACACGTACACTCCAGAGAGGATTGAATTACATATCCATTAAACAATGCGCACACCGTCACCAGACACACACACAACAAGAAGGCAGTTAAAAGCTCGTCACGAAGTAAGCTATGGTAGTAAGTTAAAAAAAGGAAAATAGGAAAATTTTCCAATACGTTAAATGCACTACTAGCCTACTTTTCTTCATTCCTGGCACAGTTGTATTCCTAACACAATTATTGGACAGAAGACGTTGATAGGGGTTGTTCAAAATTAAAATAAATTATCAGTTTCATTTGCGGTTATTTTTCCACATAAGAAGAAAATTCTGAAAAACTTAATGCATAATATTTTACTAAACTGGCTACTTACAAAACCACAATCTCTCGTTTGCTTGCTTGTTTTTTTGTCGCCTTTTTTTGATCTTCCTCTCGCTCTTGCACTTTATTTTGTAATGAGGAATTTTCTTTCGAGAAAATTATTAGTAATTTTAGGCTGCTTTCGCAAACGCACCTGCAACGCTTCTAAATCTAAAGCTTTCTTCTTCTGCACATTTTAACAAACAAATACTTTTATCAACACTTTTCCTTCCGTTCGCACTGGAAAACACGGCATACCGTTAAAGAAACTAACACTTTTCCGGGAATGGATTTTCAGGGAGTGCAGTGGAAAATGGGAATGGAAAATGGACACTTCATCCCTTTTTTGAATGCGGTTGACACACCATTTCTTTTACAAACTACAAGCACATCGACTACACGGCACACATCTAGAAACATATACACTGCTTTACACACACACGCACACACGTTTACACACTTCTAGTGCTACTAGATCCGCCACTGCACTGGGAGAAGCACCACACGAACTTTTCAAGCAAGAAACGAAGTAAACGCTGCTTTCGAGCCAGTGGATTTTCCACGATTTTCTTTTGAATTTTTTTTTGGCTCTAAAAGTTCTGCTCTAAACTCTAAAACACACACACGCACGCGATTTTTAAACAACAATTTGACGACAACGAAAATTAAGCTAGTGCGAGCTGTAAGGTATCTGTTATAGAGGAAAAAATGAGATATTGCTTTAATTACATTTAGTCATTTTGATAAGTGTAAATATTATTTTTGTTTGATAGCAGTAACTTGCGAAATGGGGCTAAACTCCAGCTGCCAAGTTCTTGCTGAACTTTAACGAGGTGCCGATGCGAGAGAAAAAGAAAGAGAGAGAGCGTAGCTCTACGTTCCGACACAGTGGCACATAAAAACATTGAAAATGCAAGTGTACAGAGCATTTAAAATACCTTTAATAGAACAAATCCGCAACACTAGTCACATTAAACTGTTTCATCAAACAATGCACAATCCAGCATTTGAATAAAATATGCTATTTTGTGCAAAATTTGCATCAGCAAATCGCTCACACGAACACCGTCTCGCTCTAAACAAATCTTGTTTTGACATTTCCCACATACGGCACTCCCATTAACCACTTGTTTCGGTAGCCAAAAAAGCGTGAATAAACGGTGCCCATCTGTACTTTCCTTCTGTGCCGTGAATGGCATTTGATTACTTTCTGCCTGTCCCATTGCTTTCGTACCGGAAGAGATAACTTTTCACTAATTGTCACCGTCCTGCACCACCTAAATCGCACCAGACGCTGCGGAAACAATCTGCAGACACATTTCAAACGCGGCCGAGAACGGCACGGTTTCCATCCGAACGGACGTGTTTGTCACCTGTTTTCTACGGTCCGGCAATAGTAATTCAATTACACCGCACATTCCCGGTTCAATCAGCACAATCTTTCACCTGTTTTCACCTGTTTTTCTTTCAAGAACTCTCCCGCACCAACCTGCTGACCGAAATGCAGAAACTTCTTCATCGAATTTTATCTGTCAATTTGGGAAAACGTCTGACGCAGACGTTTGACCTTGCAGACAGCTGTGCTCTCTCGCTTGTGCGTTCGCTTTCTCGCTCCCTCTCTTTCTCTCTATCGTGCTCGCACATCTGCTCTCACCATACGTCTGACGCGTGACGTATCAGTTTAAACCGACCGTTGAGAAAATCTGACGCACCGAAAGAAAACCTGTGCGTTGGTTATAAGGGTAAGTTTCTTTGGAAACAAATTTGAACCGTAGCACAAACTGAGACACTTCCGTTCGCGAGTAAAGTGACCGACAGACTGAAGCATTCGGTATCACATGATCGAGCCTTTTGTGTTCTGCAACGGCACAGAAGGGAGAGCTTCGTATCGGGTACGACGGAACTGCATCCGTTTCGGGACGAGTATGCGCCGTGTTTAAAATAGCTAGAGGGGAAATGAAGCAAATGCTGTCAGTCCGAATAGCAACGAGCTGTTGCATGTTGAGGGTTTTTGGATATTTTTTTGTAAGAAAATATTTATAAAACAAAAGTTTTTTCTGTTTAGTTTGGTTTAACTAAGCAAATAACTACTGGAAATCATTTAATAAACAAATTTACTTGTTTCTTAACCATATATTTTGTCATAATCGTAGTTAAACCCATTACTGTTTTCAATTAATCATAAATTCCAAACTGGCAAACATAATATTTTCTAAGTCCTTATTTTACTAATTATAAATGGAATAAAAGCATAAGACAAATAAAATAAAAGGGAAACTAAATAAAAATGACAAAAATACAATGACCATTTCAAAATAAATATCACACATTCCCCACTGGCAAACTGACAGCATTTTTCTCCTAACATCCTTTCAATTTCCCCACTGAAACGAACAAACGCATGCGTTTGCATTGACATCGTGTCGTGAAAATTCCCCTAGGACAACGGTACCCGTACCCGAACGTAGGTCATTCTCATTCAACCAGCTACCGTCAGGATCGTCATTGTATTTGCCGTTTCGTCAAACCGGGGTCACCCGAAGGTATATCAGCAACGGAGAAAACAGACTAGAGAGGCCAAAAACCAGCAAAACCCGTGCGGAATAGTACGCGCCACCCCTTGGTACCGTTGCACCAATAAAAGCAAAACGCATCATTATCAAAAAAAGTGAAACCGATGCTGCAGATCCGTGCCGACAGGGTGAGCGCAACAAGCCAACCGACCCTACTTGGAAAGTACAATGCCATCCCGGGAGGGTTCGGTCTTTTCCCCTAGGGGGTAGGGTTGTTAAGGTGCACGTCCCGCATATGGGAATTGCGTCGCGTGTTTCAAAAGTGAAACTCAGATCGATGAGGGTTCCTTTACCTTTCACATGCTGGCAAAGAAGAAGTCATTCAGGTTCGGTGAAATAGGATGATATTAATTAACTCGTCACAGAGCGAACGAAATGCGCGCGTTGGAAACGTGGAAGGGATGGAAGAAAAATTGGTTTGATAGTTTTCGTTTGGGAAAAAGTTTCAACCCTCACTCAGTGGTGTAGATCTGGATGTAGGAACTGCGGCCAAAGAGGACTACTCGTCCTAATGAGAGTTCTGAATCTAGACATGAGTTTTCACTTCCAAAAAGTGTCGAGTGGTAGAACCGCTGGAAGCCTAAGGATGCAAGGGATGAATTTCTGAAGAGAGGAAAGTTTTTCCCAAAACGTCATTCCTTAAAGTAAGAAGTGTTCCTTTACGGATGCGTCCATAAAACTGAAAAGATTCTACTTTCATCGAATCTTATCAATATGGGATTAAGCTGGTGATATGTTTGAACCAAAAGCAGAAAGTAAAGCTGAAGTAATTCCTATCAATTTATCAACATGCTCTTTATTTCAGCGCATAGTGACAACTTTAAACCCTCCACTAGTCATCATTTCAAATGCAAGTTTTCTTATCGCTTTCCAAATTAAAAAAAAAATCTAAAAAAGGACCGCAATAGAAATTGGAAAACAAAAACAAAGGATTGAGAAATCATAATCAAAGGACATAAATTTATCAATGCCACATGCTAACACCTTGCCTGTGCGCCTTATAGAGATAGAGAAACAAACGAAAACGAAAATGTAGAAAGTGACCAAAAAAAGACAACGAAAAAAAAATCATCTACACCACTTCAAAGTTCACCATTCGTCCATGGTGGCAATCTTCCCCAACTGAATCAGAATTCATTGAACCGTAAGATTGCCGTGCTGGCTTTAGCTCCCGTATCATGTACGGGTACTGGGTTGGTCAAATAAATCATTTTGGCGTAAAAGTTTACCACCGTCGGTGGCAAATCCAATTCCCCACGACACTGACTTCAAGGTTGTTTTTTTTCTTCTGTTTTTACTTCGACACTTTTCCGATTCGCTTTTGTGACAAAACGTTCGGCAGGTTTTAATTTAGGTTCTCTCCACAGAAGACCGTGTTTGTGTCCGATTTCGATTTCGTGTACATCGCACTTTATGAACATATTTTTCTGTTTTTGGATATCCGAGCAACGGAATCAACGATCAAATCAACCGTTCCAAATCGATGGATATGGGATTTTCCATAACACGTACGAGAGGGAAAAAAAGATCTCGTTTCGTTACATTGACCTCGCATTCTCAATACAGACAAACACTTGAGAGAAACTCTGCATGTACCTTTTTGAACCTTCAGAACGAGGAGAAGGAAAAAAAAACTTCTCCAGACTAAAGAACTAAAAACAAAATAACTACACCATCGCTCTACGTCTGTAGCATCTGTTGGACGATTATTTCGTTACCATTTGTTTCCAGGTCACCTTGCCGCTCGTTTGTGGTTGTAAAGGAGAAAAAAGAAGCGGAGGAAAATCCGATTCATCAGCGGCATTGTTGGGATTTTCGGACATTGTTCTTTCCACCTCTGCCACAATTCCCACGCACGAAGGCAGAGTTCTCGATCGAAATCGTACTCCATCTTAGTGGTCAAACTTTTGTCCTTACCGTTCGGGTTTTCTTCCCTCCTGCGAGATCGTGCGAACGTGTGTGAGTGTAGTAACGTTGGGATTTACGGTGAGGATGTCCTACTCGACACGTTTTCCCAACCTTCGTGGTTTGCTAATCCCCCCACCCATTCTCCCTGGGGTGCCAAATGCCATCCCGTGATACTTGTGCATCTTGCGTTTTGTTTTCCACCTGTTCCGAATCTAATCGTTCTTACCACCATCGTCCATGCCACTTTGAAGGCGGGTTAGCGCACGTATCCCACCATTTCGTACACACCGGCGCCAATTAGTACCGTCGGTTGCAAAAATCGGAGTCAAGGATCTCGCGCGTCTGTCTGGCGCGTTCCGAAACTTCTCAGGCTTCCTCTTGTTTTTTTTCTCTTCTTCTTTTCCACCTTCTTCGTCTCATGCATCGTTGATGGGGAATATTTTTTTCTCATCTTCACACTTTCACATCCATCCGTTTTAGCGATCCGGTTTTCTTTTTTTTTATCTGTTTCTGTCTCGAGGACCTGTGCTTCAAAGCATCCACCGAATGAAACGCTTTTGCCAACCGACAAGGACGTTGCGGACGTCTGCCTTTTCTCCTTAGCGTCCTTGTCCTTGGCAACCATTATGCCGTATCGTTTCGGGTTTTGCTCACAAAACCTTTCCCATCCTGTCGCAGCGCATACGACAGGCGCTGGTTTGGCAATTTGGAGACGTGTTGGGGTTTTTTTTTTTACACAAATCTTATTTATCGCTTCACATCCGTTCATTCACCTTCAGGTGATAAGTTCATCACCGTTCAGCACACGATGTGCGACTGTGTGTGTCTTTGTGTGTCTTCTAACTCGTTTTGAGGTAATTGGGTGCATCGGATTGAATTGTTAGCATGCTGTTAGCTTTTCTCTTCTTTATCCTTTAACCATCAAATCAAAACCCCAACCACCGTGCAGCATCAAAGTTGGACGAAGATAAATCTTTCAACGCTTGTAGACCTGAAGCTTCTGTTTTTTCGTCCCCTCTCCCATTCAAGGTGGAAACTTTTGCTCCCTGATAAGGATGAAGTCGTTGATTTTGTTTGTGTCCGTATGTGCGCTTTACGGTAGTGTACGTGTATGGGTGTATCTTTTTAGTGGTAAATATCGACACTAAGGTCGTTGCCCGTTTTTTTCCCTTTCTTTTTCCATGGACAGAGCGATGGGAAGAAGTAACATGCGGCAAGGCGTTAATTGCGGTGGTGGGATTTTTTGTTTAGTACTCCCAGCAGAGTACCATGAGTACGGGTTTCATCGTCCCGTGCGGAGATAGACATTTTCCAGTGCAGCTCGAGCAGTGAAGAATATTTAATTGAACATTCCACGAAAATTCTGGTTGAGGTTCTGGTTGTGGTTGTGTGTTTGTAACGGGGAAAAGGGAAAGATAAAAAAAGCAAAAAAAATAAACCTAATTGAATGTACCAAACCATGCAGGAGTTTGGGGTTTTGGGAATGAAGTTTTGGGTGTAGAATTCATAAGGCAACAATCTGCAGAAAGTGTAATGGATAGATATGGTTTGCGCATGAAACAAACAAAAACTACCATCTCAATAACAGTTAACTAAAATTCAAATTTGTTTAATAATTTGTTGCCAATGATTTAATGCTGATTTTTTTAAATGACAATATCCAGTGAGTACTGTTTTTTTATGTTTTACTTAAGCTTAGAAAAAAATCATTACTTAAATTAAGTGTGTATTTCTTTTGTAGCTTAAAATATCTGATATCCATTTTAGAGAAAATCTTAACGAAAATGACTTTGGGTATTTAGTTTTTTTAAGTTTTTATTAAAGTTTGTAATTTGGACTGCTTATCCGACTATATAAAAAAAACTAGTCTAGCAAGCCAGAAATGGTCGGCATGACCTGTAAGGTCGATAACCCAAGAAGAGGATGTGTATAGGCATATCGTTTTATGTTTGAAAAAGTGATAAAATGGAAACAAACTAAACAATCAAATAATTATGCAAATAACATAATGAGGTAATAAATCACTTAATGAATGAAAAAGAAAATATACGGTATGCAATCAAAAGAAGAAGAAAAAAAAATAAATAAATATGAATGAGCATTTTCAAAACAGTTTTGCAATACCAAGTAGTTTAATCTGTAAAATATATTTAAACGGCATTTTTCCGCCTCTACCAGAGATTGCGTGAAGTGATCATATCAATCTGTTCCTGTTATCTCAATATTTTTATTTATTTAAAGTTTTTTTAAACTAATTTTTCCATTTTGTTTTTATTTAATTATTACTTTATTTATTTATTTTTTTATACACTGATTTATTCATTTATTTATTTACTAATTTATTTCCATAATTAGATTGTAAGACAAGATATTTTTTAAATGTAAACTGTAACGTGATTAAAGCGTCTGTTATGTAAGTGACTATTTATTTTAAATCTTGTTTTTCGGCAAAACGAATTAATTTTTAAAATATTCTTTCTCTCTACTTTCGATATACAGTGGAAAAAATGGAAATGGAAAATAATTAATGTGAAAATAAAATCAAACTATTGTAACAATTAAAGAAATATAAACAGAAATCAAATTGAAAAAAGGTGATAAGGTTAATTATTTAAAATAACAACACAATAATAACAAAACAAAAATGCTTAGTTTTAAGAAGTAAAAATCAAAATTAAACATTAAAATATTTTCATTTATTATTGTCTTGTGAATAAAACCAAAGAAAGAGAACACGAAACAAAAATTTGAATTTGTAGCTGTATAATTGTTTGATTGTCGCATAGTTTTCCCACTCTTATTTCTTTCTAAGATGTTTTATTAACCTACAATAGCACATTTTTCTGCTTATTTTTTTTAAGTAAGCTTTTATGCATTCCGTTTGAAGTATTTTATACTGCTTCAAGCACCATTGGACCATATTTGTCGAAACTCGCACCGATCCACTTTACTCGGTAATATTAACGCCGGCAGTACTTCAAATTGGTGCGAATGGTGCACCTAAACGACGCGTTAAGCCATCATTCAGCAAGGCTACCACAAGAACCGTCATTTGATCGTTCCTTTGCCGTGGCACCGCTAGGGTTGCCTTCGGGTGAAGCCCTTCGCGTACCGAACTGTACGGCGACTGTGCAGTAAATGGGCTGCATAATAATGCAGTTCATCATCGAGCGCATTCGCTGGTTTCCTGAAAAGCTGAAATTGATTTTCGTGGCATATCATTACCGACCAGCGCTTGACTTTCAATGAGATCGAACGAGCGGCAAGGTTTTCTGTGGCCTGTACTGGCTGCTACAGTTACGAACTAACACCCGGTATGGTGGTCGCCGACAGGTGTGTCACGTAATAAACACTTGCCAACGGCCACCAACAGTCAATCAGGGGTTTTTGGGAAAGTTGAAGTTCCGCGCTCGGTTCACCTGAGTCGCGCATTGAGGTGATCGTAATCAATATGCTGCGTTAGAGCTGGTTCACCGTTGTAGTCACGCGGCCTTTGCACGTGGTCCCACGTGCCCGTAAGTTGCATGGAAATTTTGGGCTGGATTTTTCCACACTTCACGGAAAAGTGAAACTGAAAGCATTTAGGAAGCGGTGGACGGTGTTTGGTAGCCATTCTCCCATAAAGCGGATTAGAGTGCACGTGCAAATTCGAATGAATGGAAACATTCGGCATGGTAAATGGAGGTTCTAATCGATCCTTGTAGAGGATTACCAGCTGGGCATGTAACAAGAGAAGCTGTTCCATTTTGTTAGTGAATCAATCGTACGTCAAATCCTACTCGATTGCGTACCATTCGATGTGGATAGCTAATAGCATCATGGCACGCAGGGAAGGAGCGCATAGAATGTGTAGAATTTTCCGCACAATGCCTCACATTACTACGAGTTACATACTTGTTGTTTTGTTACAACCAGAAAATACTTGCATATACTTGCTACACAATACAACCAGAAAATATGTCGTTTACTCCTTTGACATAAAGTTTGAAGAAATTATCTGGTCGTATTGCTGTTTATTGGTATAATTATATTGAACAGATTTTAAATATTTAGTTCATTTAGTTACTAAACATATCATTATCAACTTTCATATAACAATTTAATTGTTTGCCAGTCTCACACTGTGTTTAATAAATCACTCAA
Organism: Anopheles parensis; assembly: GCA_016254315.1. Lineage (NCBI taxonomy): Eukaryota > Metazoa > Arthropoda > Insecta > Diptera > Culicidae > Anopheles > Anopheles parensis. The sequence continues at coordinate 23,944,643 of CM028126.1, forward strand.
ACGTAGCTACGCATTTTGCATACACTAACTCATGTTCAAAAACATCAATTAAAAACAAAGTTTCGAACCTTCAATCAATGACACCGCTCATTTCCTCTCGCTATACCGCACGATCAGATGGACAGGATCCAGGGCCGAAGTAGCATTAAAACCATCAAAATAATTACGAGCAATAGCATTAAAAGTAATTTGATTTTTAATGAAGCGTTACACGGTTCGGCTGCGCTGTGGCAACATGGATGAAAATGTGGAGGGAATAATAATACTATCGAGTAAATAGAAAAAAAACGAGCGAGAAAGAGAGAGAGAGAGAAAGTATCCAATATGAAACAAAAAACCAACCAAGTCAGAAGCCATAATGCCAAAATGGGAGAACCTCAATGAGCGATGGACGGCATCTCGGAAGAACGCATGACTAATGAGGAATGGCAAGAGCTCCGTAATTAAAAGTGCATTAATTGTTGTGGTATAGGATACTACTGCGAAGGGCAGTAAAAAGCAGAGTGTAAAGCGCAGAATATTGACAGTGTTACAAAATGTGTACATCAAACATTTTTAGTCCTTACATCGTGCCAGAAGCTCGTTTGTTTTTGAATAAATTTGTTTTTAAAGTTATCCTAATGTGTTAATTTAAACACAATTTTTTGATGAAAAATCATACAAATGTCAATGATAAGAATAACATTTTTATAACAAACATGATGTTATTCGTAACTATCTTCTAATAACCTTAATATGGGAATTATCAGTTTACAAATGGAGGCGCCCGGTTAATTGTACTTTCACGTAGTTTTACTTCTACTGGATTTTTTTCCCACACGCCAACATGAATTTCATTTATTTATCAACGATATTTGTAAGTTCTTAGTTATTGAATATCAATGTTAAATCAATGAAATTGATGCTGGCGTGTTGAAAAACGATCTAGTCGAACTAAACCTACGTGCAAGTACAATAAACCAGGCGTCTCCATTTGTCGTTCGGAGCTATTTTATTTTTGCGATATTAACATTATAACTTTTTGTTATAAATATGTTTATAACAATAATTTTGTAAATAATTTAAGAAATTAATGAATAAATATTAAACATATTAAAAGTCATATCGTTACAAGGAAATACTTTAGATATGAAAAGGTACAAAATAATAAAATAAATCATAATGGTTCATAAACTATGTAATTAATTTTTCTTTTCATCAAAATTAATCCAGAAGAATAGAATTGTGAACCTGATCTACACATGAAGGTTAAAAATTTATTTAACTTAAATTTTAACTTACACATCAATGCGGCCAGGCCATTATGTACGAATAAACTCAAAATTATAACGTACATGGGAATATCTTATATGAACCATGTTGTTTCATAATATATTTTTCATATTTCATAATGAAAGTAAAATTATATTTTTGCACACAACAAACATTGGGTAAAGTAATTTTTGTTCATGCACTTACATATGCTTGCATCTACCATAATAAGGTTATTGATCAACTTTGTGCCACTTTGTGTTTCCGATTGTTTTGCTGGCAAGTTGTTTGCACGAACATTTAAAAAATTACCTAGATAATTGCTTCCCTAGCGCAGTCGCCACTATTGCAAAAGTATGCCAGACTGCTGCCCATGTCACTATCGGTTGCATTCGATTGGATCAAGAAACGAACCGTGCGGATGGTAAGCGTTACTCAAGCAGGAAGCACAATCAAGCGGCAAATAGCAAGGTGGGGAGAGAAGATGAATATATTTAATATAAAAGCAATTTCCACTCTATTTTATTTTATCACCATAGTCCAAGCACGGAAGTCCTAAACCGGAACGAAATCATCTCACCTGCACCTTGCGCTGCTGGTGGATAAATTTTCCAACAGAGAAAATCATCACATCGTGCAGGTTTGCAGGGACAGATCGTCGGCATGGCGGCCAGACACTGGCAACCCGGTGACATTAGTGCTCATTCCGGTGTGCCGACTCAGTCGGCACCGGGCGATCCGAACCTTGTCCTACGACTAAATGTAAAATGCAAATAGCGCATGTTGTTTTATTTGTATAATTTAATGGCACCGGCCCCGAGCACCTGTTTGTCGTGACGTTGTAGTGGTGGGAATGGGGGAATGGAAAGGGGTGATGGGGTTGGGGTCGGTGAAAGAGTACCCTCGCAGTACCTTACAGCAGAGCAGAAGGCTACTACACCTTTGCAGTCGGCGAATTGTGACCGGCTGCGGAAATAAGCCATCCCAGATGCTTTATCTAGAGCGTGGGCAAAGGACATTATCCGTCTCCGATGCGGTTTGCTGAGAGGGTTACATGTGTACGTGTGTAGAGGGGGCTTTATTTTCAAAGTCTTGGAAAAACTAACACGTGCCCAAACGTATTTCCGCTTCACCGGGTCCCGGTTGGCAACGGTAACTCCTTGCAAAAGGACAACTTCGGAGCGTTCGATCCATACGATAGCTACCGCTCATCAGCCATTTGCAGTGGTCACGCTCGAAGCCATGGTTGCCCCGTACCTCAGAGGATGGAAATTTATTGCCGGACAATATTTACTTTCCCTTTCCCGGTACACTACCATTTGCGTTCCAGCCGTCGGGATGCGTCAAAGACGTAGATCGAATTGCGCGGTCAACGAATAAGCTACGGGGGACAAATTCTCAGCACGGGTGGCTCAGTAATGTGGGTGAACATCGGAAGGATGTTTTGTTTGCTGTAACAGAAGAGAGAATGCGTTTGGCAAGCGCTGGACGGATTGTGACTATATCGTTTGAGGTAATGTTTGCATGTCGTGTCATTATGGGTTGAAACATTAAATACATAAAAAAGAAACGATAGAAAACTAGATATATACTGCTACACGTGTAGATCTCGATTTCTTGATCGTTGTAGTTTTTCGAACAAGTTTTCGAAGGAAATATTTGCGTTAAACCACCCTTCGATGTAACTCTCTTTGTAACAGTACTTTGGTTGATTGTAAATCGTGGCGATAATAATGAGTTACAAATGAATTAATAATTTTCATGACTTTATTCTCCGTTTTAATGTTTCACAAAATTGATTTGCAAATATTTTAAATGAAAAAATAAAAATGAATAGAAATGTAAGCAATTTTGTTGAATCACTTAAGAATAAAGCTACAGTGTATTATACAATATCATATTCGACAAAAAAATTTAAAGATAAAATTTTAACATATTTTATCACACTCTAGCATTCAATAATAGCACAGAATGGTGATTAAAATTACATGTTTTACTGGTATTGGAAAATTTGTATATTTATCGCAATCAAGAGCTGAACAACATGTACTTACATCTATATTAAGTTCAACATTCAAACTAGCTTAAAAAAAAGAATTTTGAGAAACTCATTTGTCTAACAAGAACAAAGTATTAGAAGCAAGAGGAAAGGACACAAACAAAAAATAATTAAACTAGAAACATAAAAAGATAAAAAAAGCCAAGAATAAATAACGTAGGGTGAGGAAATGAGAGAAGTAAAGCAGAAAGATGATAAAGCCATGGAGAAGTCAAAATAATAAACCGAACAATTAAACTTGCAAAAAACAAACAAGGAATGGAGTGCGCTAGGGAAAATCGACAACAAAAGAATCAAGAACAAACATAATATGAGGTTAGAGGCCAGTGCAAGAGAAACAATAGTTTAATTCATCAAAACTATAACCAAAAAAATTAACAAACGGAATCTAAAGCTTACACAAGTAACAAGAGTATCAAATCACATAAAATGGAATTATCGCAATTGCAGATAAAAGTTACACACTTTAAAATTAATCGCCAATATGTCAGATATTTACTGGACACGTAGATACTGACCGATTTATCTGAATATTATTCTGTATATTAAACATGTTGGGGTTGATGCTACAAAAAGCTTAATTGGTTAATAGAACGGACAATGGGAAAAATATCACAAACACAAATAATTTAGACAAAAAGTTCCACTTCCACGCTTCATTTATTCTTAAGTCTTGTTTTTGAGTTTAAAACCATTTAAAGCAGGTTCCACCTCGTGCTGCACTTCGTACTTTTGCATAAGAAAACAAAATTTAATTATGTCACTCGTTTACGCTAGCAAATGTATTTGAAAAGAGTTCCTTGGAGAAATAAAACCCCCATTGTTTAACCATCCGAACACGACGAAGATTCGCTCCCCGAAGCCCATCAACATCGCCATCATTTATTCTTTTAATGAAAGGCTCGTACACTAATTACCAGTTGCCGTGTCGGTGCTAATAAGAAAAGCGTCAGCCCACTTCCTTGGGTGAAGGTTTAGTGCACGGCCCGTAAGTACTTACGCACCGAGACCATACCATTAAGTTGTCACTCGAGCGAGGAATGTGCACGACGTACACGGCACGATAAAGCTGACATTTGAACTGCAATTTCCGTTCGGTAGGATGGGTTTTTGTTTGCCACGTGGCTGGGCGGCAGTGGATACTTGAAGCGGGAATTGTAACCATTTCCTCCACGCTCCATTTGTACCAGCGGCAGTTGACCTCCTCTTGAGCCTGGATAACCTTTGTCTGACCTAAATATGGTGGTGCTACTGCTGCGCCCGCCAGTGCATTTTTCCAGCACCTTCACTCTCGGCAGTGCCACTAATAATATGATCCAAGCATTATCTTCCACCACGAGGTGGTCCCGGAATTCTCACTAGTTGACCCACTCAACCGAAGCGACTAGAAGCCAACCGGAGCCGGGTAATATGATACCGATAATACATTTAATGCTATTTTGCACTCGCTTCTTCACCGTTCACCGACACGTTTGTGTGGGCGTTGCCGTTTGATGTTCCGACGGCCACCTCTTTCGGCCCCTGCTCCACCCACGCCTAATAGCATAGCGATGGAGTGATTGACGTGCTGCACGAACGATGACGATGGTCTGGCTGTGTGTGTGTGTGTGTAGTGGATAGGGAGTACTTTGGAAAGAAATTCGATATGACTTTCAAGGCAATTGAATATTCACTCGGTCGGTGGTGGATGGCACAGATTTAATGAGAGTGCTTCTAATTGGCAACAGTTGGCTAGCGGATGTTGATGTCGGACGATCTATGCAAAAAGGGATTGACGGCGGGGCGGGAGTGAAATATAATCAACTGGAAAAACCGTTCATTTTCCGGTTCACTTGTCTGCGACGGCTGACTTTAAGGCGTGAACGGTTTAGTGATTGTTACGTTGCTGCAGATTTTGCCAAATGGTTCCATAGTTTGGTAGATAATGGAACATTAAATTATACCAGTAGCTGGTGAATGAGTTGAAAAAATTGATTTTTAATGGTTTTTAGATTTTTTTAAAGCTTCTCTTAAAAACATTATCACAACAAAGAAGATATTTCAATAACGATCTTTCGTTTATCATGCTTCATTATTAATCAGATAGGATTTGCACACATTGAGTTGGATAGCCAAGTAGAATAAAGAGTCTTCTCTTGGTGTGAAATACTGATATTATTCAATTTAAATTCAATAGCTTTACGTAACATTTACATTTTTTCGCTATTATTTCTAATATAACAACGTAGTCGCTATACCGATCGTCATTCGATCTCAGGAAATGCTTTTTCTTCGTTTAGATAAAGATTTATAGACAACTCTCTGAAAGTCGCTTTTTTCATTTAACTCTTATTTTAGTTTTTTTTCCTAAATTTGACATTTACAAACTCTCGTTTAAATTATTACGATTTGAAATTAGTATTGATTTTTTTTTTCATTTTCCCATCATATACGAAGATTTCGTCCATGTATATTATTACAACTTGAAATGTCAACATAAAACATGGTACAGAGATTCTCTCAACCAACTGGAGGACTTAAGCCTTCTGGTCTAACAACAAGCAGTCAGCCACGTAGCTTCTATCAGAATTCTATTAATAAAATTAGTTTCACTTTTCACATATTTAATTTTAAATCTCGTTCCCAAGTATATTTGAGAAATGATAAATAACTAAAGATCTTCGAATAAAAACACAAATAGTTAATTAGTCCTCTCGCATTCATCAACATTCTCCTAAAGTCATGCAAAGCGCATTACAATTTGAGTATTTTATTGCTTCTTCTTCACTTGCTGAAAATGTTTATCCTTTCTGTTTTGGTTTCGCATTCGCATTCGCATGTAATTAATGTTGAAGATTTAATCCTTTGTGTATATTTTACCACGTATAACATGTTGTTTATGGTCACTGTTAGGATAATCTTTTATGGTCAGTTAAACACATCTATGTAATCTTTAGATTCGCTTAATCCCTCTTAGGATGACGAAATAATTTGGAAACTAAACGATTCATTACATTTCGGACGTCCAGCGATGAAAAATATCCTCCGATAGCGTTTCAACATTAATTTTTCCCAGCCAAGGAAGACGCTCTCTGCTCTACTTGTAAAGCATCCTTTGTATGATGCATTTTACAAAACGTATCTTCCAGGTCGTAAGTTTCCTTTTCCTTAGTGCAAAAGATAACAAAAAGGCAGTCGTCCTCGGGGTGCTTGTTTCGCGTTTCGTTCTAATTTGTCACGGGATTTCGCGCTTAACCGTTCGGTGGCCATACACAGATAGCACTGCAGTCGTGTGGTTTTTCTCCTAGACAGCTTAGCGGTAACCAGCCGAAAAGTGCGAGTACGACTCGCCGTCCCCGGATGGGAACAATTTTTCATACTCGTATCGCGAAATGGTTCGGCTTGATTTAAACGATTTTTGCTCTCGCTGAACTCGCCGCACACGTCGCCGTTTGGTGATAATTTTTGAAAAAACGAGAATGTCGGTAGAAGAAAGAAGCCATCCATCGTACCCGCCGGTGACATTTGAACATGGCAGCAAGCGGAATTACTGATGGGAGTACGGGCTGGAGGGGAAGAATCGAGGACAGCAGCGAGGGGAAAAATAGCGTCGAACCAAACCAACCACTTCATTCATCTCTTGTCTGCTTGTGTCCAACCCCCGGGGAGGGAGAGCGTAAAAGGGAATGCAAGAGAAGAGTCAAGAGCCCGTTCGGTGGTATCTACGCCACGAAACGAAATAACGAGATTTGGCCGTCACGAAAGTTATCTTTCATCGAGCAAGACTAATCTTTCGATGGGAACGACTGCTTTTCGTCCTTGTCGCTCCCAGCAGTCTACCGAAGACGATTCAGCCTCGTCGCTATTTCGTGTTTCCGGTTTGCTTTTCTGGCACCCCTCCTTCCTTCCCTTTCGCTCGTGTTCCTTCGCTGTCTGTCCTCCGTACGACAACCGAAGGAGGAAAGTTTTCGCAGCACGGAATAGCACTGCAAGAGGAAAAACATCCGTCTCGCGCCTAACGTGAGCTCTATGACTCGGGTAGCGAATGTCCTTGGGCGGATGTCCCCATGGCACCGATTCCCGCTACCGGGGAAAATTCTTTGCCCCGAAAGCCCGAAAGGATAAGGAGGCGAACAAATTACCCGTGGTTTAAAGTGAACAACGAGGCATGACAGTTTTTCCGATTAGAGGACATCCTCTTCTACCTCGCTCAACAATGTCTTCGAGTGGTTGGATGGCTGGCGTTGATGGGCCGAACGTTAGGAAGGATCTAACCGTCTTTTGGTATTATTCGAAGCTTCCTCCAGGTTCCTATCCAGGAATGCTATCAAATGGCAAATGGCGTAATTTTTTTTTGTTGCTCTCGTTCCACCCTTAAACTCCACTCTGTTTTGTCTACTAGCGAAAGGCAAAGAAAGCATCGGAAAAAAAAATCCATTGCTTCTTCCAAAATCGATTCGGAGAACTTTGGCTTCGTTCTGAAAATAGGGATACAGGGGAAAAAAACACACAAACTTTTTGTTCCCGCTACGTGTTCGCGTGTTCGCCTCGATTTTGCTATTAATCAGTGGATTAAAGTGTGATGAAAAAGCAAATCGCAAAGCTCGCACCGCCACTATTGTGCGAGCTCGCGGGTACGGGATTAAGGGAAGTTAATAGGAATTGTGGTAGAAACAACCACGGTTCGGTTCGTCAATCCGCGAACGCTGGAATCGATTGGGTAATGGATCGGTTGCTTTAGCCGGCAGTAGCTTAGCATATCGACAATCCATGACGTTGCTGAACATGGCAAATAAAGATTGTAAAACGCTTTCCCTAGTCTCCGAAGGAGGTGGATTCACTTCGAAAGATTGTGTTTTTTTTAGATACAAAGGATTAGTCATATTAATAGTGAGATTAGTTGAATGTTATGTTCAAATTCGAAAATTGGAAAGGGCATCGTTAGAAAGAATGTTAAATAAAATAATAATTTAAAAATGAATTCTCTACAACAAAGAGATTATTAGCTGGAATGATGTTTGTAACTGATTTTAGAAAAAAAAAATGAACATCTTTAATCGTTGAAGTATAAGCAATACGATCAATGGGGTTCGACATGAATGAAAAAAAACTACAGAAGTATCTAGAAGAAGTGCTTAAGTAAAATAGGCGAAACCCGGCTATCTCGAATGGTAGACGTTGATTAGATTTAGTATTGCAGTTTAACATTGGAGCTGCAGGACCAGTCATTAGCGACGCTTCATTTCCATTACATTTTTGCGTTAAACAATTCTTAAGTAGACTAGGGGTAAATAGGTTAGGGGAGGTGTAGGGTAAATTGGAAACTGTAAATTTAACCCCTTAGACGAGTTCGAGAAAACAATCCAAAATTCTGTTGGTGTCCTATAAGGAAAGAAGCCACAAAGTGGTCTTTGTTTCCTAGTCGTTTTTACATGAGAGAAGTCCGAAAGCGCGCTTTTCGCCCTTACTTTTACTGTTTTTCCCGCGGTTTCCCTTTATGTCGACTCCTTTCACCGTGTTCCATCTTAGGCAATGACTCATGTATAACGAGTGCTTATCCTTGTCTTGCTTCCTTTATCTTATCGCTTAATTTAGCCGTTGGTAAATTTGCGGAAACTATTTCACTGGGCATACACCAGATCATGAATCAATATTTAAAAAGACATTTTCAGTGTCAGTGGAAGCAAATGGCACAGCTTGACGAAGAAAACAACTCAAAGCGGAAACTTAGAAAATCACTGCTAGACTGAATTATATCCGACTTCACAAAATACCTGTATTGGGATAGAGAAGAGTAAACAACAAGACATGATTTAATAATATTTAAGGCCAATCGTGACTTACATCTCGATAATATTTATCATCATCTCAGTTTTTAATTATACTAGTTCATAGCCCGGAACACATTCCTGGAATGCAAGCCTACTCCGGGGATTGGAACTCTGCAACGTTTCGAAGTACAAATGTAGGAAGTTTCTAGAAAAAAGATAGTCATTTAGAACAATCGGAATATGAGAACCGACTGATCTAGAACCTATTGAAGGCTTGGTAGGTGTTATACCACTTCTAAGAATCAGTTCTTGATGATCTCCTTCAAAAACTCAGTTCTAGTGATATCCTTGTGGTGAATATTAGATGGTCCATAGAACATTGGACATCATCACTTGTATATATTTACCACAGTGTCCCCACAGTTTTGGCCCCCGACCCTGACGTTGTTTCTCAAATGCATTCAGAAATGTTCCTGTCCCATATTATAAATTAAATTGCCATTTTCTAGGCAATATTAGCTTTTGTCTGTTGCACTGTTGTCCATGGAATTTTGGAACGTGTACAAAAGATGTGATCATGAGGGTTAGATGGAATTGTAAAGAAAATAAGTTGCAATTTTTCTTTGAAAATTATTTACAAAAGATAGAAGTGAATAATGAAATAAGGCAAACATCTAACAAGACACCTTCTGGGAAATGGTATTATGTGCGAGACATGTTTAACATTTTAAGGCATGTTTGTTTATGGATGTGTTGTATCTATGAGTAAAGGTAAGTAGTAAGAGTTGTGATTTTTTTACGGAAATGTGACATGAAAGCAGTACGACTACTATTTATAAATATTGGATTTAGATTAATTTTGCATCAGGTAAATAATCTACATTCTAAATGCCTTTCATGGGTAATTCTACCCTGATCGACCAGGTAAAAAAGATGCCAAGCTACTTGCAAATTCACCAATGGTCTGAAATTGGAATATTGGCTATTTCTCTCTGCTCTGGGAAAATGATTGTTTTATCAACTTTTCTTTCATGAATAATTTTTCTCACCTTAAGCCTATGGTGTCATCGTCGACTCCGGTTGTCCATACTGATGTAATCGCCCTCATTCGATCTGTCGATGTGAAACGATGCGGACCGTGTACCGAACCAAGGCATCCTCCACACCCAAACTACCATCTCTTGCCTCAGCGCGGTAATTGAAACATATCCCCAGGAGCTTTTAACGAGTCACTTTCACATATGCGTCACGTAGCCGCCTAATCTTCCGCCCCGGGGTTCCTTTTTCAATTTAGCCCAGCCCGGTTCAACTCTTTGGACGTGGAGCGTTCCGAGATCCTTGAGACAATTTCTTCCGCTTTCTTGCACATCAACGCACCACATACATACGGCCGGCAATGACACTTTGCTTTTCAGTTCGACCCCGTTTGCTGGGCTGATATTTTCGACCACGAGGGAGCAAAGGCAAAAAAGGGGCAATGTTTCACCTCGAGGGAATCTTCGGGTGTGGTGCGGCAAAATGGAGAACACGAAGAAACTTTCGCATCGGTGAATAGCGATGGAGAAAGTATAATTTAATTTATTTGGCCGTCGATGATACTTGTCTATGCCCGGGGTGCCTTCAGTTTGTCGTTCGGTACCCGGAGGCGGGTTCCGTTCCGGTTTTGCCCAAAGACGGCGATGCTGTCGATGGGCTGCCTGNCACTTTGCTTTTCAGTTCGACCCCGTTTGCTGGGCTGATATTTTCGACCACGAGGGAGCAAAGGCAAAAAAGGGGGAAATGCTTCACCTCGAGGAAATCTTGGGGTGTGGTGCGGCAAAATGGAGAACACGAAGAAACTTTCGCATCGGTGAATAGCGATGGAGAAAGTATAATTTAATTTATTTGGCCGTCGATGATACTTGTCTATGCCCGGGGTGCCTTCAGTTTGTCGTTCGGTACCCGGAGGCGGGTTCCGTTCCGGTTTTGCCCAAAGACGGCGATGCTGTCGATGGGCTGCCTGTTTTCCTGCAAGGGAAAGGAAAGCGACCCAAGCCTAGTGTGTTGACGATATCATTCATGCGCCAACTTGAAGTATTTGCGGGGCCTTTCAGCGTTGTTTCGCAAGCCGCCTGGAAGGAGACGTTCCGCTATGCGCCTGATCGACCGTACCGTAGTGTGGTTTTCCCATGCAGCCTAAAGGTCAAACGGTAGCGTATGGGGCTCGTGTCTTCGCCGAAGTGGTGTTTTGTGCAGCATCGAAGGAATTTTACATCCGACTTCGATTGCGGCAGACGCGAGCGGACGAAGAATAATGATGATGCCCACTTTTGATGAAAGTATCCGCTTTCTAGAAATGCTGAGCAATGATTTTTCTTTCCATTGGCTTTTCACTGTTTGAGCCGAAAAAAAAAGAATCGCTCCCGCTCTCTCTCTATGATTCTTGGAAAATATTTATGGCCGGGGTTCGGGAGAAACATCTGAAGCAATGAAAATTTATAGAAAAATTAGCATACCAAAGCATAGACTGTATGATGCTTCAATATTAGGCACACACATACATACATCGGCCATGATGGAAAAGGCACTCTAGTTTTCCTTTCGGCATTAGCAGAACGGATCCTTGAGTCGACCGCTGGAGCCACTCTTCGATGTACATCTTCCGTTTTGATTACATCCGGCGGAAACTCTGATGGTCAAACATTATTCATCTGTTTGATGTTTGATGGATATTTAAATATCATTAGAAGGTGATGCATGCAGGAAGTATTTGCAGCATTTGTTTTTTTTTATTATCTTTTGTCGGAATTGAGAGAGTGTGAAGTTAATGAAGATTTTCTAATGATTCCATAATGAGGAATGGTATGTCTCACTTGAGTGAATCATACACAACATTCCGGAAATTTGTGTTTTTAAAGCATCTTGGGCTGTTCAATTTTATTCATTCAATTGATATCTTTATAGATTCACTTTTAAAGGCTATTTTTATTTTTTTGTTTACTTCTTCTACTTCTTTTTCTTGTTCTTCTTCTTCTTCTTCTTCTTCTTTTTTATGCTGCTTTAAACGATTGCAATCATTCTTTCTAATATTTATGATATGATGTGTGAGTCATCTGTGAATGAGGATGACGATAGTTTTGATGACTACTTATTATTTATTATTTATTATTTATTTTTTACTATGTATTACCTTATTTTATTTATTTTTTATTACTTGTTATTTGTTGTTTATTATTTATTATTTATTATTTGTTTTTATATTTCTTTTACCATCTTCAGGATTTCATCACCGATTGCATTTCAGACAAGGCTTATTATGCTTATTATGTATAGCAAGCTTCGGTTCTGATCAATAACAATCAATACTCAATTTTCAATTCTATAATATAACATATTATGCCCCGTTTTTCAATATGTTTTGGCTTCGCGCTCGCCTAAGAAATAACTTACTACTAACTTATATGTGTTTCGTTAAAAAATTCGGTGACAACCATCTGTCGGATTTTAAACCCCAACTATTTTGAGTATGCAGCAATATGCGATGACTATTGATCCAAGCATGAAATGACATTGAAAGCCTATAAAATGACAAGTTCTATGAGTTTTAAAATAACTTAACTAAAAATTAGATTCAACCTTCTCTAGCAGGTTTACCTTGTCATTAGAATAATACCGGACAACTCAGCCAAAAGTAAGGGCGTTTTTTGGCAGTTTTCGAGTTCGTAGAAGTTAGATTAATTAAGATTGAATGATGGAGTATATTACGATATTTGATTTCATTCAAACATAAAAAAACAGATTCCTATAAAAGTGAATCCCAAACTAAACGTAAGACACAGATGAGCGTAACGAATTAAAAACAGGGATCAAACATCATACTTGAAACCCCTAAGTACCAACTTCATCAGAACGAGCCAAAGTTCCTACCGTCCACAATTGGGCCGATTTTCATCCCCGCAACGAATAACCAAGATAATAATAATTAATTTGCAAACTACGGCCCCTTATGAATAACAAATGAGTGAAGCACGAGCGTAGTTTCGCCTTCCGGCATCTTCGGGTCCGAATGCTTTAGACGGCTTAAGCGGCACAAGGAAGGATGGACCAATTTCACCTCGCACATCGATGTCTTGTGTTTTTCTGGCCAGCGAAAGTGGAAAGACGAAACGATAGAATAAAAAACAATCCTCATTAATCTTGGATGCCGTTGGATGCCGTTGAAAGGCGAAACTAGCCGTTCGCAAAAGAGGAAAATTCCTTTTCACAAGGTTTCGTTCGAGGGCACTTGAACGGTTGGGCTGTGCTTNAGGGTACGCAATTTTTAACTCGCGTCACCCGCCTGATGAGACGGGCGCTTTTTTGTTGTTATTCGTGAGTGGTGCGGTTAGGAAGAAGCATGTACTGAATTGTGTTGCCAGCGTTGAATGTATAATTTTTCGGTACGCATAGCAAATGGCAAACGGGTGGTGGATGGGGGACGGAAAGCGATCTAATCTAGTTCCTGAAGGATCGTAAAATCATGACAACAACGGGTATGACAACAGCACCAGTACCATCATCAATGGTTGGCGCATTTCGGTGAGGAGAATGTTAATTTGTTTGAGTTTTTATATTGTTTTTTTTTTTGCGGTGCAGGACTAGATGTGGTTGTAATGTCTATTTTCTTCTTATCACAAATGGTTAAGTAATGATTTCGTGATAAAAATAAGAGATGTTAAGAGGTGTTTTTGGGTAAATAAATTAGTTAAGTTTAGTAGTATTTACTATTGTCACGCAATGGAAAACCAGCATTTTAAAAATAATTTCTTTCAGTTATGAAGTTTTTTTTAAAGATCTGTGCTGCTCTGCTTCCACTTGTAGTACAATCCTCATAATCCATTGTTGTGTTGTTTGTAAGTATTTTTACACAATCGCTAAAAAATTCTCTTGTAGCTCATATATTGTCGAATGTATTTACTTTTGAGGAAGAAGTTGACATGAGCTCTTGGGTCACCTGGGCTACTTGAAGGTATCAAAACGATTGTGTTTTCGTGGGTTCGATTTTTTTTGTTTTCAAATTTAACTCACCTTATAATATGATCAAATTGCATGCTTCACTGCAAGCTATATAAAGCCTATATAAGCTGACAACTAATGATTAATAATATTAAGCCATGACTCATCGGTTCACTGCCCATCGACCAGAAAGAGAAGATTCCTATTTTTGTTGCTATAAATATTCTATTTTCTTAAACTTGTGATCTTTTAATAAAGACTACTTTTGCTAAATCTACCGCATGATATTGTTCTTCCAAGAAAACTCAAACATGATTTGTAATGTATGAATAAAAAAATGAAAGAATAGCAAAAAAAGTATATAATGTTAATCTAAATTTTGAAGAAAAGAAACAAATTTCTTTTGTTTATCATTTCCACCAGATGTGCCACTGATTCTTTGGATGTAGTTTAAGTGTTTAATTTTGTTCTCAACCATGCATTCTACTTGCCTCGCCGTTAGTGGTACGTTTATAACGTTTTATATAAAAAATGTATGGATTTTACTTAAAATTTGCCTTGAATTCTTTATTAAAAATCTTGAATGCTAGGCATCTTTAATTCTGTTTGAAATTTTGTAAAAAATTGTAATATAGCCTTGATGTTAACTTTAAACTATAATATTTTTTATATTTTAATCAACAATTGATTTCTTGCTAAATCATCGAATAGCACAGTGATCAGACGATGCAAAAACAATATTACAAAATATAGTATCGGTGCCATAATCTAGAGTGTTTCAAGAGAACAAAAACCAGACGCATAAATAATTCAAAAAACAGAATCCAAAGCACAACGCAACGTAACATAACTAACTTAAGCTGTAAGGTGCGGTTCGGTGGAGAGTTTCTAACCAGTGGCGTTCGGTCGAAAAGCATTCGAACATTTAGTCATCAGTTGGGAATGTCAAGCACGAGTCTTTGCAGGCAACATTCGCACGGTGAGTGTGCAACCGTGCCGTGAGCTTAAAATTTGGAGATATGGAATTAACAAAAACGAACA
>CM028126.1:23970773-23985952 GCA_016254315.1 Anopheles parensis
GGATGTCGTGTTTATTTTCTTAAAACCGATGCTTTTGCCCGGGTCAGGCGACACTTCTCTCTCGCTCTCTCTCTGCGCTCAAAATCTATTGCGTACGAGGTAATGTTTGCGAGTGTTTGCACAGATGGTACCGAAGAATGACAGCATTCGGCTTGGTCACAACAGACAGCAGAAGGAGGTTTTCTGCAGCGTTTCTGCTGCTCATTAAGCGAGTGTGGTTGAAGATGAAGAGAGTAATTTTAAAGGGAGCATGATTAAAGTAGATATGAAGAAGCAAAATCAATTAAACCTAATTGTTTAATTATTATCACTTCTCTACAAAAATCTTCATTGGTCTGTCCATTAAGAGACATTAAACTATTTATTTTTATTAATAGAAAATTTACTTAGTTTCGGAATGAAATTTTGATTTTAAGTGCTTTTATACTGAAATTGATTGAAAAAAACCTAGTTCGAAAAAAAGTCTTACTTCAAATTTTTAATTGAAAAATGATAAAAATGTGTTAAAATTTGAATGATTTCAACTTTAAAATTGATAAAATTCTCATTCTCTGGGAAATCGAAACTTTGTCGAGTAAAATACTGAAGGAACGTTCAAATGAGAAAGTTTAAATTACATCGGTCGCATGTAATGCAGTGCAGCAATGCCAAATGCATAAATAAAATGGCTTCACTTTACACTACGTGATACTACATCCACAAATCTACTTCATTGCAGAACGGAAGTTGACCCGGTGGAAATGGAACCAAGGGGTATCGGGTTCTATCTGTGGAAGAAATATTGGTAACCATTGCTTCTACTATTTGGCAGAGAAGAAGAAACTGACTTTTGCTGTTTTTTGGGAGAAAAGAAAACAACGAAAAACATTCGAAAACTACAATGTATCGGAGGTCATCATCGGAAGCAGACAGACATAAGCCGGGCCGTCCTGTCTACGGTTGCCAGTTTGCTAGATGCACCTTTACAGCTGCATTACAACAAGGCACGGGTTCACTTTCCTAAGCAGCTTCACCGATGCACAAACACATGCTAAAAGATGGAAAAAAAATACGAAAAAGAGCACACAGAAAGCTTCAACTCATCTCACTTCAAATCGTTCGATGCTGTCAGGAAAGCAAGGGAAAACTTTTCTTGAGGGAAACAACATTTTGCATCCTCAAAATTCAAACCTCAATTCGAAAAAAAAGGCCAGTAAAGAAAAGGGGGGCGGGAAAAAAGAGTTGAGGTGAATTGAAAGCAAAAGCTTCGAGATACAAATTCCATGTCGGTGGAAATGTTTCTATGGTAACTAGAAAAAAAAAAGCAGAAGCAGCCAGGGAGGGAAATAAAACGGTTGTTCTATTGAGCGGATGTGTAAGAGAGATTTCAACGAAACGACAAACACAAAATCCCTGTTCAAAATGAAACGATTTCAGGAAACGTGTTCTACAGTGGATTGTCCTTGGTTTTTTGGTGAAATTGAAAACAAAACCGTACCAAAAGACCATAAGCATGGGCAAGGAAGTATTACGTGAAGGCTTACTGTAAGTATATTGGAAATTTTGTGCATGTGTGTGTGTATGGAACTTTGGAACATGCAACATTGATTAAATATCGATGTACCTTTGTAGCATTACAAACATTGCAGCATTCTAAAATGCAATGACATCATTGTCTTTCACCAAGTGTTCTCCCAGATCGATACTTAGTGAAACCCCGTGCCCGTCTGGGCAAACAGTGCAGCGAGCCATATTAAAAAACTACAAGTGCAACAAAACAAATGTTTGAAGCGTTTATTGAATTTACCTCCTTGGCATAGTACATCGGACATACACACAAAAACGAAATTACATTACATCAACGAATTCATCACAAAAACTCTGAACTCATATAAAGATAAATGTACTACTAGCCCTTTAAGAATAGTAAATAGACTAAATTTATGATATGACAGTAGTTAAGTTACAGGAATATAATGAAAAAATGATGGAATATAAAACTATTTTTGTAAATTTTGTATGATTTTTTTGTTAATTTTGTAATGTTTTTTGTAAATTTTTCCCTACGGTGAACCTCAAAAATCTATAGTAAACGTCTCAAAAATGTTAATGATAAAACAGATTAATAATTATTGTGTTAAGGTTAGAGAACTAAAAACCGGTATCAATATGAATTCAAAAATGTAAACTAGCATTAGCAATGAAATAAATATCTATCCATCCATCCATCATACTAAGTGAAACGGAATATTCGCTTTACTGTTCCAAAAAAGTAACGTTTCTAAGTAAATATTTGTCTTTAATGAAATGAAAGTTAATATTTTCTACTGCAATACACTTCAAAGTTTAATTAGAAAATTGCCCTCACAATCTCTTTGATTTCGCATCCTATCTAAGAGGATAAAAAACAATATTTCGATTGATGTAAATATTTGCCCAAAGGAGCTTTTGCATGGCCGTAAGTGCGTTTGCCGTTCGCGGGAGTCATTTAATTAATGATAATTGATAAAGAGTAATACCGTGTACGGGCACTTTCACATTAATTGACACTAGATGTGGTTAAATTAATTTGTGTAACCATATTTCTGGAATGGATGAGGAACTGTAATTAATTGATGAGATCATTCGGGTTGAGTGTGAGTTAAACATTAGCTAGGTAATTGCTTGATTTGTGTGTTTCAACAGAAACAATTATTAAATTGAAAAGTTCGCTTAAACTCATACACTTTAAGGGTGTTTCAAGATATTTAAATCTTGATCTGATAATTTATTTTTGAAAAATCCCAACCATTACAAAAACAAAGGAAGGGTGAATCCCGTTTTTTTTTTTGCAGAAAGATACTGGGAACTTACGGAATACAAGAATACACATCCTCTTCACAGGGTCACAATAAAGTCAATGGTTCTTTAGCAAACGACAATTGCGTCGCAGTTTGTTTGCACTCCCGCCAAGGATAACGATGGGATATAATGAACGGTTTAGATAGCAAGAAAAAAAAAACATCTTACATAAAACAATAGATGGAAATGACATTGGCACGCACGTACAAACACACCCATTACCACTGTCAGGAAATGGTTCATTATAGTTCTGCACTTCCGGTCTCTCTCTCTCGCTCCGGCCAATACAACGACCGTCCGAGAATATAGCCGGTGCGCAACTACTGAAAGCAATTAAAGTTATACGTTTGGCCGCGCACGATTCCGCTGCAGTTGTGATTGTAATCTTTGCCGAATGGTGTGTCCGTTTCCTTCGGGCTTTCCCTCGCATAAAAATGCTAAAATGGTTTTAATACAATAGAAAGCACACACAGAAAAAAATAGAACACTTAAGACGAAACCAAACACGAAACAGAGGAATTGTCGCGGTCCGAGGGGAAGAGGTTCCCATTGTCATAACAAAAAACAGGGAGTGCCAAGAAATCGCCGGTAACGCAACACTAAGGCGACGCATCGCCATCGGTTAGTTCGGTTGGATGAATATTGAAATTGGTTTTGAACCCGTTAACCGTTCCGGCAGGAACTGGTTTTGCCTCCGAAAACTGTCAGCTGCAAGCATTGAAATGTGATGGTGGGGGGGAATAAGGCGAAACCCAGGGGGCGAGGTTTCTTTGTTCCAGTGTGTTCCAGAGAAAAAAAAACAGTCAAACCACCGTTTTCCCGTATTCATGAGCGAAGAAGTTGACGCCAGCCAGGGGTTTGTGCGCTATATTATTCATGCTTTAATTGACACTGAAGTGTCATGTTGTGTAAGTTATAATTTCCCCAACCGTGCTTCAAGGATTTTTGTGGTTTTCGAATGCGAAGTAAGAAAAGCGAAATCTTCGCTCGGTTCATGGAAACTTCCGATCGTTGTCCGGGTTTTTTCCGGCTGCAACTGACAAAAACTGTGAATGCGAGTTTCTAGCTCATGTTAGTGACCGTTTCGTTGACCGACTTGTTGGATTAGTTGCTTGGACCGGGAAGGCCGGGGCACACCATCATGGATCAAAGTTTCCGCGAAAGCCAGAGCTATGTTCCTTCGCAAACCGCAAACAATCGGGTTCGGGATGGATCTAACCGATGGGGAAAACTGGCTGACTGTCCCGCTGACTGTGAGTTTGCGGTGAGTTTTGTGTGACAGTTCCGCACCGTTGGCGTGCAGCACCAGCGCGATATCCATTATTCACCGGCATCGAAGACAAGCGTGGGATGATTGAGCGGATTGGAACTGGGCCAGTTTCATTAGAGCTGTCAGTGACAGGACAAAGTCCTGTCGCCACTCCGCATTATGTCCTGTTAATGTTTTTGCTTCCAGTCCTCTCCCTTCCCTTTCACTCTTCCTTGGAGTGTCGTTTGTCGTGAAGACGTCATGACGCGTTCGGGAATGTCGGGGACAGTAGAGTTTTGTTTGTGAAATTGCTTCCGCAAAGTGCGAAGGAGAGTTATAATAATAAAATTATAAAGCATGAAGGTGTCTCCAGAAGACAATTCCTTGCTGATGAATTAATTTAATAGTTCAGTTATTATCCTAACAGGATTTCTTCCTCCATATGCTTTTTATGTTACAAATAGTAGATATCTGTTAAAATAATAAAATTATATAAACGTGTTATACTTACCAAATACAGTGCGGATGAATGCTCCATCAGTGCTGAACAGCAACCAAGGAAGGAGAATATCATAACCAATGCACCAGCAGCGATCAGGATGTACACTCCGATGTAATATTCGTACACTTCCAAGATGGCGATCCATTCATCGAATCCCGGCTCTGCCCGTATAAAGATGGTAAACGCAAACAGGCCAGCACCAACGATCTGAAACACAAACGATGCGAAAGAAAAGCATGCATGATTGGTACATATTCACACACGGAACGTACAACTCAAGAACACGATTTAGATGAAGATAAGCTAAAACTGACCATACTGCTGGCAAAAAAAAAATCCCCACCCCGAACTGCATGCCAAACGAATGGTTATGTGTAATGGAAAAACAGGAAATAATTTGCATTTCGCCTGTTCGCTTACTGTTGACGTCTGTTTTCCTGGATTTCGTTACAAAACACTTTTTTTGCTTTCGCTGCAGTTCCTTTTGCAGTATTCTGGTTGGAAATATTTTACAAACTGTGCACTGTGACTTCTATTACCATTGTTCGATCGACACTTTCGTTCGTGAAAGAAAGGAGGAGCACAGGGGAGAGAGAGAGAGAGAGAAAGAAAAAATTATAATCTCTACCAAACGTTCATTTCGTGGCTTTCGAGTTCGATCGACCGTAAAGTACCAGGCGTCTCCATGATCGACGCGTTTCCATGGAGTACTGGGCGCCTCCATGATCGTCTTCCGCACGATAACGTTTCTCCGGGCGGGTCTTGCTCGTCTACCAGCAACCACAAGCAGGCAAGCGTTAAACAACAATACAATTTATCTCTGTTCCACTGTCAAACCGGTACGGAAATGGACGGTTTTGTGCTGAAATAAGCTAACGTACTGTAGTAGCAGGATTTTTTTCTTTCTCTAACCTTTCTTGCTTTTCTTCCGTGTGTATATATTGCTGTGAATGCGATTGGAAATTGCATCTCAGCGCGTGCGACAGGGAGAAAACATTATGTAAATCAGCATGAAGTGAACATTTTCCGGGCTGCTTCTTAAACAAATGATAGTTTCCATTAGCTGGCGAGAAAGCATGGAAAGCAAACGGTACGGCAATTTGCTGTCCAGTCTCGGTGGTTCTGCCAATAAGTCGTGCGGGAATAGTGTTTTTTTTTTTGTAAAACCGCTGTGCATCTCTGATCCGTTTTTGGTGGGTTTTGCTTGTTTCCAACCAAACACCCTTTGTGAGTTGGTGTCTGGTTTTATGCATGGATGATTGTTCTTTTACCCATCGATTCCTTATGGGGGTTTAGATTTACATTTTCCCTGTGTTGAACCGACACCATGCTAGAAGGGTGTTTTTTTTCACTTGCTTACGTGCTCCGGTTCAACGATCGATGTCGATGGACTGCAGAGAAAGAGACCACTAGTCGTTGGTGACAATGGTATAATGTGTATTCAGTATGCATTTCGTTGCAGCTGTATATTTAACATTTGTTTTGTGAATGTTTTTTTTTGCTTCTATTTTTAGTACGTGATTTTCGTTCTTTAATTTTATGAACTATTTCTAGAAATAAAATTGTTAATTCTGTACATTGCATTAATAGTTATGAATGTTAAATAAGAAAACCAAATCAATTAAAGCTATAACTTTCAAAGAATATTCACTTGTTTTTGTTAAAAAGTAAACGTACAGAGTTTCATAGTTCATGTGTTCGATAATATTTCATTTTAAAACGTATTAAGTGATAATTATATCGGAGATATTAACTGTTTTTTGTCATAGGAAATAAAGCTTTAATATTTAAAAAGGATAACGTGTTGGTAATTGACAAAACGGCCTACTCTTAGATACAACTTTTTCCCTTCTGTGCAAAGTTTGTTCGTGGTTCGTGTATTATACTTGGATCCTCAACGAGCAATGTCACCAATTGTGAGTAGTTTTTCCTTCATGCCTACGGCAGTCAACCGCCAAATTCATAAAATTTCAAGCGATAAATGTAATGATGGTCTGTTGTTCCACTTAAGTTGTTTAATGTTTCGATACGCTTCAGAAGTTATATTGTTCGATTCCATTTTCATTACAACAAAGTTATACTATGCAGTTATTAAATCACTATTAAATTCTGATAATTTTTCACAGCACTGTGACGGAACCGTACTAACTGAATAAAGAAAGATCACTGATCTGACAAAACGGTTTGTTTACTACTTGTCACATTTAGGTTCTATTGACATTTGCAATACGTCACAATCGACCAACAATTCTAGTTGGCGTCATATGTAGACAAAAATAAGAACGTAAAATAAACCATTCAATTCAATTTGATTTGCTTTTTGTATTGTGTGGATATTACAGACACAGCGTTTATTAAAATTACTTTCTTCGGTTACACAACTAGAAAAAAAACCCAGTATTTCTCCATTATACCGTTCGTTTTGTTCGACATTTGAAAGAAAATGCTCGGTTGTGTATGTGTTAAACGGCGCCAGTTCCACAGGACAGAACCGAGTATCAAATCCCATCCGGACCCTGTCCTCCCGTAGCAAAGACTGACTATCCAGCTAAGTGGTAAACATAAGTCTAGTAAGCCAGAAATGGCCGGCGTGACCTTAGAGGTCTTTAAGCCAAGACGCATCATGTGAATTCGGAACATTGCTACACCCTCATAACGTTTGTGAACAATGGAAGAAAAATGTGGATTATCTACGATGTACAGTCTGCAACAAACAACTTCGATTTCCGTGTTCATGGTGCACATTGATCAATAGATCCCTCGAACCGTGCTTGGCTTTTAAGGAAAACAATGGCAGATATAGACACTACCACTGTTCCAAAAAGGAAAATTGTTATTATAAATTGAATCATATATGTAGATTGCTTCGATATCCAGCATCTAGCTGCTTAAGGTTTCGTCATATGACTTGTATTGGGCTAGTAGCTGTAAGTTTCGACTGTCGAACGAAAGTTTCGTATGACTTGAATCGTGCGGGCTTCGACATCCGGGACTCGATTTTTACCCGTTCTCTTCAATTTCTCACCCAATTGAAACGCGAGGCTGATAAAACAGGATTGAGGATGAATGCGACATAGACAAAGTACCTGCTTGCCGGAGGCTCTGACCGTGGTAGAGCCCGACTCGGAAGCAGAGTATCAGTTGACGGCGACGATCTCGAGGTGGTAGAGGAGTTCTGCTACCTTAGTACGATCGTAACTTCAGACAACAACATGATCAGCGAAATCCGAAAGCGCATTGTTCAGGGAAATCGTGCCTACTACGGGCTCCACAAACTCCTGCGATCCAGAAGGCTCCAGCAACACACGAAATGCACGATATATCGCACACTAATACGTCCAGTAGTCCTCTACGGGTACGAGTCCTGGACTCTGCTAACGGAGGATGCCAATGCACTCGCTATTTTCGAACGGCGGGTGCTAAGGACTATCTTTGGCGGTGTGTGCGAGCAGGGCGTGTGGAGGCCATGTCTACACGACGTGCTCGACCATGAGCAGGCCAGAAATTAGGATGATGATGACTTGAATCGGACTGGTAGCTGGAGTGTTCGACGCATTCTATCTGGTTTTTGGGGTAATGAATTGTTGTACTGGTTCTTCTGTCACGGGACGTTCTTCAGATTCTTCTGCCACGATACTGGATTCTATAGCTGATTCTGGAACTGTAGAACTCCGTAGGTTTGGAACTCCAACATATTTCACTTGTGGTTAGGATAACGGTTTGCACTGGAATGAATTTCCTACCCATGTACAATGGTTACTTAGATATTTTTCTAACATGCCGATTGCTATATTCGCAACAACCCGACTACTAGATTCGCAACATGAACTATATGTTCCGTAGCCAAAGCTCTTTGCATTAAGCAGTTGCTACGCTATTATCCTTACAATCGTTACAACGTAAACGCCAACCGACACAAACATACACGTAACACTTTTTCTACGACGACATAAATCTCTTTTTGGGAGAGTTTATCGTTAAAAAAGTTAAAATATCAATCAAACGTTGATACTAAAGTATCAAATTACTTTTCTTTGTTTCTAAAATAACATTTATGTAACGTACAATCGCCTTCAATACCACTTCGCTTTGAATATTTTAAATTAATTTAAACATTCAATAAGCAGATTCGATCGTTCAAAAAACCCCTTTCCAACAAAAGGTTCTAACACTGAGAATCCTTTACCTAAACACAGTCTGCTCACAAAAGGCCGTTGATGAAATTCAAATGTGAACATTGTGCAAAGTACGGCACAGGTAAAATACCATATGCAAAGTTAAGAGTTTGCCTATTTCGAGTGATTGTTATCTAAACCATATATGGCTTAGTTTAGTTTTACCCTCGGTTACTACGCAATCATATCTGGCAGGAAGGTTTCTTATCAGCTGCTTCACAATCAAAGGTGTGTTTCTATTGCTTTTTCCTCTCGGGTTCGGGTCACACCTTCGGTCAGGTCAGGTTCGTGCTTAGTTAGGAACAGAAAAAAGGAAATAGTCGCGTTTGTGTCGAACCACACGGGTAGCTTATTTCATATGCATTGAAATGGAAAGGTTGTGTCGAATTTTTAATCAACCCCCAATTCGAATTATCATACCGTGGGAAGCATTGAAAGGATAAGGATTCGAAAAAATAATTTTAAAAATGACAAAACGCTACTTATTCATCACGCAGTTTTGGTTATTTTAACGTATTTTTAGGAGTCTTCAAACTATTCGGAAGAGATTTTCTGCTATATAAAATACTGAAAATCCGTCAGTACTCGCGACACTGGACATACTTTGATCCTGTTCCGTGTCTGCTTTCTAAATTATTCCCTAGGAGCCACTGCCTTTTGAGCATCCAACCAAGGCAGCTCATTTATATTCAACCCACACACACACGCGTACTGTCCGGATCGGCCTTTTGCCCGTTTTATCATTCCACGTAATGGTATGGTTCAATTCTTTCGCAGCACATTAATGTGCCTGTTCGTTTCTCATACGCGAACCATCGTATGGTTTTATACGACGATATACACGTGTTTCTGTTCCAGCGCCTCAAAAGCCATTGACCTGTTATGGTTATTTTCAGGTTTTTCTTTCCGTTTTTTTTCTCTGTGAAAAAACACCTCCATCGATGACGGGAGCAAATCCTTCGGGAGCTCAATTATTCGTAAATTTATCTACCTTCCATCCATTGGGTTTTCGGCGCAAAAAACTAGTTTCCGTTGTTGCTGATGGAGATGAATATCCCTGTGTCCGGATGCCCTCCGGGAGCATTGTTTGATTGCGCCCAAGACATGGAAGACACCCAAAAGTCACACCGCCCCCCAAAAAAAGCACTGAATGCGGTGCGTGTTCGATCCTCACTCAACACTTTGGAGGACAACGGGTACGAAGGATGCGATTTGGTCATTTTCTGCTTTTCAACAAGCAAATAGAAGCCAATGTGGGATAATATAAATTTCACATCACAAATGGAACGAATAAAACGGAGGCACAGCACGGTGTCAGACACGGTGAATTCCCCACGGTGGGAGATGTTGTCGACCAACCCGAGACGATGGACGTGACTTCTTCTTCTGCTTCCTTCCTCGGTCGGGGGAGTTGTGGAAATGGTGAAAAGTTATTTTATTTAATAGAACCGACCCCACCTATCCAAAAACCCCTTATTTCGATGCAACACCAAACAAAAAGCATCCCTTCGTAAAATGTAAGGCCACTCCTGGCATGCTTAATAAATTCCAGTCACATCGTCATTGCCAAAAACGATTCACATACCCGTATTTTCGGTGGCATGTATTATAGTTTCCCTTTTTCTATTCGGGCGCCCGAAAAAGCAGCATTCCCTCACTCTCTCCATTAGACAGTGTGCGTATAGAGTGGGCACCACGGGCGTCTAGCAAAATGAACGTCCTTTCATTTCGTTTGTGCCTGTGGCCCTTTCTTAAAGGCTTGTAGGCCGAAACTCATCTACATCCCATCTTCATCCTCCGGGTCGCGTGTCGGACCCATCTGGACACTTGACGAATCGGGTCGCAATATTAAGCCCCCAAGGGAAAGAGGCTTCTCTATTAAGGGGTGAGAGAGAGAGAGAACATTTCTGTGTGGAGGGAGTACAATAAAAAAAATGTGTGCAAATAGAAACGCAAAAAAGCATTTCCACTCATCAATCGCACTTGAACGATTGGATTTCGATTGGCGAGGTAGCTCATCAAGAGGCATCAAGAGATGGCCGTTTCGATGACTTTTGAAAGTTGATGAAAAAGCGAGCAATATTGCTCTATACACATCCTTTATTCCTTCCCCTTCCGGGGTGGGGGTGGGTACCATTGATTGAAACATTAGAATCGGATCCTTCTAGTAATAAAGGTTGTTTCGCATTTACAATCAATCTCAGCCCAAAAAAAAAGGAAGAAAGAGAAGAATGTAATCACCATTAGGAGAATATTTTCACTTTCCAAAAAAAACCCCAAAAAATGGAAATGAACTTCACTTGCGTACCCGATGAATGATAGTCTTAAGTTAGGCAAAGCTGAAAGGATAAAAGCAAAACCCCTCCCCACTTCCATTGCCATTTTTCTCACCGAAAGATCATCTCATTCTCGGTTGCGAATTGACNTAATAAAGGTTGTTTCGCATTTACAATCAATCTCAGCCCAAAATAAAAGGAAGAAAGAGAAGAATGTAATCACCATTAGGAGAATATTTTCACTTTCAAAAAAAAACCCCAAAAAATGGAAATGAACTTCACTTGCGTACCCGATGAATGATAGTCTTAAGTTAGGCAAAGCTGAAAGGATAAAAGCAAAACCCCTCCCCACTTCCATTGCCATTTTTCTCACCGAAAGATCATCTCATTCTCGGTTGCGAATTGACTGTGTGGTTAATGTGAGGAATTGTAGGCCAGCAATAAGGGTAACTCGTGAAGGTAAAGGACATCAGCTTGAGTGGTGATGTATAATGCCAGCAAAGATGGAAAGGATATCCCCGACGCACGACAGGCGGATTGGCTTTTTTTGGTTGTTGAGGGTCTGAATCGAGACGAAAGGCAAAAGGGCCTAGGGTAGTTTCAACTCGACCGACACTATCTCACCTCGTGTTACCGGATGACCTCCGTTCCGGACCAGATCGAAACATGTTACGCCAGGGTTTTTACGGAGGGAACGGAGGACGACGATTGTTGGGGTTATCCTTCTATTATTCATGCGATTGTCTCTAAAATCACGAAATGAGATTTATTTCCGAACCATTCCATTTTACCATACGGAACGATCCAACGGTGAACAGTAATAGAGAAATTGGACCTACTCTTTCCCTCTCTTTTCCCTTCCTTCATCATCCCCGCCCCCCCTCGCCCGTAACCGTAAATGCAAACCAACAAATCGTACCGTCCGGTTAGTTTCGTGTTCGCAATCTGTCAAACGAACGAGCAGCCCCATTCACCGCGGGGAATGGGGATGAACTGCTAAGTTTTCGGTAGGTTTTCCATCGCTTCCATCATCGGTGCCCGGTTTTTCCGGGACTGGTGAATTATTAACATTGGCTTTCCCTCTTTCCATTGAAACCCGTGTCCCCCCATTCGAGTGTATTTGAGTGGATTCACTGAAGCGTTGAATTCATTTTACTGTCCCTATATGAAGCTTCGGACGGGCGGGTCCGGGTCCCATCTTTTTAAGCTGAGGGTGAATGTGAATAGTGAAATGATTATGATTGGACAGATCTGGCAGATATGAAGATTGTGTCGAGTTTATGCAATCATTAGCATATTTTAAAAGCTGAATAGGATCGAATTACACGAAGTTAGTGGTGTACCAAATATGCTTAGTTATGGTTTTTTCGGCGTTTATATCGTGGTAACGAAAGTGTTTTGTAAGTTTTGTTTAATACTTTAGTTGAAAAAAAAATTCTAGGTGAGACGTGAAAAGCATAAACGATCAAATATATAACAATTGTTGCTATATATTTATTTTTATTGGAAGAAAATTTTGTTTCTTCTTGAAATCATGCTTTTCCGTTTTGTTTAAACATGATTAAACCCTATGAACTCTGCATTCACAGATATTTTAAAGTCAATAGTTTTGTTCATAACATTCAAAGGAATTCTTCTTCAAGTGTATACAGTGAAGTTCCATTAAGTCGAGTAAAATTGAAAAAAAAATTATTCTAAAATTTTCCTGTTTTCGTATTTATTAGCCTTCTCATAAAATGAAAAATTAAACAATTTAACTTAAATATGATGTGTGTTACGTGTTTTACTGTCTTGCAATTGTAAATAGGTTGTTTTAATGCTACGTGAATTATTAAAAATATAAATACACCTACTACTTTGACAATTATCAAACTTTTAATTGCCTTTGAAAGTGATCAACGGTCTCAAATAAATAATAATAAATGTAGTTTTTGGCAAACCCTGCAAAATGCAGCATTTAAAAAATTTAATTTCAATCGTTACATTCATTAATTCTACAAGCTTGTTCCTTAATTGCTTATTAATAAATTCTTTAAAAAAAGTTATTAAAAATATAATTATTTAAATCTTTTTATAGTTCTTCACTTTTTGAAATTGTTTGTAAAACTATGATTAAATAATGAAAATATAATTTTTAAACCCAACCAAAATTTTTTTAAAGCTTAAAAAAACATTAGGTCTTATAATTATGACACGCGCTGTACAAATAATTTCAAAGCTAGATTCAAATTTCAATGAATCAAATTCACTTCTAGTTTAATAAAAGGCAAACACCATTTAATCATCGAAAATCTCAACCCATGCTTGTCCCACAATTTTCACATTCAAATTGCAAACCACTGGCAGAACCAAATTTTGAGTTCCCAACCAATCCTTTGGTTAACCTTTCCCCAGCAGTATATGTGCAACAAAACAAATGGGAATGACAAATTAAATCATATCTCCAGCGTTTGTGGTTCTTTTTCTTTCCAGCCCATTGCACTGTCTCAAATTTTGCATACGATCGTGACAAAACCGCCGCGGAAACATCGGTCACGGAAGCAACCCAACCGTTTTAGTGTCACTTAGTGGTCAATAGTGATAACGCAGCAACCGCCTCCTGTGTTTTTTTTATGGCCGTTTCAAACAACTGCCCTGCCTCGTGCCTTCGACGGTCCGAACAATGAAATTCGATTAAAATTTTATTACTTTTCCAATCATTCAATGGGAGTGTTTCGGGTGGAACGAAGCACCGAACGGTGGATGGAAGGATGGTAGGAAAGGGCGGAGAGATTCACATCTTTTTCTCACCACCAAACTCACAAAACGTGTCGCAACAAACCATGCGGCGCATCCCATCCCATGTGGATGATTCCTTTTTTTTACATTTCTCCCTCCCAAAAAAAGAAATGAATTTCCACCATCACAACCCAAACAGGATGGGAAATGGTTTGAATTTCTGACCTACACCGGTAGGTGGCTGCTTTCTGCCCTTCACGCGCTTCACAATGTTTTACTGCGCTCAGTTTCCGATGTCATATTGTAGCTCATAAATAACTTCTTTTTTTTTTTTGGGTATGTGTTGTTCGCCTGCTGTAGTGGCGAGCGGTTGACAGTTTTGTTCTGGTTGAATGTAATTTTTTTTGCTCATATTCTTTTTTCATTTCTCACCAGCAAGCATCCCTGAATCCATTACTAAATGTCGGGAATGCAATCGGGTTTTTTTTTACAAATTTTGCGGGTGTGCAATGCAATAGTCTACAGTAGCCAACCAAACTGACCACCAAATATGGTAGCAAAAATCAAACACTTGAAGCGTTAACGTACGGTTCAACGGTTGCTAGAAAGCAATTCTCCCCCCCAAAAAAAAGAGGAACTTTTAACAAGTCAAAACTACCAAAATCCGATCGTTGGAAAATGAAATTGGTTTGCTTGCAAACGGGGAGATTGCTAAAATGAAAATGCCATGAAACATTTCTACAGCGCAACGCTGAGAGGAACCTTACGCATGCGTGCATGTGTTCGGGGAGAAAGAAAGAAAAAAAACGAACTTTGCCTATCACTTACAATCCACTCGTGTTTTTTTTTTCGTCAAGTTTTGAAAATATTCTACTACCGATATACAAAACCTTTACTTTTTGTTGAAGAAAAAAAAATGAACCACCGTTAAAGGAAGCATCACAACAAAAAAATGGCGAGGAAAACCCTCCAGAATCGAATAAAGCTCGAAAAATGATTGAGAAATGTTTGACTCGCAACCCTTGATGGGTTGTTGCCCAGAACCCAACAACCCCGCACCGGAACGTCCGTCAGCGGAGAGATGAAAATTATTGATCCTGAGTGTATCCTCTGCTTGGCGTGCTGGAGTTTCCAAGCACGGCGCGTATATTGATAAATGCTTGATGGGGTTTACTTTTTCCAATAACGTCTATAAATCATTCATCGCAGCGTGTGCAAAACCGGACATAACGTCCTTTTTCCTTTCTTTTTTTACTAGTAAAATGACGATCCCTTGAGAAGAGGTCGGATCTGAATCATGAAATAAAATTCACATCATACACGGACGCTAGGTTTTTGTGGTACGGCCCAACAGGACACGCCTATCTGGGTGTGTGTGCGTCGTGTGTGGTCGTGATAATGGAACGAATAAAGAAAACAACTTCTCAAACTCATTCACT
>CM028126.1:23985983-24045523 GCA_016254315.1 Anopheles parensis
TTTTTGTGGTACGGCCCAACAGGACACGCCTATCTGGGTGTGTGTGCGTCGTGTGTGGTCGTGATAATGGAACGAATAAAGAAAACAACTTCTCAAACTCATTCACTAACTGGTACGGTCGTGTGTGTGTGTAGCAAAACCAACGATTTATCTTTTTTTTGCTGCAATGAAGTTTTAAGGTGATTTATCGGTTCCGGGTGTACTTAAATTGTGGCAAATAGGAGGGAGTTAAAATTTTGTCCAAAAAAAGGATCACACTTTTACATTACGTTAATTGCATATTATTTATGTACTACACTTTTACAGAGTATCCCTTGCGTTATTTCATAGTTTTACAATATTTGATAGAACGTGACAGAGCGTAGTGAAAATAAACTTGTGTGAAACTAGCATGAATAAACTCTCGACAAACAGTGATTTTTCATCCCCCATATAGCACGACACACACACATCGAAATCTGGATGTGAATTGTGGCTTTCAATGGCAGTTTTGAATCTGGAACGATGTGTACAAACTTTACTCTACTCGTAAAAGGCGTTGTTGGTTAAGATTAATGTTGTTTACTCCATACAGCAAATGGCACTTTTTATTGTTTCGCTGAAACAAACCAGCATGTGCCATTTATGTGGGTAGAAAATATTACTTTGAATTTTAATAGCGCATTGGATTTATTTGACTTTTTTCCTACACTTTACACTGCAAGAAATTATATCGGGTAGGAAACTTTATTGTTATCACATAACAGCAGGAGCGGTTGTCGTTGAAATGTTTCTGGAATCGGATATTTCAGAAATACTAGTTGAAAAGATTATCTGCAACAGACTAAAACACTAATTTCTGGGTTTTGGCTCTCAAAATAATAATTCGGTTTCTAATCAAATCTTCCTACTATAAACCAATCATGTTGTCTATTTAATACCACAGCAGGAAACAAAAGAGGGGCAAATTTAATTTGTTTGTCTTTAGGAATGATTTAACTATTACCTAACTAAAACATTTGATTATTTTTTGAACTCCTCCCTCGCTATAGCAACGAAACGTAACGAATACTATTATTATACTTAATATTTTGGCTATTTCCTATATTCACTAATAAAGCAAAACGTCCATTTTTTCTTTTCTACCTGAATAAAAACATAATGGACCTTTTTTGCTTTATATCCAAATAATTTTTGCAGTATAAATGCTAAAAAATAGTATTTATTTTTCCAAATTAGAGAAACCATGCCCGTTTCACGGTTCGATCGGCTGGAAAAATACTTTGCTTTGACAAGCGACCAGTTTCATCATTCGAAATTATCGAAAACATTCTTACAAAATGAGCTTTGTTTGCTATACCTTTTCGCTTAATACTTTGCTATGCTCAAAGAATCGTTTCCAGAAAGTTTTTTACCGTACGATCATGAGGTAATTTACGAAAGATAAGAGTCGAACAATACTTTACTTTTCACGCTACTTATTCAACCTATCAATCGTTTGCTCCATAGGTTATATTTTTCACGCAATGATCACGAATGATCCCTCAATAGAATAATGATTTTACACGCGAACTGAATACCTTTCGATTCCCTATACACCAATCGGAAAATGTTTCTCAGTTTTCTTCAGGACAAATCAATCCGTGTTTTCCTTGGGTAGGATGGAGTTTCCGAAGGTAGCCTTCTTATTTTAAGCTTTTTGATACATTTGCTTCGTACGGAAAATTGCTCTACTTTTAAGGAACGGTGAACCACATAGTAAAGAAAAAGCTATTCCACCAAAGTCTCCAGCTACTCAAGTCTTTGGTACAACATAAACCCGGCTCAAAACCGCTTACGATCGAGCTCCGTCATCTAATAAATCAAAACACATAAAGTTTACATTGTGCTAAACAAAACTTATTCGTATGATTGCGAATATCCTGCAAATGTACATACGCTTTGAAGAGCTCAATATGAAGATGCTTCTAGGATTGACATAAAGAATCTTGACAAATCTGAAGCAGAATTCCAGTTCTTTTTGATTTCCAATAATCAGACAACATTTTCAAATCAAATGCGGAACGTACACATGACAGACTACGCTGCTAATTTAATAATAATAGGTTAATAAGCCAACTAGCCTAACTAGCGTTCTGTGACTTTAACCTCCCTGCATACATCTAATTCATAATTTAAAGCTTAAACCACAAACTAACACTCACACTCAACACTCCACTCTGGTGCGAAGGGACAAAATCAATTATTCTAAAAAGTGTCGATTCCGGTTGCCACATCCTGTGGCAAATTTATTGCTGCCAATTGTATGACAGCGAAACCAAAAAACAACACATACACACAAAAAGTTTACAATCATACATCAACCACAACACTGGCAACCATGAACTCTTTATACGACTTTTTACTCGTCCCAAGCTTTCACACACACATAAAAAAGGACAAACAGTAGCGACGTTGATGAAATATTCAGGAAGCAACCTGTAAAACTCAACAAGTTACGATTTGCCTTCGGCGTCCGGATGGAGGCTTTTTTTGTAGCTACTTTTATTCACCTCACACCAGTACCAACAGTCGTCACACATAGGGTGAATGTTTTGCTAATTTCATTTACACCGGCAAGTCAGTCCAGTCCCTTGATGTTTTTGGTGGGGGCTCGTCCGTTCCCCGAAAAGAATCGTAAAGTAAACGCTGGCAGATGATTAAAATGCTGGAAATATTATGCCTAACGATGACCGAGCAGGACCGGTTAGCATAATTTTGTGACCCCCGTACTTAGTTCAAGGGGAGGAAGGTTTTTTTGTTGTTGTTGTTGCTGTTGTACGTGTGTGTGTGAGTGTTTGGCAAAATGCGGAAGGGATCGCTTGTCCCTTCTGGGTGGCTCTAAATTAGTGAATATCATAGCCACCTAAAAAAAAAGGGCAGGGTATAAACACATTTGCCAAACCGTGGCGGCAAGGGGGTAGGTTGTGTTTTTATGTGCTTTTTAGTTCAGCATGTCACGATGATAATAAAAACATAGTCATGAGTTCTACTGAAAGTGTCACTGGGGGGCAAAATGAAGCCATTAAATATGGCACTTGATTGTGTGGTCTACCCGTGCTTTTGGTGCCGAATGTGTTGAAATGGAAGAGAAGTGCCGTCTAGCGTAATGAGTTGTTTCTTTTTTCTTACACTGTTTTTTGTGGTTTTTGAAGTTTTTTAGGAAATAATTTCCCTTTTAAATTTAAAATTTCACTTATGATGAATAAATTAAGGATGTGGGCAATTCTAGAACAGATCAAATTGCAAGGCTTTTTGGTAAGAATTATTCAATCTCAAAAAGGAGAATTTGACGGTATCAATTAAAAATGTGATCTTTGCGAAAACAAACTTGGTATTAGTTAAGCACAAGTTTATACATTTTATTAGCTTTACCAGGGCTGTCTAATGGTGTATGTATTAAATGGTGCCAGTTCCACAAGACAGCACCGGGTACGAAATCTCATCCTGACCGTCATCTCATAGCAATAACTGACTATCTGGCAAAACTGATAAAAATTAGTCGATTAAGACAGAAATGGCCAGCATGACTTAATCGGTCGTTATAAAGTTCGAAGATAAATAAACTATATTGCTAAATATTTTCATGAAATAAGACAAAATGCTTGAATATTTTCAATTTTTTCTAGAATGTTCTTCCTCCTCAAAATTCAATAATTTTTATTGCCGTAAATCTTTCTAAGTGCTATAAATCTTGCCATAAAAATTCTTCAATCATTTGTGTAACTATGGCTTTTTACATTTATTGAAAACGACAAAAAAAAATCCATCGAATCACATAAGCCACATATGGTTTATGTTTTTCCTCCTCCGTAATTCGCTTTTATTGCTCATTGACAGCAAAATTTTGCAATCGTTATTGGCGTGCCAGATTTCCAGAAAGTGATTTATTTCAATATTTTTTTCTTCTGTCAGAAAAATTGCTGTCGAATGAATATTCAATTCCATAAGCAAAACACTTAAAATGTTGCTTACGTTTGCGCATCACGAAGACAGCTATAAATCAACGATGGATCAAGCAAACGATATTGTATTTCTTACGTATTATACATTGTCAAACAGGCTATTTTGGGGGTGTCCGAATGGTTTTGTTTTTGGTTTGATTTTGCTGACGAATGTAAAGAAAATGTCTCCTTCTTGAGATAAGTGAGAGGAGTGAGAAATGCAATAAAAACTCTTAAACTAAAGATCCTTGTATATATAACTGTTATTTAATGCTTTTAGAGATATTTTATTGGATTTTAATTGTAAGATATATACAAATTTTAATTATTTATTTCACGGGATTGTTTCATCACTTATTATTCCATTTTGCTTAATGTCGTAAGAATAATTGCAATTAAAAATAGAAACACAGAAAGTAACAAAGCTCGTTCGTTTCTGGCGAACAAAACGTCTCCGTCAAAGACAGACGCGTCAAGCTATTAATCGCGTCTTGGCAAAATGTAAATCGTTTTCGTTTGCTAAAGATTTTTCACTTCAGCAGTTAAACGGCAGTGGTAGAGGGAGAAAACTATCATTAAAATGATGGCCCAAAATACAACGTAACGGACTTGATGCAGTAGTTAAATTTAACGAGACTTTATAATTGGTGTCCAGCGTTGTGGTTTGGGTTTTCTTTTCTTTTTTTTTTGTTCGTGCGACATTTATTTTTCCACACCGATGGACAGACAATAATGGTCGCGAAAGTGCTGCTTTGTTACAGCGGTTCCGCTTCGCTATTGTATTCAGTCACCTTACAAAATCGGAAACAAATGAAGTTTGGTTTGGCTGTGATAAAAGGAAAGGGATTTTTTTTTGTTTTGTTTGAATATTTAACCAAAACCCGCCTTTGGTATATCCGGACCTGAGTCTGCTAGGAAGTTGTTTGAGTTGAGATTTTCTTGTCTATCCCACTACCAGAGTAGTTCGGTACCGTAGAAGCGCACTCAGCAAATTAGCTGACCAATAATGGTACAAGAGTTTCTCGGTAACATTGTTACATGGACGAGTTAAACGAAACTCCATTTAAAATCGTCGCTCTAGTTCTCGTTTTGGTGGAAGTGCAAGCTATCCACTATCACCAAATGAGGTATACATAAAAGTTAACCGTCGGAACAACATACCACAAAAAACCGTTTTAGTGCTTGGGTGAACTCAAACGTCCATTGTAGTTTCCTTTCGCCGAAGTGAAGTTGATTTGGATTTTTCCTTTCAGCAATTGAATGAAAATTCCTCATCCTTCCAACGCACGCTCTCCACTGACTGCAAAAGCGAAATTAAGTTCCTTTGCTACAGCAACATAAAACAATTCCATTATCCAACGGTACGTNAAAACCGTAACCGTTTTAGTGCTTGGGTGAACTCAAACGTCCATTGTAGTTTCCTTTCGCCGAAGTGAAGTTGATTTGGATTTTTCCTTTCAGCAATTGAATGAAAATTCCTCATCCTTCCAACGCACGCTCTCCACTGACTGCAAAAGCGAAATTAAGTTCCTTTGCTACAGCAACATAAAACAATTCCATTATCCAACGGTACGTTTCAGGGAAACAGCTCGCGCACTCGTGTACGTTTGTTGTCCGTGACAGTAATTAACGTTTTCCGGTGAGATTTCTATGAATTACACTGAACGCGTTGATTCTATTCCAGCATCGGAATATCGTGTTAATGCGCTCGATGAGATGATGTACTTCTTCGTTTCGGATGCTTTGTGCGCTGCTGACAGCCAGTTTTTTTTTATTCAGAAGACTTGCGTCGTCTGGGCACAGAAAGGACAGAGGGTTATAAATAGAATATCCTTGAAATCGAATCAATGAACTTCAGTGTCGGTGTAAATAGAATTACGTTTTACAAAGTAAAGTCAAATTGATCAAAAATGATTTTTTATGCAAGATCGTCGATTTATCGGCTGGCGGAATATCGATTGTTTCTAAAAATGGTACCCGGACAACTACTTTGTCCGAATGTAAAGAAGGTAAAAATATGTTATGTTTTTTTTTTAATTTGGAGTCAGTTTTATTCAAATACCTATCAAATTGGCCCTAGCATCCGAATTTTGATGGTATACTTCAAATCGCATTAAACATTACCGCTGCTTTCAAGGAATTTCTCTCGATTTTGTACACGTCGACGAACGTTGCTAGAAATTGTTACTTTTTAAACTCGGACGAATGATTTTTTTTATTTCAATTAGGACGACCAGTAAGACTATCGTATCGAATGAATTAAATGATATAAATATTTATTTTGATGCCTGTCCTGAGTCGTGTACATAAAACATTACATTAGATCCTCTTCGGTTGCCGATGGAAATTGAATACCCTGATTACTGCCGGTCCACAGATATCCGGACAATTTACGACGAAGTTCTAGTGCAGATGTGTTTTGCTATACAAACAGTATTAGCTGTACAGTTTATTTTACGAAATTCTATAATAAAAAGCTTTCTTGTTTATAATTTTTAATAGAAAATATTAACGATTTTTTGGGCTTGCTCTTGGTAATTTTCAGAACTTAAGAAATGGTTAGGTATGTATATCAAACATTGTTAGTTCTTTTTATGCTTTACAATGCGACACTGAGCCTTCGTAGCTAGCAAATTATTCAAAACCATCCCACACAGACACACAATATGTCACCGATTCCAGATACACTCAGTTGAACTCCAAGCGTTCATTAGTTTTGCTTGGACAAGATATTGCCATGCCAGTTTTGCGGAAATTGCGTACCGGATGATCCCATCGCGATAGTAACCAACCACCGAACGAAGGAAATGAACTAAGATTAATACGCCCCACACCACATTTGCGGCTTCGTGTTCGACTCCATATCTTTGACAACCGAGTCAATCTCCCGAGGCAACGGTAAGAACGAACCGGTGTCCAAAAATTATTGCTACCGCGTAGCGACACCATTTACAACCCATGCACACATTTGCGGACGAGACCCGGGAAGCAACCTACTCAAGGAGATAAACGATCCTTTCAGTGTACTGATACCGGTGTGTTCTAGCTTAAGCAAAACTGTACGAGTAGCAGCTACAGCCTCGTCCGGTAGGCTCGTGTAACAAATCGACATCTATCGTGATGTGTCTCGGTATATCCAGCCGGACTGAAACCACGCGGAATTTCTATTCCAAGCGTCAATTTGAACTCCACTTGTCAATGTCAGGGCGATACGGCCGAATGGCGGGATTGGGCACATTCGAGATTATTTGAGCGCTTTTGCCCTACTAGCTGCTATTGTTAAAGGCTACCGACTTGGGCTTTGCTGGGGGAGTGAAAATGCAGCCGCATGAGACACGATATTCAGCCAGCAGTCAAAAGTGGTTCCTTAGTGGAAAATTGCATTCTAGACACGATCTTCACGATGGAAATTTGAATGTATTGCAATTTGGAAGTTTGCTGAGTTCGATCTAACTCGAAACGGTATCTTTCGTTTGATAAAGGTTCTTTAAAAATCTTGTCAGCATGGCGATAAAAACTTGTTTTGATACTAAGCCTAGCTTTCTATAGCTGTTCGTTTAATTTCCCAAACTAAAATGGAATTTGTCCCATTTCGAAGATTTTGTGATCCGGTATTCCCGACACGTTGCAGTCATTTGCAAATGATTAAAGTACAAATTACGGTGCCATTGAAGTTCACCTTTAATGACAAATTTCAACACAACCCTGATCTGGGGGTCTTCAAATCCTTCAACAGCCCCCGATCAGAATGGGAAGGGGAAAAATGTTTAGTACCGTTTGCAATATTGCTGCACGACTTCTGATGACTGATGGGTGGAAATCGTTTATTTACAGCAAGGAAAAATGTCATAAACAGACAAATGAGATCCCGAGCGTACCGCAATTCGCAATAAAAGAAACGATGTGTTTTACGATTAATTTCATTTTATTGGTTTCTAGTCGTGCAGACACAAATGCCGATGTTACCAGTAAAATGTACTGCGCTCGATGTTCTTTTTTCTTCGGTGTTTTTTTTTCTTTTTGCACACGCCATGCTTTGTTGTCTCCTAGCAGCAGCTGTACGGAAACGACCAGTCTATGTTTGTTCAGGCACCGGAAATTGTGTTCCTTATCGTGCTCACATACCATACTAAACAATTCGTTTGATCCTCGCATTTGCTATTGAGAAGATACTTTCAGTCAATAACGCTACAGCGTCCCGTGTATTGACAACAAAAGAAAGGCATTGAAAATGATTGAGATGAAGCGGTAGATTTGTCTGCGCAGAAAGAAAATTTAATGAAAATCGATGTTGTTTTTTGGTGGTTCCTCTACGCCTAAAAGTATACTGTCTGCGATCTTTAAGGAGTTATCCGTTCTTAATAAGACATGAAGAACTTTCAAATCAATTTTAAATATATTTAGTATTATCTTAATTTTTACATTCGGTACATTGAGCAGAAAAGTATGGATTTTCCACTTCATAAAATTTGTTTCAAAATTTCTTTTCTACGCCTAAAGTTATGCAATTGAAAGTTATAATCTTCTTAATTCAGATTTAAATTTTTGTGGCAAAATTCTTAAAAGTACAACAAAATCTATTTAAAAAAATTTATGACAGCCAATTTATGCTTTCAAAACAATTTCTTATCCTTTTACTTTAATCACACCGGTAACATTTTCTAAATTAAGTTAATTTAGTTATCATGTCCGTTTGTTAAATAATTCTCTCTATTGCAAAGTTCTAATGGCATTGGTACAAAGAGAAGCGAAAAAAAGAAAACATCGTTACAAAAATTTCCAAACTAAGAACAATGCTTCGTGGAGACACGCAACTAAAAACTATACTTCAATCTGACGGAGTATTCAAGCGTGTTGAAAAGCAACAGAAAATGTGCGCACGTGTAAAAGAAAGAGAATGTAAAACAAAAAATCTTTACCAAAGTAAACCACAACCATAAAGCGGCAAGCAAAAGGATAACGATGGAGGGAGGAGGGAAAAATGGTAACGATGGCAGAGTACACAACGCCAAACCAAATCAAATTATTGTTTTGTGCAGCGAGTTGCGGTAAAAGAAGTATCCAGAAGCAGCAGAAGCACTATCGGAGGAAACTAAGACTATGGTTAGAGTTGGAGTGTTGAGTAGCACTAAAAAAAAAATAGGCGAAACAGCACAATCGGTGTAGAAAACCACCGGTACAAACCCAGACAGAACTATACCATCAAGTACTGTCCCCCGCCTTGGATGGGTGTACTCAAAGGTGCTTTCGAGTTCACTTTTTGCAGATAATTTTTTTCGATGTTTTTGTTTTGTCGCTTTACAGATTCCATTGTTGACCGGCACCGATGGCCGTTCCCGTTCAGTACACCGAGCAGGGCGGTAAAGACAGAAGAAAACTTAATACTGTTCATTGACCAAGCAGAAACTACAAAGCGAAAGCGAGAACGGAGAGAGAAGGAAGAAGAAAAAACGGCACGAACCAACACTCTGTGGGTTTGTGCAGCATTCAGGCGAAACTTTTTCGCTAATTTTGTTTGCTAAACCTTCGACCAACAAAGTAAAAACCCTCGTCGGAATAAGGCATTGTCGGTTTGTTGGGGACAGCAGGTTCAAAGCGATCGGTGACTGCTGCAGCTGTCACATTGGAAGCGTTGGTGTACGGGTGTGTGTGTGTACGAGCTTTTTTTTTATTAGTTCCATTCAACTTGCACATTGTTTGTCCTTTCTTCTCGGGCCGATGGAATGATAAGACATATTTTCTCAAAGGGATTCATTGAAGAGTTTCAACGAGAATTTTGTTATTTGTCGGTGTGTGAGTGTTAACGATGGACAGAGACTTGAGACTTTGCGCTTAATTAATGAAGCTTTTGAACAATTGCCACACTCCATTCTGTTTGCATGGTAATAGAGAAACAAGCAAGTTATTTCAACTCATCACCAGTAATGTAATTGAAAGTATTTTGCACATAAGTCTAGCAAACAAATTACAGGAAAAATAGCAACTTTCGTCCAGATATTCATATTTTAAATTTATATTGTATTCAACCAAGCTGGGAAAACAAAAGTGAAACCCGGGCGATGGTAATTCGTGGGGTCTGTCCCTTAGCACCGCGTCCATCATTCGCTACATCATAATGCTCGGCGGTCACCGCTTATGCAAACCCCTACCAGCAAGTGGATAAAGTTTTTGGGCAAACTTTTCAATCCTTTTGACGGCTTTTATACTAATTGAATTTTTCTGCTCGTCCACTCCGCACCAACTCCTTGCACCCAGTCCAACCATGTTTACCAAACAAAAAAAAAAGGGACATGGTCCACCTTTTAACGTAAAAGAGCACACACAAAAAAGGAGGACGACATCAACGACCATCTGGGCAAAATAAAGCATCAAACGGCCGAAACGAACGGGAAGAAAACAAGCATTCGACTATCTTTGCACAGTTTTACCGTAAAACATTCCACTGTTTACATCTACTTGACTCAATGGGGTTCTACCGAAACATGGCTCGTCCCTTTCCCCGACATCGGTCTCTCTCCTTCCTTCTTCGCAGGCCATCGATGGAGCATGCGGGCCATTTTGGTCGTAAAATTTTTCGGTCCCAAAAAGGCTCTTAAGAAAAATGCCTTCCCAAAAAAGGAATGCGATCCTTCCCGTTTTTCGGGTGGTTTTTTTTTGTATGTTGGCAATGTTTGTGCTAAAGCATGCCGCATCACCACCTAAAGCATCTTCCGCCAATCATCAGGTCGTCGGTCGAACTGAGTCCCTCCCCCTCCCCCCCAGAAGTTTGAGGAGCACATTTTATCCTTGAAAATATCCTTCGATCGGCCATTTATGCGACTTGTTGCGAGGCACCAATCGACTTGATGGATCTCAACCATCAGCAATTCGTCTGCGTCCGTCCACGCGCGCCCCTAAACCGTGGAAGATGCGTTCAACAGCTGCGGACAGGGGGTTCGCCGATGGGGAGGGTATTTCGCCTTTTCTTTCCATTTTCCAAAGGTGCGTAGGTTTTTTTCTCCGCTTGGCATTAATAGTCGTCGTCGGTCGTAAAAATGTGCTGGCATTGGGAAGTAAAATAAAAAATCCCATGCTCCATTTAGTTTTACCAGCGATATTTTTTGTTGTTGTTGTAATTTTTTTTTTCAATACCCCTTTTTTGTGTGCTGAGGCATTTAACGGTTGGGAAAGTAGCAGCTGACATTTTTTTTCTTCACGGTTTAGTGTGCGGTACTCCTTTTACTCATCTTCGATTCTACAATCCTTTATGGTACGTGTCGATACTTCGATAAGGAATAAAAATGTTGGTCACGAAATTTCATGCCTTTTGATAATATGGTTCTACACGGGAATACTTAACGGCTAAGGTTCGTGTAAATACGGTCAAGAATTAAACGATTGTCTAGATATCAATATCGGTTTTATGATTTCAAGCGTGCCATCGGTTCAGACGAGTATTTTAAACTATATCATACTTTCTTAGTTCATCAAACTAAATGAAAATATTTACTTCTCACTTTACGGATAGTAAGAGGATCATCTAGCATTTAAACCATTGAATATTGTCACAGCCCTGAATTAAGTATTACGATATTAAACAAATAAGCACTTACTAATCGGTTCAATTTTTTTTCACTCGGAATGTTGTTTAAGGAGATAAACTAAAATGTAAAAATATACTTTTTTTTTCCTGCAAATAGCTTTTATTTAAAATATGCGTTAGTAAGTTACGCTCGTATTACAATTTTTAAATAAAAAGGAAAACATAAAGAAACATTTTGAAAGACGCATAGATTTTACTGAAATAATTAACAAAACTAAAAACTGTTGAGAACAAACAAAATATTGAACGCATTTCTAAAAAGTAGTGAACAAGTACACACAAAAAACATCAGTAGCGGATTATCCTATGGAAGGTGCTAGAGAACACATAGCACACATAGCCGATGGGTCAGTACTATCATCAACAGCAGGAAGCGAAATTTACCACTAGCTTCTCAGCCGAAGCAATAGGAATACATATTGCAGCTCTGGAACTCGCATCAACACATAAAACATAATTTTTTCTTACAACATCACTCTAAACAACATCACATTCTGTTGGATATCAAGGAATTCCAGCATTTTTGACAACAATAAAGCAATGGAGCTTTCAAGCCTAGAAAGAATGGACACAATATAAAGTAATGCACCTATTAATGAAGTAAAGAAGACATGATAATTTTTGGTGCAACAAATACCTAAAAAAGTAGTGGCAGAACAAATGGATTAATCACCTCATACAGTTTATACATACAATAAAACGCACCTCATCATCTTGGAAAGACTTGCACACTAGCCGACACCAAAGAGTTGTAAGCCGATTGAGAACTGGACACACACGCCTAACCCCATTCACACATCCTACCCAAAGAAAACCCTCCCATATACCCATTTTGTGGTAGTACAATAAAAGTTCAACATCTACTAAGAGAATGCAGAGAATATTATACCGAACGTTTAAGTCACAAACTTAGCTCCAACATCGAACGCATCCTATCCAACAACATAAGTAATACAGTAAAGAAAACTAATTGCTTACCTTGAAGAAACAAAGTAATACCAAGAAACATAATGTGATACTGTGTCTCTTTAATTGCAAAAAAAACCTATGGGAAGAGTGCGAGGCCGTCAGTCTCGAGGGTTTGAGGGGTCGGAGATCTCATCTCATGCTTATTAAAAATAAGCATCNAATTGCTTACCTTGAAGAAACAAAGTAATACCAAGAAACATAATGTGATACTGTGTCTCTTTAATTGCAAAAAAAACCTATGGGAAGAGTGCGAGGCCGTCAGTCTCGAGGGTTTGAGGGGTCGGAGATCTCATCTCATGCTTATTAAAAATAAGCATAAATCCCCGTTTCCTAAATGCTTCCCGCCGAGAACAATATAGTAAACTGTGGGAAATACTAGAGGAGAATAAAGCTATTGCCTGAGCTGAGCATTTACGACTTTACGACTGAGATGCTGGAAATTAGATGTTGAATATCTTTTCAATTGGTAATCCACATTCTCACCATTATTACGTTCGCACTGCTGGTGAATCATTACGTTGCCGAAAAGCAAAATCTTAGGGTTGGGTCACTACACATATCTTGTGCTAAAAGCCCCCAAATATAGACTTCATTTCGACCTATCCTTGCCTGAGAACGGTGATGAAGTATTTGACGATTTTCCTCATCCAGACCAGCATCATCACCAAAAACTCTTCGACAGATTATGGTTGAGAGATTTTCGGTAGCAAAAGTAGCCTTGGAGGCACCTATTTAAATTGGCGGTCAACTTGGAGTAGGTGAAGAGCATCAAAAATCACTAGGTAGCTAGGTAGAGACTCTGGAAAGAAGAATCCTAGGATATTTCATCCTTGAAGCAAATTGTTACAAGCAAATTGTTACAAGCAAATTGTTACAGCAAATTTCTAGGCAATTCCCAACAGTTCCTTTCCCTCTTTGTTTAAAGTGAAATTAGTTCAAGTATGAGAACTCTGTATTCTCCGTGTACTATGTCATCCACAACTCAACTCAAGTAGTATGTAAAATATTTTTAATAAACACGAATATGGATTTATATAAAAAATGATTCTGATAAGCGGAGACTAGCGTAAAATCATATCGTTCATACCATTACAAAAGTGTACCTTTAATTGATTCACACGTATATGCAACATTTAACGAGAAAAAGTAAACCTGTTGGAAATTGGATTTGGAAGCCTTTTGACGCCAACATCGGAAAGCACCGACAAAGACATTACATCCCACTACCCACACGAAGCCATCAGATTCAATTTAGCTGACGTATTGTGCAAGAGTGAATGAATTTCTCAACGCAGCCCATACGGAATCATTAAATCTGGCATGCTTTCACCCCTTATGGCCCTGCTACATATTCAAACTATTGATGACGTGTGTGTGTGACTGAAGCCTTTCGAGCGTTAATGATGTAAGGAAGAAAATTAGTTCCTATTTGCTAGTAATTTACCAAAACGCGTAACAATA
The DNA here is from genome assembly GCA_016254315.1 of Anopheles parensis. NCBI lineage: Eukaryota > Metazoa > Arthropoda > Insecta > Diptera > Culicidae > Anopheles > Anopheles parensis. Next base: position 23,999,958 of record CM028126.1, read on the forward strand.
TCGGTTGATTCCTTTTGCGGTAGATGGGTGCAATTTTATTCGCATTTGATGTTTACGTTGCTCGACAGTCGCTTAGTTGCGTACCGTATGGTAAGTTATGCAAAAATGAGACATTTTAATTAAATTGAATTTTCTTGATGATTCCATCCAGTTTTACACCAGTTTCACGCTTAGCAATGGGGATTAGTACCGAAAGTTAAGTTTAGTTTAGATTGCTTTCGAAACACTCCAACCTCCAACGCCAAAGTTAGAGGTGCAACGAGTTGTTGCTCCAATGTGCAACAAAAAGCAAGCTGATTTTTCGGGGGAAAATTCTATTTGCGATTAAATGCGATGGTTTTTCTCGGCAAATCGGATTGTGGTTTAATCTGCCTAAGTGCACCATAAACTCGCACAAATTTTGCAACTCCATGCAATCGAGCCAGGGATAGCAATGAAGTTCTCCTAATTTGGCCCATCGAAACTAAATAGAATGGCTTTCAATTACTCAAGCTTTTCCCTGGGTCGGGCGGGTTCATCGTAGCAGAGCGCTTTTCTTTCGATAGGTTCATTTAAGCGTAAATATTCCCTTTACACTCGACCGTTCAATGAAGCTTTGTTTTTTTATACTTTATTTTTGGAAACGAGCGGTTTTTCATAACATTTGCAACGGTTTTTTTGCTACTGAGTGCTTCCAATTACAGATAACATCCCGAATCCCGAATGGCCTAAAAAAAAAGCGTCGTAAATGGGAAAATAAAAGCAACTCCACCAAGCATGTGCAAAAATCTGCCAACACTCAATTCTAACATTGCGGTCAAGTGGCGAGTGACGACAAGGGGCAAAACAAAACAAAAAAATCGTTGTCTCCCACAAGCGGCAACTAAACTTTTTTTTGCTTTTTTGCTTTGGATTTTTTTCGCGCTACTTTCACGACACGAGTCTCGTTTTAAGTGCTGTTAATTCAATCCCTACGGATTCACGAGACGGTGTACGGTGTACGGGCGAATATATTCACACGATCTACTTTTTCGAGCGGCGACATTTTAACAGCGCCACCAAACTGCGTAGTAACGAAGCAACAAATAGCCGTGGAGAAAGGGCAGGGTAGCAAATCAGGACACACCGGGGACACTCATTTGCGTATGAATTATAAATCATAAATACCCTGTCATCTTTCCCTTCTGCCTTCCACACAGCCAAGTATGTGACCAGGCACAGGCACGAGACACATGTTTGCGACGTGAGCCGCATACCGAGCACACGTGAAGAGTGTACGGCTTTTAAGGCTTGATTGTTGAAACTGTCACACACGCGACGAAACCGATAAGCAAATGGCGTACGCAACCATTTTCAACGCTTTCCCGTTCCCGGTCTCTACACGGTTTGATGGGAAATTAAAATTCTTCCTTAACTCTCACACTTTCTTCCACCGCCTGTGCTGGAACTGTACGGTAGAAAGGGATGCCGAAAATCTCCCACGCTTCTCGTTGAGAGCCGTTCAACGAAAAGCATCCTCAAACACACCTTATTACCCTACATGTAATGTTTTTTTTTTCTTCGTCGGCTCTCGTTTTGGATAATGGTTAGTAAAAATGCGCACCGCGCTCGTTCACTCATTAAATTCCCTTCAACGTCAACGGCGCACAATTTCAGCAACTTCCTAATGGAATAATCTCATTAGTATCCTTTTTCCAACCGCCGTCACTAGGGAGAGGAGGTTTTTTTTTTGTTTGCTAGAACGCAAACCGTTTGGCGTTACCGTTCTGTGTGACTGACTTGTGCATGTGTGTGTCTGTGTATTTGAGTTTTGCCTGGGGGAGGGTATTCACCGAAACCTGCCCTGATGTGGGGGTCGTGGGAAACAAGGAGGTAAAAATAGAATTTCCCACAGGGTGACAGTATCGTGACGACCAAACGCACGACTTCTTAAAGGTTACATTTTAAGCCGCTCTTTTAGGAACGGCATGGACGTTTATAATATGCTTTACAACTAGAACGGTTTCTAAATTTGTATTCCTTGAAATCGATCTAAAGGAAGTCTTCCTTTTTTCTATAAAGTTTTTTTTTATTTTGTCTTGATCGCTATTTGAAAATATATTTTGATGTTTAAGGATGAATAATTCCTTTCTGACTAAAATCCCAGCATATCAGCAAATGTGTTAGTCATGACGAATTTTAATTTAATTCAAACATCTATTTGTTTATTATAAGGACTTCTACATGATTTCATTGTTTTAATAAAAAAATACTGGTTTTAAGTTTATTTATTTTTATATTGTTTAAAATTTATTACAATTGCTTAATTCAACGAAATTTATACTATTCAATTTCTTTATTGTTATACAGTTATTTGATATTTGTAATTATTCAATAGTCTGTTGATTTAAAACTTCCTATTTGAAAATTTTTAGACTTATTTCATATGGTGTTTTAATATTTAAATATTCTCTCATTTTTAAGTGTATGTATATTGAAATGTATGTCTTTTTGAAGCTTCTTTTACAGCTTAAAACTTCTCTTAAACTCTTAAGGAGTCTATAAAATTTATATTTGTGTTTTCAGAATTTCAAGTGTTGATGAAATTAAAAACACAATTATCACCAGCTAAATCCTGGTCTCGGCACCAAAACTAACAAAACTTCATTTTAAATTTAAAAACCAAGTGAAGACTATTTTTATCACTTTAGAAAGGAATTTGCTCTAATAAAATGCTAAAAACCTATGTCAAACACTATTTGTCTTCATTCACCGAAAGGAAATGGTATCAAGGAAGGAATGTCTTCGTTATGAAATATTTTCAATCCTTCCCGGATTAAAAGGGTAGAAAACACCGGCCAACAGCCAAAAACCTGGCATATGGTTACCATATTCCGGCCACAGTGTGTATGTGTACGGTGGGCAATCACACATACCGAAGCTTGTGAACGGTCAGCCACAGAAAAAAAGAAGAGAAATTCCACTTTGCCGCTTCGTTCATATCCTTCTCCGTGAAAATAGTCTCAGGTTACACTGTTTGGTTTACTTCCATGTTAATATGATAGGAATGAACCAACCGAAACCGGAGACTAGGACACCATTATTCCCAGGGAAAACGCTAGGGAGACATTTATTAAATATTTTAACTCCCCTCGACGCTCCGTTCCGGTGGAGGAAAGGCTGGATTTGACAAATTTCTTCACACAAATATTCATATTTGTGTCGAGTTTCCGTTAATACGTTACTCCCGCAAACACCCACACACACATGCTTTCGTGCAAGGGATTCGTTTCCCGAGGTTGAATGATGAGCTTTTGTCCGTCCGGACAGTTGGAGGGTGCACGTGGTTGTTCCCCGGGAGCTTTCCTTCAAATTAATTGCTTTCGACTGGTTGTAATTGGATTTGCCTTCGCCAGCAAAACTTGCAAAGCTTCGGTAAGATATGTACCAGCTAGGAAAATGATGAAAAATAGTCTGTTTACGAGCAGATGGAGGAGAGAGTAAGTGTTTAAAATGAAAAATAGCAACCAAAAAGGAGTATATTACCCGCCTTCCTCATGCCACGATGCTCGGAATCGGGAGGAGACTTCCTTATGCTGGGTTTTCACATTGCCAATGTGTATCGGTTCAGATTATTTCTGACATTATTACTATCTTCAACAGTCGTCTATGTTTGTTCTGTTCGCCCTCTTTTTTTCTGCACAATACGGAAAGAAACACAACTTGGAACTTGACTTGAGGCAGCGGGAAAAAAAAGATTGACTTTAAAGTTTATTGAATTAAAACTTCACCAGCCACGGAAACATAACACCGAAACCGTGACGGCCACAAGTTTATGTAGCGAGGGGCACATTACCGATTGCCCTTTTTTTTGCTGCTACCGCTTGCCATTTTTCCCTCGATCTCGTATGAAACGGATTGGGTGGAACATAAGCAAAAGAAATAAAACATAAACACCGCACAAGTGCACTGTTGCACGAGAGGCATCATTCTTTGCCTCATTTCGGTGTTCTTGCCGTTGGGTACGCTAAAGTTAACTGCACCTAGGCCGCAAGTATGGTGAGAGAGACGGAAAAACTCTTGCCCGAAACGCTCCCGTACCGAAAACAAACGAAGATCACGTAGGAATGATAAATTTTCACACCATATAAAACCGTTGCAGAGATCGGGACTTCGCTAAGGAGGGGTTGGAAAAAAAAGGAAACTCAGAACGAAAGAAGCGTCTGAGTTTGGGAAGAAGCATTATTGGGGTAACTGGGTCAAGAAAGGTGGTGGTGTGAAAAAATCAGAAAGTTCCCGATTCTGAAATTGAGCCCAGTGGTTAAAAATGGTGGCTGCGAAAAAAAGACCAAGCATCAAAAAGCGCTGGAAAAGACAAGGCAAGAGTGTGTGTGTGTGTGTGTGAGCGTGAAGTGTATGAAAATACAACTGGCGATAGAACATGAAGCTATAAATGTAATATAACAAAAACTAGGTCCAAAATGGAGCACAACTAAATTTAGAGAGCAAGCAGAAGAGGAAAAATAAAACAAAACACACGAAAGAGAAGAAAAGAAGGAAGTAAAACATTGGAAGAAAAAAAATACAATAGAAAATACGCTTGCTTGTTTCAGTTTGCACTCGTCTGTGTTGGGTTGTGATTTCACTTCATGCTAGTTTCTGTTTCGGGTTTTCCTTCCTTTCTGACTTTTCACATACATACACCCATNGCCAGCGTTTTCCACCAGTTTCTGGGAAACTTCAGCAAATTCACGCAACAATTCACACCACATTGTGTTGTGGTTTTCTACCGTCCTAATATTGGTTCCAGCTTCTCGCACGACACACAATAAATGGAAGCAGGAAACGTACACAAATATACAACGATCACTTTTGTTACTGGTGATCAAGGCAACCGGGCAAACCTGGCAACACTTCCGGTACCGGTGGTTCGTACCGTTTTGTGGTGTGAATATTTTCACACTAATTAGTGTCACTTTAGCCATTGCTAAAGCTCACTATGGTCGATGGATGATTCTTGGCTCGGGTGGCTCTTGGTTGGGTGACAGTGGCGTTATCAGTTCACATCGGTTTTTTTTTCTCGTTTGTTCCACGCAACAAGCAACATGGGAACGATGCTGTCAAACGTTTGATGTGGTTGTGATGAAGAATGCTTTACGCAATGTCCAGCTCGGAAGATGCAGTGATGCATGCGTTTTGTTTCCCGGATGGTACCCGTCTAGACAACGGAGATGTTTCTTCGTGTGAAAATATTGTTTTTTATGTGGAAAAATGGTTCAGTGTCAGGAAGGAACTTATACGTTATAGAAATACCTAGTTGTAAAGATCATGTGAGAGTGTTGGGACCTGTTTTGGATACGTTTTTTTTATTTCGTATGAGCAAAATTTAATTAATGAAATGGCTTCTGCAGGCTGTAATCAATTCTTTGTGAAGCTTTCTCTCCTCACCCATTTGCTGACATAATGACTGAGATAATTGATTAATTAATTGATTAAAGTTCGAGATTAAAGGTTTACGTCTTTTAGCCGTATTGTCAGTCTGAAAAGGTTGCAGTGTGTACAACTTTCACAAGGAACTTCCTGCTTGTACTTTACCTTATCCTGGGGGTATACCCGGGAGTATTGAACACCAAAACTTCACAAATTATCAGTTTTAATGTTTTTAGGAGTTAAGAGGTAGAAAAAATTCATTTAATTTCATTCTCCTAAAAAAAAAGACATAACTCATGTTTAACATATTTGTTTGCTATAAATAATATTTTCCTTGAAGCTTGAGCCTTAACACTAGAACCGCCGATGGGACTTTTTTGTCCCATCGCACTCGAAAAAGGTGTGTTATTCCGCTTGCCGTCGTGATAACCCTTTGAATTTTTTTGACTTTTATTTATTTTAAACTATCTTTTGAATGCGCTTATCAAAAATTTTGTATTCCATATGGTATTTTAAAAAAATCATTTCCAACCTAGAACCGCCATATGGGACATTTTTGTCCCATAGGCAAAATANTCAATAGGATGTCAAGGGATGTCAATAAGAATAGAACAGTAAAAGTGCGCGAAAGTATTCAACTACATACGTGCTTTTACTTTTGTTTACTACGGGCTTAATTTTTCGCTGTCATCAATCGACTAGTCTATATAAGCACTTCGACTTGCCGGCTTGCTTGGTCGCTTTGTTTTGAATATTTTTTATTATTGATTAAGTTGCTAATAAAGCTTTGTTATTCCTAATTGTGATGCCTTTTAGTTATTTAACCACCAAAAACCCTTAGGTAATAATAAACATGTATAAATATGTATACATAACGTATGGGACAAAATTGTCCCATATGGCGGTTCTAGTAAGGTTGAAAAGTTCGGCGGTTCTAGTGTTAAGGTATTTGTTATAAGTTTTAAAAAATGAAACATGAAATTTGTACTAAAAACTGTGATGAACAACACCCGGGATAAATGCTAAATAAACCACGTTGAACTGTATCTGATGTTTTGTCAGCAGTAGGGTTAATCGTAAAAACGCCTGAAAGTATGCAATGCGTAGCAACTTAATCCTGTTTAATGATTGTATTTCATTCCACTTAGACATTACAAAGGTTTCCGAACAATATTTCACATTCTAAAACATTTAAGTAATTTAAAATAAAATCGACAATCTACATCTACGCTACTTCAATGCACCATTCAATTTTCATTGTTCTCAAAACATCTTCACCGTCTACCTGATAATCCCAAAGTGCTAGTTTCTCTTGGATCAACTATTGATGCTGTCCTTTTGTGGAAATTGCCTACCACTTTATTGAATCGCAAACTGATTGAAATACCATTGGCTAGTTGGACATGGTTCGTTTCACAGTTTATGTCACATCTCTGGTGCGGAAATCAGCTCAACAACACTACCGTTGATGTTACTACCGTACGTTATGTGGTTTGTGCAGCACTAACCGACCACTGTTTGGTTCTTATTCAAAATGGTTAGAGCTTAAAGTTTTGCTTGCCGCATTATACCCAAGAGGTACTGTAGAATGATCGAACCGAGTCAGGGTCCGTAAATGTTATGGGCTTTTTGTCTTTTGTTTATTTGCTTACCAAGCCAAGACGAAAATGGACGCCATTTCTAATCCAATCAATCGGCCGGATCGGCCTCCCTTTTGTAAAACCACTCTATTTTTTTTTTTTAGTGTGTTCTTGTCTTTTTTTTTTCGCGATAGAAAAGCGCCATCCCTTTATCATCCCGAGGGAAACATCGTGTAGGAAAGCAATGGTTGGGTGGCCGAATGAAAATAAAAGAAACTAATCCGTTTAAGGATTTTGCAAACGAAAAAAAAAAATCCTTCGCTTCGAAACAACCCAAACGGGTGCAATAAAAATAACCTGAGTAGAGAAATCCCAATGGGTAGGTACTGCCAGCCGATTGGCTTATAAGTCTTTCGCTCGTCTGTTGTTAGCCCATTTTTTTGTAACAGATGTAGATGAGAATGAGGAACGCAATAAAATTCGCTTTTTTAAGTCAAAAGATGAAAGGAATTTAAATAAATAAAATCATCTTATTTGGAAAATAAAACAGTGGACAATCGATAGAAACAATTCGAGTTCGAAGAAATCGTAACAATGACAATGTAACAATTGACTGTAGCTTGCACACGCAAGACGCTACCAATATCCTAAAACCTCAGAAAAATTGTTCCCAAAACTAAACTAACGCGAAGTAATAAAATAAGTTCGAATAGCGTGTCTTTGCTAAAAGAAGGAATAAAGTAAATGCAACAAAAAAGTGCTCCAACATGTAGCAAATACACACTGGAACAAAAGAACTGACGGCAAAAGTCGTAAAATAAAAGCGAAATGAGCCATGGCAGCCATACTTTGCGTTTGCTTTTACGAACAAGTACACCGACACACACACTCATCCTACCCCCGGGCGGAAGTTGATCTTCGACGGATTTCACGCGCGGATCTAGAAACTGGAATGGGAGGATGAAAAAATCCCATTCAAGGAAAAGGCGGGATAGAAGTGGAAAACTTTCCCCTTACCATCTCATAACCCATAACCACCGTCTCATCGTCCTTTCAAAGCAATGATAAAGTCTTACAGCTCGTACGACGCCATCCGGACGTTGGGTTTGACTTTACCGGTTTTAATGATCAGGATGACGATGATGATGTTGGTGCTGGTGATGCTGGCAATGGACAGTACCACCGGCCCCGTTCCACTAAACTAGCAGGACAAATAGTAAATGAGGAAAAATCGTCCTTACATCGTCCTTTCCTGGGGACGAGCAAAGTTGAACCATTTTCGCGGTGCATTGTACGCTCGGAACGGGTAAAAGTTTGCGAAGCGAAATAAACTTCCATTCAACAAGAGAATTAAGATGACTTTTTGTGTGTGTTTTTTTTCGTCTGCTTCTTCTTCGTTCCTTCCTTGTTCTCAACCCAATCAGCTCATGCAACCAATCGGTAGTACATTCGAATGGGATGGACTGTTATTAGCAAGTTTTCTGTCCGTTTTTCTTTTGTCACTACTACTACGACTCTTCTACAGGACATCTGTCCAGATTGGTTGTGTTCGTTCCTGGACAAGTGGAAGAAAGGTGGAATTGTATGGATTTCAATCAACTGAACGGTCATTGTCTGGCAGGATTTTACCCACCCATGGAATGAGGCTCATTTAACAAATACAGCTCGATAGGCGACGGTGGATCTTTTTTTTGCCGAAATTAACCAAAAGATGTTTTGAGCAAAACAAAGAATATGTCTTAATCTGTTCTGTACCATTTGCTTCAACCAGGAAGCTGAATAAACAATGGATTAGCTTTCTGTTTTTTTGTAATCCTTTACAAAAAAAAAGTTAAGGAACGTTATAAGAAATGAAGCAAGGAAAATTCGTTATTTTAAATTCTAATTTTCTTATTTTGTAGCAACTTTTTTTCCCCCGTACTGAAGACTTGTTGCATCGGCTGTGTACAAACAGCTACCAAATCCAGTCGGAAAACAATTCGATCATGTTGCTTGGTGAAAAGTTTAATCCTACACCCTTTCGCAACGAGGCAAGCAACAATGCTCAACGCGATTTGATGCCAGGCGCTTTGTTTCGATGAGTTGCATAAAGGAAGAAAACAAAGTTCGATGAAACTAAAACTAAAGCTTGTGGGAAAAAGCAAACCCGGATGTTTGGCTCGATAATTGCGTGGAAAGAAGCGACCAAAGCAAACGATGAAAGTTTCCGAGAAGTACGACAATCTGTCCATTCGATTAGAGTTGCGCGAAGGAAATTAAATTATGCTTTCTGTTTACTTTGTTTACCCATCCAAAGGGTAAACGGTTCGAGTTTGGGGTGGGAGAATCATCAAAAAGGTCTTAAAAAGTTCATATTTCAATGTTGTTTCACAAATTGCATACTTTTGGGCGCGAAAATATTTGCTGTCAAAACGTTTCCAAAACTATATTTTAATAGTCCCTTCACTAACTTTCAAACTGCATAAACATCAATAAACAACTGCATCGCCTTAAAGTATGCAATTCGTCTGACAAGTGAAGTTTAATTTTCACGAATTTCATATTCTGATTGCTATTAGCGATATTATGTACTCAACTATCATTCATTGAATCTTTTGAAACAATTTCTAAACAATCTCACCCATCATTCGCATATCATAAAAATTAAATAAAAGTTATTTTTTCTTACCTGCTCACTCACGTCATCCGGCGGCTCTGTCAATTCGTTATCCTAAACTACTAACTAGGCAAGCACATAAGCCAGGCAGCTGTCCCATTAGCCGACGAACGGGAACGGTGCGTAAGGATTCGGGAAGAATCCAGGGAATGCAGCGGCCGCCGTCGGTTGCACCGACACCGACTGGGTCAGGTAGGTGGTCAGCACCGTCGGTACAACTGTCGTCGAGTACAGCGTAGTATAGGCCGTCTTAGCACCGAACGTAAGCTTCAACACCTTGCTGTTCGTCTCGGTGACGATCGTCTGCGTGACGACAGGTGTCGACTGGATCTGCAACTGTTGTTGCTGCTGCTGCTGTTGCTGCTGTTGGATCAGCAGTGGATTAAGCTGCGGAATTGGAGGTATTGGAAGGGTGGGCAGAGTCGTCGTTACCACTTCGTAACTCGTTTTGGTGATGGTACCAATTGGACGGGAAATTGTGCTCAGGATTGTGTTCGCTCCATTGATGATGGGGAGTACATGCGATTCGTACACGGTTTCGAGCTTAATCACTGGTTTGGATGAAGTAATTACCGAAGGAATTTGAGCGGCAGCGGCCGGATTAAGCAGACGTAAAAGCGCCAACTGCTGTAGCTGTTCCGGCGTAAGAGCAGGGGTCGTGACAGGTGCCTCGGTAGTAACTCGGTTATCCTTATTGCTTCCACTGATCTTCTTCTTCGGCCGGATATTCTCCGGGATATTTGTCTTGTCCACTTCCGACAGATCAAAATCAGATCCAATGCTCGAGAGATCCAAATCCGAAGGTAGTCGTTCGCGCTTAGGCTTATCTTCGTCATCATTTTCGTTGTCATCACCAAACTCCAGCTCCAGATGAAGCTCCGATCCGGCCTCATCCAATCGGCTGTTGAACTCGTTCAGGGTACGTGACGGCACGAAATGGTACAACTCCATCGGTGGTAGCGTCTTGGTGGCGGTCACCAAGCGCGTGACATGGTACGTCTGGATAAGCGTGTAGCTCGTAGTGTCACCGTCACGGATCACGGGTAGTATGTGCGTCTTTAGCATGGCCTGCGTAGTACTGAATGTTTCCGTCAGTGTCTCAAGTGGAGGCGTTTCCGTGTCAATACCGAGCGAAATCGGTGGCAGTGTGGCAATGCTTGAGTCTAGCAGATTACTCTCCTTGTCGATGTGTGTCGTCGTGGCCAAAATGTTTTCGGTCAGTGGTTCCGTCAGCGACGGTGTGATGGTGGCCGTCTCCTGCTCCAATACCTTCTCGATCGTAGAGGTGACTGTAATGTAACGGGTGTTCTTTACTGTTCCCACCTGGAAAGAAAGCAGTGAATTGTGTTGTAGTTAGTTAAAACATCTGAACATAAGGGGGCTGATTCTTGTCCACTAACCTGGAAGGTGTAGGGTGACTTGATGGTCGCTATCTCGTAGTACGTGTCACGGAAGTCAGCTGGCGTCGATATCTCCACCTTCAGCGTCTCGATCGGGTAGCGGCGTTCGATCTGGTTGTCGTTCTCCGCATCATTCAGCACATTCCCATGCACCGAGCCGGACTGGTCCAGGTCCGCGTCCGTGTCCACCTTTTCCGCATGTTCGGGCGACTGCGCAATATCATTAGACTGTACGGATGTGTCGGAAATCGGTGCGGTCGTGAGATTTTCCAGTACCTGATCCTTGGGCTTGACCGCGCTCTGCTTCCGGATCGCAACCGTCGGCTTGGCGGGCGATTTGTACTGCCAGCGGCCCGGCGATCGGTTCAGCTTGAACTTGTACAGACTGGTGGTCTGGCCCGGTTCCTGATCCAGCGGTGCTGATGGCTGTGGTTTCGGTTTGAACGATCGCCTGGTCGCCGCGTCCTGTTGCTGCTGCTGCTGCTGTACCGTCGACACGCTGTGGGATGATGTTGGTTTAAAACCGTTACGTGAGGATTTATTGCGCCGGTTCTGATAGCCCGAGCCGGCCGTCGGACTCGGCTCACTATAAACGGATACCGTGGCCACCTCCACGCTAGATGTAGAGTAACGGTTATATCTTGTACTGCAAAAACACGGTTAGCAGAAGAAAAAGGAAGGGTTGTGTATACAATCACCGGGTGGGGGCGTGAGGTGTCTTTGTACCAGTATGTACACATAATGTGTGATTTGCTGTTTGTTTTGCATGCAGCACTTTGCCCAAAAGGAAAACAAAACCCAAAACGAAACGCTCGGTGAATGGTAGGTGAACTGAGATTTTATCGTGATGTTGTGTGATGAATATGTGACATTGTGTGTGAAAAAAATGTGTGATAAGAACTGTAATGGAGTGATTAAAAATATGTAATATGAAAAAGGGTGATGTTTTAAACAGATGCAGTGTTGGTATTGATGTGATTCCATGCAACAAACAAAAAAACATAACACGAATAAATAAAAAAATGTGAAACAAAATAAAATAAAACATAAAACAATACAAACGTGCAAAAATAAAACACAAGAAAACAACAAAACAAAACAAAAAATATAATAACCAATGAGAGAAGAAAAACACACATGCTGATGAACGGAACTCGCACACTTGTAGACACATTCACGCAGGTGTAGATGTGATAATGAGTAATGATTTTGAGGTTAATGAAGATGAATTATGGATAAAATGTCACAATGAAAATTTTACGATCACTAAGCACAATCATACAGCGAATGCCCACACAGACTCGCACACAAATTCTGAGAGAAAAGAGCTTTTTTTGTACAAAGTTTATAATAAATTAAAACAAAAGTTGTATCACAACAATTTTGAAAAATTTACAATAATTTACATTTTTAGTAAGTTTAACACACATCTAAACGCATTCTGGGAATAGCAAGATGATTTAAAAAAAGAAGAAAAAGAGAGTAAATTCCCCAACATGCGCTTAGAAAGATTAAACAATTGCATAAGAAAACTGAACGAATAAAAAAAAACCTAAATAAGAAAGTAAAACGAAACAGAAACTCAATTGCAACATTCATGCAAAACATTCACTTACACAGGCTATATGAGAACGAATATGAAACGAAATGATTTTTTGTTCGATCGACACCGATCGATTGTGTCGGTCGTTTTGTGTTCGCTTTAAATTTTGACATCCGATGCGAAAGCGGACCATGGAGGTGATTGTCACACGCTTCGCATCGGGCAAAGTCCTTGCAAGCAATACATACGTCTTTGTGTCCGGTTTCGGAGTGGGGATTTAAGTCATCCGAACCAGCACTAGCTACTTACTTCTTGCCGACGGGCTTAACGATTTGTGTGTTGCGGTAACGGTTGCCCGGCTTCTTGCCGTAGGTAGGCTGTGGCGTTACGGTGGCTTGCGGGGTGACCTGCTCACTGTCACCACCCTGCTCCTGCAGATCGTTCTCGTCCTTGCTGATGCGGTTCTTCAGACGGTTCTTGAAGTTACCGCTAGCGCTACCGGGCAGACGGCGCGACGGTCGCACCAAGCTCGAGCTGGGCTGGCTGGCGAACAGATTCTCCAGCGGCAGCCCAGTATCCTCGAGTGCGTGCGTCGCTGGGGACGGTGTAATGATCGATGCCGCCTCCGGACTGTACCGTGGCGTCTTGTTGAGTGCCGGTGCCGCCGTCTTCAGGATGCGCAACGTTGAGCTCGGGTTTAGCTTGGGCCGGCGACCATCGGTGGCCACGTTGACCCCCGCTGCACCGTTACCGTTCGTTGCCGCTCCACCTTGGTTACCTTGAATGACATGAGATGTGCTTTGTAGGACCTGCGCATACTTTCCTGAAATGTAGGTGCCGATCACGCTGGTCTCGTGGACGGTGGTAACGCCCTCCTTAACCACGGTGCCACCGAGCGTCGTCACCAGGCCGGTCGGATGGGTTCTGCCCTTATTACCTCGCTTCGGTTTGGCCGACTTCTCGCGCGGTGCTGCTACTTGGGCGGTGGCGCCCGCTGGCTGTGAGGCGGCTCCCGTCGGCCGCAGGTTGACGACGCGGAACGTTTCCTCCACAAACTCGGACGGTTGGCGCGAAAGGAAATCGTACTCCGGTTCACCGATGTTGTTGCCAATCTGCAACACTGGTACCGGTTCGTCCTCGTCTTCCTCTTCCTCGTCATCTTCATCCTCGTCGGCGTTGGTTTCCGCTTCCGGTGTCTCTTCTTCGTTCTGCTGATGCTCCACAGCTCCAACCGTGGGAGTTCCGCTCTCGCTCCGGACCTCCTTCACCTCCTCAGCTGCCGGTTTCACTTCATCTTCCGAAATGTTGGAAAACATTATCGGCGAGTGCTCTTCGTGCTGATCCTCGGCCGTTGCGCTCACTGCCGCAGGTTCCTCTGTCGTCGTTGTGGTAGTTGCCGCAGTCACTGGTTTGACGGCTTCAACAACGTGCGTCTTGGGTTGCTCCGTCTCTTGAACTGGTTCAATCGCGTGGACATTCTCTGCTGCCTTTGCGATCGGAATCACTTCTTGCGGCTGCTGCTGATCTTTTAGTTCTTCTTCCTCCTCTTCCTCCTCCTCTTCTACTTCTTCGTGCGCCTCCTCTGGCTCATCCTCTGCAATTTCTTGCGCTTCCTGTTCCTGTTCGAACTCTTCCGACTGTTCCTCTTCCGATTCAATTTCAGGTGACGATTCGGTCGTTGTTGTCGTTGGTTCAACCTTCGTAGCCACCACCTTCACAACCGGTGCCACTGGCTTAATGATAACCGATTTCGGAACTGGCTTGACGATGAACCGATCTGGCTGGGGTTGTTCCTGTTGCGGCACGGGTTCTACCTTAACCGAAGCTACTTCGACGATTTTTGGTTTCGGTTTCAGGATCGGTTTGATGGCAACTTTCGGTACGGCTTTCGGGACGAACTTAAGCGGACCGATCGGTTTGACGGTCGGTGGTTTTGGAGTTTCCGGTAGTACCTGCACGATGCTGACCTTCTCTTTGGGCTGTACCGGCAGCACGACCGTTTTGCTAGGTTTAATCTCCTGGACCGCTTCCTCCGTGGTAGTGGTCGTGGTGGGAGTCGTTTCGATGACTGGTGGAGGTGGAGCCGTCGTTTTGGGTGGTTCTAGTAGTGAATATTGTTTATTTTTAAACAACGGGAATGTATGGAAGAAATCGTATGGTAAGAATTGTAATTTATGAAAACGCCGGAAAGTATGCAATTGATTATACAATTAAGATGCATTAACATTCACTTAGAAAAACGTATCATAAGTAAGCGTTTTTCATTTTAAAATTTCTTTATCACTAAAGTGTTAATATTTGAAGGAAATTATTTCCAAATTAAATATACTCCAAACATTAACAAATTTTAAGCAATCACCTAAATCAACATCAGGTTTGTCTGCTCAATCAATCAACCAAATAATCAAAGCTTGACGTTGGATTGTTCGCATATCTACCACCGAACTTAGCTTCTACCATTACCTGTCACAACCGGTGCGGCACTTTGTGGCGAAAAGATCATCACCGTATTGCCGATGGTGGTGGTAAAATCGAGAAATCCATACACCGTCTGTGTCGTGTAGTAGTCCGGATTGACGTCCTGGCTCGGCAGCACAGCAAACACTGGATCTCCGCCGGCATCTTTCGGTGACGAGTCTCCATAAACGCCGCCACCTCCGGGTGAATAAACGGCACCATGAGCTAGTGAGAGAGAGAAATAGGAAAAAGGGAGTTGCAAATCCAAAATGAATATGAGGAGTAAAGATAGTTTGTTCGAATTATCAATCGTGTAATCGTGATGATCAAACAGTAGCAGGAGAAGATAAAATGAGAAACTTAAATAATGCCACTAATTTTCAACAACCACGCTTGCCGGCTCGTTCTTCTAATGATGAAGAAACGCTATCGATAGCGTACTGTGGGTATGTACGAACCGTTATTATAAAATGGCGTCCAACCGACAACTCGGCAGCACGAGTTTGGCGTAATAATTTGCTCAAATATTGACGCTGTGCCTTTGCCAACATATCTCATCAGCATCGGCAACCGGTCGGAAGCGAAGGGATGTTTACAGTGTTCCTTCCCAAAAGTTTTGCCGCTCTACTAACAATAAACAAACAGTCAACCATCGATTCATCAGCGGTACGCAAAAGGTTGCGACATCCTCCAACGGATGTCCGTGGCGGTTTTGCGCGGGGAAAGGTTTATTTAAATTTACCAATTTGCTGTAACAATGCAAAAAATACACGCTGCCATGAAAAGTATAAATATTCACAAACTTCAAGAAGCAGCAAGTTTTATTACAATAGATTTATGTAAACATTCTAAAGATCTGTTTCTGAAGCGTATTTAAAATCAATCTTTCGAACTCTTTCTTCTGTCGCTTAATGGTCCTCCTGATTGCATCGCATCAGCGGATAGCTAGCAAACTAGAAAAGCTCCTTTGAAGCTTGAAGTAAACATCGATAGCATAACGTGCAACCGACTCGGAACGAAAGCACTCTCGTTCGAAGGAACAAATATGTGTATCCTTTATATTTTACGGGATTAAATGAGTTTGTCACTCTTACAGCGAGGAGATTTTAAACCGTTCGCTCCTAACGACATGTTCTAGTCCTCTTTTCAATTATGCACAACAGAACATAGGTGAAGACACAGTTTGTTGCGATGACACGGTTATTAACGTTGATGTGCCGTATTTAACGATAAAATCCTTAAGCCGTTGATGGCAAGTATGATAACGTTATGATGTAATGATAGTTTGTTTTATTGATGTTGATTATTGTTTTTCTATTAAAACGATTAAATTTGCTTTAAAAAAATAAAGAAAAAGACAATTTTCTTAATTATTAAATGTTTTAGACATTTTTGGCTCGTAGTTTTATCTTTCCCTTTACTTATTTCCTTCATTTTTTTCCCTTGTTAATAATGGCTCATCAATCGCTGAATTTCTAAGTAGGTTTTAACAGTTTAATATTTTAGTTAATTTCAATCAATAATGAATAATTACTTTTTTTTTTTGCTCGGTTAGAACGGCCTGGCCGTATCAAGACTTATTTTACCACAGAGCAGGATAGTCAGTCCATGCTACGGAGGGACGGTCCGGATGAATAATTACTTAATAATTAATAATTTGTTTCATAAGCAATTCAAAATTAAATGAATTTTCACAAACAACGATCATTTATAAAAAGGACACAAAACCATGTTTTGCCACCAAAACCAAACCAAAAATACAAAAAATCTCCTTATATTGGAAAATAAGGATTACTTTTTTTTTTATTCATAAAGAACGGCCTGGCCGTATTGCTAAAATAAGGATTACTGTTTTTGGGGGAAAATGTTTTAAAATATTGTTAGTTGAATAAAATTTCAATACAACGAAAATTAATAAACAAAGTAAATTGCCCAGTTCTGAACATTAATCGATAAATTATTTCTTGTGAATTACAGAAGCTGCTAAAAATGAATTTTTTGAGTTAAAATATTTTTGTAATTGAAAATGGTTGAATAAAAATATTCAATACCTTGAAATAAGTAAAACAATTATTTTCAGTTAAATATTTACCATTAAAAATGTAATGGAAACTACTCTGCCCTGCATCATTTCATTATAATCTGTTTAAATATAGAGCATTTTAATATTTAATATCTACTTCAAACTTTTTCCATTATCAATCGAATATATACGATATGCACTTTGGTGGAAAAATCAATCACTCTCACAACGCGCCCATTGTCTTTCATTATTACTTGACTGGAAAAAAAATTCAATACTCACTTTATTCAAATGGTTAGAAGGTTACGAAAAATCTCGACTCAAGATTTTTCCAGGTGCATGATTATTCAACGCAAAGCAGTTTGTGTTGTAGGATTAAAATGAGCTTTTTCTTCCCTTCGCCACCGCGGTGTAATATTTCCATCCAATTCGACTGTTGAATGAAAATGAATAAATTTTCAGGTGCTCTCGGTTGGAAGATGGATTTCACTTTGCCCCCTCGTGCGGGGTCTTAAGAAAGCACGTAGAAGAAAGATTCAAATTTATTCCATCCCTCGACGCTTCCGAAATCGATCAACGCAGTCTAGACGCTTCCACTAAATTGCGAAACGGTCGAGTTTTCTTGTGAGTTTTCTTTCCCATTTTCCACGAGGAATAAAAGGGCGCGTGTTTAAGGACCATTTTGCGACGGGTGCAATTGTGTTAACGGATGGTCAAGCAAAGCAATGAACTACCACCCCTTTCGCTTTTGCAAAACCGAATCGAATCCAATAAATCGTTCGGACTCTGTTTTTTGTGCAAAAAAAGGTTTGAACGTTCGCCCTCCCGCCCGGGAACCGCCGCAAAACCACCATACTGCTACGGTGTGTCTGCGCGTGTGGGGGCAAGTGTGGGCTAAAATTGAAACGACAGCAAATTATCCGAAAAACGTAATGAAGCTTACAACTTGAACCAGGGTGAACGGGTAGTGTTTATTCCGTCCAACCTTCGTTCCCCGTTCTGTGTTTTATGCTTACGGAGAAAGTAATCACTCTTCAAAATAGTCAAATAATGAAAGGGGCATGGGAGAGTGGAAGATGAAGGAGGAAGTATTGCGGACCCAATTTCCCCTCCAATCCGCCCCTCCTACCCTAACAGGTCATTACGGTTGAGGTTGAAAAAGTTGAAAATTTATTCCATGTAACATGCCGTTTGTTGCAATGCAGCCCCAAATGGATCCTTTTCAAGCACGATTAATCAGCAGCACCCTTGCCGGGTGAGGTAAGCCGAGGGAATGTGGGGATGAGGCATGAAAAGCCCTAGTACTGTACAGTAAAGGAAAGGACATTAGGGCAAAAAAAAACAATCACTCACACCAACTACTCGAAAGGATATTTGCAAATTACCACTTTGCGTGACGAGCCAATTTTAAATAGAATTATTCGTTCGAGCATGTGAGGCAAATGTTTGCACTGCCAGCGAATGCACGGACTCATGTGATGCACTTTTTTGCATGTGTTTGTTTGTATGTTAAGGAAGGCCGTGAAAAAGACCCGGAGACCGGGGGAGACATTTACTAGGGTGAATGTGGAGGGAAAGGGAAATAGGAATATGGCAACTTCTTCGCCCCTGGGGAATACCAGATAGGGACTCCTTCTAGGGAAGCAAATATTGAATTCAGCTGTTGGAAACTTTTTACCATGCGTTTCATTTCCAGCTCCAGTATGTAATGGCGTGTGTGTGCGTACGTATTGCTGATGTTTGCAACTAAGTTGGAAAAGCAGTTAGAAGAGCTAGAAGCGAGGGCGATAACTGTGAGACGCCGATAATGGAAGACGGGCGAAGGTTTTTTGATGATTCGAGGTAGAAACTAGCCAACGAAAGCAGTAAAGTTGAGGTAGTTAGATCGAGAGTTTTTTAACCATTTTTTTTTGGCTCTAGTAAAAAAAGTAGAAGTTTTTCCTCCAAACGATTTACTTTGGGTAAAACGATGTACCCCGCAAAAACGAGGGGAGGAAGCAGTCGTGAAACATGTGAAGGAAACTGATTGAAGCATGCGTTGAGATTTCCCTGCCCCTTTATAAAGGCGGGAGGACAAGTGATTGTGTGGATTGTGGAGGGGAAAGTTTAAAATGGTGGAAAAACGTATTCGTTACTTATACCTACCAACACACGCACGTATGCGCTGATACTACCCCGTAGCATTAGAAGTCTCAAGAGGGAGAAATGGAGGAAAAAAAATCCGAGCAACATTGATGCATTTCATTGGAAAAAGAAGACAAGATGAATTCTGACACACGAAACTCTTCAACCGCTTTTTTTTGTTGGGGACAAAGTTGTCTCGTTCACGATTTCCTACTCCCGCACCCTCGTCCTTGTAGGATGTGAAAAAGCCTTCCGAGGGTTGAAGAAGAAATACCAAGTGAACGAAAAACGCAGTCGTCCGAACGAAATGTAACTAGACGGTATTGCCTGTATTGTGGATCACTTTTTGTACTTCCATTTATTTCAGTTTATTTCTACAAAAACTCTAACGAACGGATTGTGCCTGTGTTTTGTCGTTGCTTTCTATTCACCATTGAATGGGGCGAACAAAAAAAAACACTGAACTACATGTGCAGAAAGTTTCACTCTCCCGAAGGTACAACATGGACGATTGGGTCGCGTAACAGGCACGTGAATGTATGCCGCGTGTCCTTTTCGACTAGCAGTCAAACAGGCGAAAGATAAGCGACTGAATCGAAAAGAAGAAGAGTGGGGGGGGGGGGGGGGGGGGGGGGAACTGGGATTGTTAACGAGCTTTTACCAACTTTTACCTACCATTTACATGCCAGCACACATATTAAATTCTTTCACTATTCTAAACATGAACCGTCGAACAAAACTGTAGTGTGGAGAAGAACCCGTTGAAGCAGGGAATAAAGCAGGAGGTCGCCTTCGGTTAGTACAAGACAGTTTTACGCGCTTTTCCAATAGAGCCAGCTGAAATGCTGTAAGGAGCGACCAATTTTCTCACGTTCGTGAGTTTTCTAGTCGACATTCGGTTGTTAGGTGCTGCCCCCATCTACCCCGATCTGTTTCCATTTTCATTTTCGAACTTCCGAATAAAACCAGTTGCAGTTGGTACGCCTGAATGGTTCTGGACTTTAACAATATATCAACCTAGCGTACCTTCCCGCCGTCTTATACCGAAACGCGAGACGCAGTAACAAAGTGGTCTAGATCAAACGATAAGTAACTGGCCACGATTTGCATACCTAACGATTAGCTCGACGAAAAACCGTTCCTTGCCTTCCCAGTTGGGCTCGCTTTGATCTTGGGCCCGGGGTCACAAAAAGGGGAAAAGAAAGTCTGTATTTCACCTACCCATTCAGTGGTGTAACTGATGCAGCTAGGTGAAAAATGGCATTAATACGATGGAACCCATTTGCATCCTGTACGCTTTCGTTAGATTGGTTTTGGGCGATTTTGTGTAGGAAATGAAATTGTAAGAAAAAATGTTTGGAAAATTTATATTTTATATAATAAAAAGTGTAATCGTTTTATCTAATAAAAAGTGTAATTGTTTTCATCATTTTAAGATTTTCATTGACACAGATTTTCTTTTACTCTTTCGTTCAATACTTCTGCTGTAAATAATTTTCATTTATTTATTTATATATTTTATATAATTCTTGAAGTTACAACGAGTATTGACAGGAAGGTAATAAAAAGATCAATTGATACATTTTGGTAATATGCATACTTTAATGGATGGTTGTTCTTCAAGCAATAAAGTTTAACAGATAATATGAGTTTATTTTGTATATCAATCGCTAAGGATTGGATACTAAGTTTATCGCAAAAATATATCTTTTTTTCAATCGATTATTTGTGAACTATAAATAAAGAAAAACATTGTAGTATTCGAAAAACCTCTTGAATATTACACAACGAAATAGAATATAAAAACAATCAAAACGGCCTAAAAAAGGATAATAAAATCTTAAATAAAATAATTCAAGTCAAACCCCAATAAAAACCAAACATGTTTAATCAATTTCTAATACACGATCGAGCAAAACTCATTATCGACCAAATGAGATGTTTTGAAAACTAAAACTAAACATGCACAAATGTTCATTAGGATAAAGGTTATAAAAATACGGAATACTAATGAATATTAACAAGCAGGTCAAGTATCGAAAGTATCAAAAGTAATACGACATGTTAATTCAAGTGCAAAATAGTTAAAAGACCGATGCGTAGTATCAGATGCATACAAACAGGAGAAAATGAAGAATACAACATTTTTATGTAAAACTATAACTTTTATGTTAAGCTATAGTTTAACTATAAAATAAACCGAAATCATCAACCAATATTAAACCAAGTTCGATATTGCAATTCAATACCAAGAGTAACATAGTAAAACAAGAGCACAGTAAAATATTGTAAAAAATAAACAAAACAAATTTATGATCGAACGGCAACAATTATTTTAAAAATAAGTAATTTATTTAATGTACAAATTAGTATTCATTTGGTATGTTTGTGAAAAATTATCTGTGATGGTGTAAAACACTTTTCTTTGCTTTTTTAAAATTTGCACAATCTCAGAAAATTTATTATATTTTGGTCGTTATAAATGGTCCGATGATGACATACAAAATACATGTTTTTTTATAAACGAACCTACCATTAAAAAAAATCAATTCTGATACATTTGCAATCTTTGCTAATCGCGTCTGATAACGTGATAAACGGTTTTGTCGAACGGTGCAGGAACAAAACTTCAAAGGACCGTTTAAGAAAGAAAAAATCCTCAAACATTACGCAGCGCAACTAGCGATGAGAGGAGAAAGAACACACCTACCAAAAATAAACGCAATGAAGTATCAGAGTAGGAAGTAAAAAAAAACACAAAATAAAAATACACACACCACAATCAAAATGTATAAATTTAAGAGAAAAATCATTCCTCAAACGATGCGTGTAGAATAAGACATACGATGTGTCCCATCCGCATCCGTCTCATAGGCTTTCGGTTCTTTCTTTTTTTTGGCCGTAACCTTTTAGCGGAAGATCAAAGGGACCCAGGCTGCGTGGTTGTTCCCTTGCCACGTATACACACGTATCTGTCCCTATTTTCGACTACGTCAGGTAGAAGCAGCAGCATCTTCCAAATCGCCATCGGCCTGTCCCTTGCACGTTTAGCTTCTAAAGCCGCACATGTAAACATCTCAATTAGGCGAATGCTTCACCGAGAGTGGTTTTTTATTAGCGCAGTGAAATGTTTGTATTCCGCCATCGTTCCGACTCCCAAATGGCGACAGTTTTATTTCCGGATGAAGAAGATTTTTTTTTCGTTGTTCTTCTTATATTTTATTTTTTAGCTCGAAAAAGGTACATGTGTGCCTGGCTTGTTATTACTCTGAGTTTTTTTTTGTTTGCGGAAGTTAAACAGGAACTGGATGAAAGTGATGGTTCTGAAACAGAATTTCTACACTTTTTGCCACTTCCATCACTGGCCTAGGTGCTGAAAAAATGTTGTTCCGCGAGCGGTATACTACGAGCATATATTTTCCACACCATTTGGTCCATTTGATGAGAAAACGACAGACCTAGGTACACATCACCGGCTGTGCATATGTGCTTTTTCTTACCGCCCCTAACAAGAGATTAAGAAATTCTTGGGATTCATCCAAGAAAATGCAAAACAAACGGATAAACAAAAGAAAGACAGACGAATTGTATCGTTTTGTTTTGTTTTTCCCCCCTTATCTTCCACTTTAGCAACCAAAATTCGGCTTTATTTTTGCCCCCAAGTCCCAGTTTCATTCATGTTTGATTGCATCCCTCCAAGCGCGGGAGCAACATTATACAGTTGCCACCCGAGTTTCGGCTCGGCTTGATTTTTCCCACGAGTCATTGCGCTTTTCCATCCTTCTTGCTTTTTTCTGTTGTTGTTGTTTTGGTAAAATATGAAAAGGATTTTCCTGTAACGGTATACGTTATTGTCTTTTGCAACAGGAACAGATCCAGACGCAAAAGCACGGTTTTGTAGTTTTCCTTTTAGGGTTTTTCATTTTCTTTTTCGGCATTTCGTCATGTGTCGAATGTCGTTCGTTTCCCGCGAGGCAAGTGGAAAGCGTTTCACTTTTATGCCTTGACATAAATTTAATGGACAATTGTCCCCAAGGCAGCCGTCTCTAAATGGTTGTTTCTAGTTTTCGTTCTTGCGTTCGTGTGAGAAAAATGCGAGCAGGACAAACAGATGCTGGTACACTACTAGAAAGGAGAGAAAGAAAGCAAATCCATCGACAGAAGCAAAGTGAAAAATGTAAAATGGATGAACCTTTTGCAGCTGGTGCGTTTGGTAAATACGAGTTATTTCCTTTCTTTTCCTTCGAGAGATTGGACCGACGACATTTCTTTACAGGTAATTTTGCTTCACCGTCACATCATTTTTACCATACACACTTATCATTTTTTTGCTGTCATCTGTGAGGTTTTGTTTCGATTTACACTGTTTGCTGCGCACCTCCCTCACCCCGTTTAGATGTGCAAATTGGCAAAGAAAATTGAATGTTTTTTTGCTCCCACATGTGCTTGAGTTTATTTGTTAGCTTCAANACCAGGCAGATGCCGGCCGCGACCCCAATACCAAGCAGAAGCAACCCGGACGGTCCGACCGATGATGAAGGTCCCAGAAAGGATGAGGATTCCATCGGTGGCTTACTGCCGAGCACGGACGATGCGGTATCGGTCGGTGGTGGCTCTGAAACGGGTATGGGAAATCCCACATTTAAGGATGATTCTGTGGCCAGGGATGGGCAAAAATGGTCGTAAGAGGGCGGTCTCCCCTTTTGTTGCTCTAGTTTTAATCGCTAGCCGAGTGAACTGCCATCCACAGTGAAGCGGGATTTGTATTGTATTCGGAAGGACGCGAACAGACGCGAAGTGGACGAAAGACACAAGAAAGAGCAAGCCCTTTACGGTGGGTATCCGTGCCCGGGTGGCCATGGGAAAGATTCGGATTAATTTCAGTTTTAATTAAAAACCGTTGTAATTTGAGTGAAAGCGTTCGCTGTGCAGAAAGAAATATAGACTCACTCTCCATCTCGTTTACACACTTGGTGTTGCTCACACCTATAGACACACTCTGGCATAGACGTTTCCGATGGCGATATTATAGTACTTTTTGTTTCTTCCTTTTTCTTTAGGACCTAACAAATTTGATCCCTCTACCGACAGCGACAAACGGTGACGTTTGCAGAGTTCATCGATCCAGCACGCATTCTGATGAATCTTACTTTAGTGGGAAAAACACGAACAATAAACCAACAAAAAACCAAAACAGAAAAACCGAAAAGAAGTACGTCCGCTTTCGCACTTCCTGGCGCTTAAATGAAGTTAACTTTAATTACCTCTGGTTTGGGCACGGGTCAGATCCGGCAGGAAGCGGCTCTCTCCGAGCACGTTGGCGGCCATGATCGAGAACAGGTAGAGCGTGTTGCTACGCAACCCGGACACGGTAAGCTGTCGAGCGTTGGCGGGACCATCCTCGTACCGGTACCGTTCGGAGGATGCTTCACGGTACCGTATCCGGTAGCTGGCACGATGGCCACCATCGAAACCGGGCTCCCAGCCGAGCGTAACGCTGTCGTGCGTTACATTCACCACGGTTAGGGTGGTCGGTGGTTCCGGGGCCGATTTTACATCCAGTCGGCCCACACCGGCACCACTTCCGAGATCGTTCTTCGCTCGGCACTCGTACTCACCATAGTCGGTGGAGGAAATGCGCTCGATTAAGAGGATGGATTCGTACGTTAGGGGATCGAGCTGACGCTGGATGCTATGGTATTTGGACGTTTGGTTGACACTCAGTTCCTGGCCGGATCGTATCCAGTGGAAGGTGGGTTCTGGAGCGGACTGGGCCCGACACGGTAGGCGAGCTTGATCACCGGGGCCGGATGCAGCCCGAAGCATTGCGGGCGATTTGTCTATCTCTGGTGCAACTGTCGGTAGAAGAAGATGATTTTCGAAAATTATTTTTTTTCATTACTTAAAATAATGTTTTATAGTTTTAGAAAAGTATTTACAGAGAAAAAAAAAAACAAAATCAAAAAGAAATTCTAATAGTTTAGCCATGTGAAATGCTTGTTAAAATATAAAAGAACGATTTTGTAATGACGTTTGCATACATTTGGGCGTATTGCATTTATGACTGTTCTTTGTTGTACGTATAATAATTTTGAATTTTGAGTGATGGAAAATAGGTTTTAAAAGATTTTGTTGTTACTACTCTTGAAATGACTTATAGTTTTGGAATAGACTTTGAATTGCTTTAATAAAAACAGGGTTGTTGTCGCGAAAATAAGAGTTTTTCTTTAGACTGATTTTTATAGCAAAATCTTCAAAATGTGTTAAAAAATGTTGAAGAACTAATGAGAAAATTTAAAAAATTTAAAATCATATATTTGATATCAAATGTTTGGTACCGTTTCTAATGTTAATTTATACATTAGATACTTCAGCCTTTTAGTATGCAATTCAGTGTCTAATAAGTTTTTCCCGGTTATGAAATCTACGATTGCATACTTTCAAGCTCAAAACGAGTGTTATGCCTCTTAAAAAATAATGCCCGTTCATTCATATGAAACTGAAGAATTGGAAAACAGAAACCCAAAATAGACCCGATACCTACATTTGACAATCAATAGAACATCACGGTTCGCCGGCTCTCCAACATGATTATCGACGATGCACCGGAAATTGCCCACATCCTCCCGGTGTACATCCTTGACCACCAGCGTACCGGTTGCGTTGGCGTAGGCCGTGGTCGTTTTTACCTTCAGATCGTACCCGTTGCGCTCCCAGCGTACGTGTTCCGGCGTTAATGGGTTTCCTGGAATGATAGCCCACCAAAAAAAAAAGCTTAGTGAAAGTGCAACATAAAACCAGGCAATCTTAGGTTCAAAAATCCGTTGTCCATTTTCGCTGAATCCCGACCCGTTGGTTTTGATGCGATGTTTGTTGTCGGTGTCGGAGGACTGGTTAGTCTGGTTTTTTTGTGTGTATGCTGTGGCCGGTAAGGTTATGAAAAACTCGCCACATAGGTGGGCATCTTTCAACCACTGTTCACCCGCACCCAGTATGACAGTATGTTTGCGTTTGCCATTTTGAGATGGGAAATGTTTTGTTTGTTCGTTGAGTGGGTTTTTATTTTGTGAAGCAAAGCCTTTTTTTTCCAGCGCTACTTTCGAAGCAAATTCACACATGCATTCTCGAGCATTTGCTTGGTACAAACTGCCACCGCCAGAAGTGCATACGGTAACGGTTTGGAGAGATGGAATTTGCGTTATTTCTGGTACCTTGGGTTTTTCGGTTTTTTTTGTTTTCTATCACTCGTCCCGCCTGTCAGGCTGGGTCGTTTCAACAATTTCCTGCATCCGAAGCACTTGAGGAAACAAAAACACGGAACTCAAATATGGCTCCTCGTACGATTCGGACCATTACTACGCAAAAGCCATTTATCGCGTGTGGCCATTTCGTGACGGTAGAATGAAGCAAACGAATTTTTGGTTGGGTGTGAAGTTCGTTTTTGCTGTGTCTTTTGCCCTCGTTGTATGAAATCGCTTGTCAAACGCGAACGCTGACCAATAGGAATGGGCCTCATATCTACCTAACCCGGGACTTTGGAATGAAATGAAAATAGGCCACAGTCATATTGGAAAGGTTCAACCTACGGTAGGGGTTGAAAATGCAAATGACTCCAAGGACCTGGCAAAACCAAGGCAAAAAAAAATGTTACTTCACTAAAAATCGTTTGGATGGGTACGATCAGGCAGGGCAGTATTCCAACATGGCTGACACGGGCGCCAGATCGCTTGATCTAAAATACGGATTCCGACCGGCTAGTTCCCGGTGAAGTTCAATATGGCGCCCAGGGTTTGCTTATTTTACGTTATGGTTACCGTTTCGTTTACATATCCAACAGCCATGCAGTAGTAGTAAAACAAAGTACACAAAAAAAGATAATCAACTGCAGTTGCACGTGCGAAGGGTTTGGATTTGAGTTTATACCAAGCATGAGAGGCGAAATAAAAAAAAACCGGAACTGAATCTAAGCTCGGGCAGGATTCGCTTTTTTTGCTGCGGTTGGCCACTACTGGATGTTGCGTGCTTGTTCATTAGAATGTGCATTCCGGTGGAAAATTCCTTCATAAACCAAATAGATGGGTTGCAGATGGTCCAGAAAAAAAAATACTCTGAAAACTCTCAACAAGTATTGCATTGCCTGTACCTACCAGACGTAGAATCAAAGCGCGTGTACAGACGGGCTTCTTTTAATGGCACATCCCGTTGATGTGCTATTGCGACCTGCCTGCCTGCTNGTCCAGAAAAAAAAATACTCTGAAAACTCTCAACAAGTATTGCATTGCCTGTACCTACCAGACGTAGAATCAAAGCGCGTGTACAGACGGGCTTCTTTTAATGGCACATCCCGTTGATGTGCTATTGCGACCTGCCTGCCTGCTACTGAAGGTCATATCTACTTTGTGCTTCGTGTTGTGCTATGCAATTAACGCGCCATGAAATGTTCACACATAAAGGCAATTCGAAAACGTTCCTTCCCCATACCCCAACCCCAACGTCTGTCTTTCGTGGAACAAAGGGAAACAGAAATAACTCGAGTTGACACTCGCTTTTGATTGCGTTCGATTGTACCGGGGCGGAATCGGTGCACACCAGATGGTATATGACGGTAAAACACCGGTACAGATGGGTTCGTTGGGGTCGATTCCGGTACCCCCTAGATCCGGTATTTTATCTATCTTCCTGCCAGCCTTTCGAAGGTCTCTCGGATTGTGGTCTCTGTCTGTGTCATCGCGATACATCGTATTTACTTACCGTCCACGGTGCAGTTTAGGATTGCATCCTCGCCCGGGTTTACGATAACGGGTTTTGAAATGGATTTTATCGTCGCAGCATCTGGGGCGAAAGAAATAAAGAAGAGTATCGTAAAGCATAGGTAAGGTTTTTGAGTATGTCTGCATGTGTACTACTGATAAAGAAGGTTTAAACCCGTTCAGTAGAACGCTGGTGGTAAAACATTTATGGAAATGTTTTTTTTATTTAATCAAACTTGAATGGACTTTTTTTGTGCCTTATTTTGTTTTATCTTTTTTGGAGCACACATGCTTGTCAAAATGTAATGATTTGATTTTTTGTAAACTGAAATATAGATTGTTTTTGAGGTGTTCTAATGTGACTATTCAGATGATCTTATAGTTGACAATTGTATACATTCAGGCGTTGCGAGCTCGTGATAAAAAAAAATTCGAATGAATTACAAGCAGGACAGAAAAACAACATTTTTTCACATATTCAAAACGAGCTTTTTCCGTTTGGACTTTTATGTCGATCCTCCAGATCTATAGGAAAAAGGCATCCTCAAGGGTCATAACATATTTGGCGATGTTCACTATGACCCACAGCTATTTTCCATAGTATTTCATAGCAATTAAAATATCCTATAACTGAAATAATATGAAGTACAGACAATGTCCTATAAACACTATTACAGCGGACCGCTGAGATCCTAATAAACCTTCTTCTTCTTGGTATTAACGACCTTACAACAGGTCACGCCGGCCATTTCTGGCTTACTAGACTTATTTTACCACATAGCCGGATAGTCAGTCCTTGCTACGGGGGAACGGTCCGGATGGGATTTGAACCCGCTCCGGCCGTGTGGACTGGCGCCGTTTATCACATGTACCACCGGACCGCCTAATAAACCTAAATAAACTTAATAATAAATAATTACCAGGGCGGCCCGGTGTTTTATGTGATAAACGGCCCCTGTCCACACGGCAGGACCGGGGATCAAATCCCATTCGGACCGTCCCCCCGTAGCAAGGACTGACTATCCAACTACGTGGTAAAACAAGTCTCGTAAGCCAGAAATGGCCGGCATCAATGGACTATTTACATTTATTTGAGCCAAATTTATATTGCTAGTATAACTTTAGTACAAAAATTCAACAGGTTGTAAAAAAATGGTCGTTAATGAATAATAAATAATAATAATAATAATAAATTTTTATAATTATTTTCTTTTTCATAGCACTATTCTTCTCATGCATTTTTAAGTAAAATGTGCTATATATTATAGAAGAGTTTATCTTCTTTTATAAGCTGTTTCACATAAATTTGATTTGTTTTTGTTTTAATAATATTAAACTTTAATCTGTAATCCTAAAACAGCAACAAAAATAGAAACTGATTTTGTTATCTTTTATAATGAACCTTTATCTTTATTGTTTTATTTTGCACTATCAAATACTTGTTTCTACAACTTTTTTTGGCATATTGTTAGCAGAACTTTGTTGCAAATGTGCTTTATAAAACATGGTGAAAATTTACATTACTGTTTTATAAATTTATAAAAATGCAAAAGTTTGAGGCTTTTCCCAGTATTTTCCACAACAATGGTTCGCAAAACTTCAAGTTCATTTTCGTACTCAAAGACAAAAGCTTCTACAAAATGAAACTTAAATAGTTTCCGATTGTACCACGAACAGCGGGACTTTTAAATCGCATTAAAATTAATCAATCGTCCAGCATAAACTTTACCGGCACACGGTACTCAAACATCAGCTCAGATGGAACAGTAAAAGGACGGGAGCATTTTCTTGCGATCGTTCTAAAACAATGAACTATTGGAAAGGGTTGCATCATTGCAATCGATCGAACAAACTTGGTCGTCGATGTTTAAAAGCAGTATTGATCGCAGGAAAAAACCATATGGGAGTGGGATAAAAAAACACAATTGCATTCACATCCGATGCGAAGTATTTTACTTTAAAACAAGCAAGATTTCAACATCATCCACCAGCACGAACTGGTCCATCGGTTGATTGCTTCGGCTGGATAGCATACGCAAACTTTTGGCACGTTCGTTGCATGTTTATTTTTTGTTTGGTTCACCCTTAAACAAGCGATACTGGGACGGTTCGTTTGCCCTTCTACTTTACTCCAAAAACTCTGCTCTATTTGGTCGCCGTAGAATTAACTTCACTCGCTGTCACGACTTCTTCCATGCGGGGCCCCAGACGAGTGCAGAACTTTTCCGTGCACTGTGCCTTGTTTCGCGCCGATGATGATCGGTTCGCGGTTCGAGGTTTGCAATGGTCTCAAACTTGGAACGACTTCTTCAGACAACGATCGAAGTGAGACACTAAATAGCACACATCCGGATAATTGAAATACGTTTCGAGTTTTGACCTACACCTCCGGCCATTGAAACCATCCCCGAAAACAGGGAGCCAATTCGCTGCTAGTTAACTTTCTCCCTGTTTTTTTACTTTGTCGGAGCATTCGGGAAACCTTTCCCGTACGGCATCAATAAAATCTTATTTTATTGAAAGGTCGTACATGACCTGGGCATGATAATGGGTAAAGGTCGGTTAGTCGTACAAAACTCATCCTCACTGGGGGTTGTTCGGTGTTTAATAGCAGGAATCCTACCCGTTGTTTGATGGAAAGCTGCTGACCGTCGATTTGACGATTGCTGCAGTCAAAGCTTCCCTATCCAAAAAAAAAAGGGGGAACTCTTCTCCGAAATCGCAGCAGCACGAGCCAGCTACATATAGTCCCTTGATATTGCTGTACAAGGTCACTCGTGGATGGAATTTCTGGCACTAAGGAGGCAGCTGGGGTTCGCATTACTTTCATTGTTTACGAGGAAAACCCTTCGGGAAGGGTAGGTTACGCAGGTTCGGTGGGTTGAGTGATCCGAAATTCCAATTTCAGGACGATTTTGTCCTGTGTTTTGTCTCCATCCGCTCCCATCTACCGTTCACCTTTCTCCTTTCACCGCAAACAAGGTGACCGTGCATGTAAGTGAGTTGTGCAAGAAGGTGATATGGTTTTATTGTTGGGGTTTTGTGAGCATCGGGCACTAGTGGATGCTGGACCGCCCGTCGTGCAGCAATCGGGTCGGAACCTCCCGCTGTCTAAGTTATGCCGTCTGCGGCGAAAGGTTGCCCACACCGTGTGTGGCCAGTGGACGAAACACCTTACCGCTCACGTATATAGGATGGGACCTGCTGCGTACGAAAAGACAGCCTGAACCATCGGATGAAGATACTAACCGCCTTACACTATCACCATCATTTCATCCCTACCAGCTACTGTACTGTATATGTGTTAGGGAGGTTGGTTTATTGATTTTCTTTCCGGGAAAATTCATCCCTCCACCCCCAAAACCCTTGTCCACCCGTTTCACACCCCCCAAGTTGTGGGTCTTCTTCTTCGCCGTGCAGCTCACAATTGGAAGTAATTCCATCGCGGTACCACACCAGTTTCGGACCGGGTGGTAATCATCATGTCATTGTCAATGTACGATAGCGCCCACGAGGATTGGTACCGGCGACAAATTGTGTAAGCTTTTGTCAGCATCCCAGGCGAGCGTTTTGGGTTTTGTGCGGATTTTTCGGTTTGCCTCTGCTGTCATTTGGCTGCAACTATTGCGTGCGTGTAGGTGAATTTGTTCTTGTCATATTCGTTTGAGTTTCATCGTGACTGCTGCTGGACGGTTCGGTAGTATCCAATGTAGCTGTAATGTGTTTTTGTTGTTATACCGTATTTTCCACGCAACATCGATAAAGTTTTTTGCCGAACGAGGGTGTACGATCAGGGAGTGGGTGTGGTTGGTGAGGAGGATTTTGAATTTTGATATGTCAATTTGTTGAGCAACGGATATGTTCGAGTAAATTGTTATTGACAATCGATGAGATGCATGACGTGCTGAAGCGTTTAAACAATTTGTATGTAAAGCACTAGAGATTTAGACTTGTGGTGTTGATGGAAAAAAATACCGCTGATTGGTGTTAAAAGGTTCAGATGAAAATATTAAGTTTAACGATACGATTAAACGAACGAAAGCGATTTTAAAAACTATATTAGTTGATGTATCATACATAAAATAAATAAAATGTAGTATTTATCAACTCTCAGCGATACCAGCGGGCTTGATTGTGACTAGTTATTTTAAAGCCTGAAAGTATGCAATCTTTTGTATTGTTGATGTTCTTATGTTTTGTTGTAATAGATGTATAGAGTTTTTTTTAAAATTGAATTATTTACATAAGTTTAAGTTTTCCTAATTACACGTTTGTTTATGATATTGAAAGAAAAAAAAATATTTCATTTAAATAATAATACATTTTTCATGTCTTGTGACAAGCTCTTCAGTCTAATGAATCGAACATCTTGAATTGAATTTTGAATGGACTGGGGATTGGGAACTTCCCTAGAAGTGAATGTATGACTACATGATAAAGATTAGTTCAAAAAGATCTTACGAGTATGAAGTTGAGGATCGTTAAGTTAAATCGTGCAATATATTGCATACCTTCAGGGGTATGTTTCGCCACCGAAGGAAGTGTTGGTTATTTATTTCTCACTATGGCCATCCTATTAACTGTTTTCAAATACCTAATATCAACACATGCAGAAAATATCTCTTCTGAATCTATCCTTTCTTAAATTTCCTCCCTCCACTCTGCTGACTAATCCCTGATTGAATCCTCAATTTAAGCGTTTAAATAAAACCAAATGGTAAACTAAAACTGTACATAAAAAAGGTTTTACTGCTACGCAATTTTCCACTGTCATTGCTAACGGTCACAAAAAACCTTACACCGTAATTCGTGAACGAATTCCCCTTTATTTGCGCTATCACTCTCTTATCGAGGTGTCCCGTGGTGTTTTTTTCTTCTTCTCTTGCTTCTTGTTGAATGTTTGCTCCATTCCGTATCAACCCTGCTTGTTACGATCGCAATTACTCACGCACGTCTGCAATGCTTTTCTGCGAGCGATTTTTTTTTGTACTGTACATTTCCATCCTTTTTATCATCACAGGGATGCCGTTAGGGAATTTCTTTACAGTGAAGAATTGATCACCGGGCGGTAGAGGGAAAAAAATCGAACCACATTACAATGGAAGTGAATAACTTCTGCCATCGCGCAGGGGGAAAAAAAGGTAACAGAATCGTAGGGAAAATTGGGTCTTGGTTTTCGGTGATTGATTTTCGCACTGAGCAGAGTGGTTAATTCGCATGTCCGTGTCATTCAACCGTTTCATTGGGTCCTCTTGATGGAAAAGGATTGACAATTTGATTGTTCGCAAAGGTACTGGAGAACAAAAAAAAAGAAGCAAAGCATCCACATCGGGGTCGATGGTTGTGGGTTAATTTGACTAATTCCGGATACATTTCAGTACTTCGTACGCTCTATTAGCTGTGGTAGGAGAGGGGTGTGTGTGTGTCTGGTACTTGGAAGCTGTTAAAAAATGAAAAGCAAAGTGTCCACCCCCGTTCTTGTCTATTGATACCATAAACAATGTCGATAATGAAGATGATGATGATGATCATGGTCGAACACTATGATTGATAGGGAAGCAATGAATCAGATTATGCTAGCCGTTGGATGTACGTTCCGTTGTCGTCCGGGTACTAGAGACAAGAGAGAAACAACCTCTCTTCCTACCAGTTTTGAATGGTTGATGGTATGATTTGAGGTGACCACAAAGTGCTTACTCCCTCATACGTGATGAGGAAAGATTGGTACGATGGGGTTGGGGAGGATTCTTCAAAACGGTGCCCTTTTATTTGGGTGACCTTTTATTTACGTTTATTGAACGTTGGCAAAACTGAGAGAAACAGAGAGAGAGAGAGAGGGAGGAAGGGATGAACGCTTTTAATCCATTATTTACGGACCATTTGCGCCGATTCCGACGGGTCATTACCGTTAACATAAACGTCAAGTTGACAACAGTTGACGATGGCATCACCGTCCTGGTGTGTTCGACATCAGGCGGCCTTTCAGTTGGTTGGCCCGGTTGGTGTTGTTGGTTGGGTCGAATCATCAAAGGCCGATCGGTTGGGTTTGGTTCGGTCCCCCATTATGGGTTGGTTAGGATATGCCAGTGCCAGTGGTCAGAATGGTCATAAAAAAGCACGGAAACCCCGATCGTGTACGTTTTGTGTGAACACGGTACACAGTGCGTCTGTCTGGGGCTATTCATCCAAAAAGTGCCGGATCTCTAAACCAAGCGGACGGTAGAACCGGATGGGATCGACACACTAGTTTGGTCATCAAAAGTTTTCTCTTTTCGATGAAGCCAAAGAATGGCCATCCCCGAAACCGTCAAGGCAAAATGGATAAATGTAGCCATCCTCCCTTTTACCGTATGTCGCTCCCTCTCAGTGTTTTTGGGCTAATGTCATTTTCCTTCAATTTATTCACTGTGATGTGCATGTGAACGAACTGGCGTGGAAAAGCGGTTTTTTTGGGAGATGCTCCCCCTTTGCTTCGTGTGGAAATGTCTTCATTCGCTATTCCAAAATCACTTCCGAAAGTGTGTTGTTCTCGGTGTACGCAAGAAACGTACGTAACGCACGCACCCTCAGTGTGTAAGTGAGTGAGAAACACCAATGCCTCCTGTGTATGGAGGAACCGACCGTACCGATAGTAGCACCTTCCGGTGATTGATGACCGGATATAAAACACTAATTTTATCAAATAAATCACACATTATATCTTCCATCGGGCTTGTTCGGTTTGGGCGCTGAGGCGTACCACATAAGCAGGCAACCATCGCCTTGACACGTCGTCTTGCATTGCTCCGTTTGGTCACGCGTTTGTTACAGGTTTTGTCGTTCGTGTTTTTTTTTCGTTTCTTCACGCTTATGATAGTGCCGCGGTACGTACCAGCAGCTGGCAAGTTTTCCCACGGTTCACCACGGTATACACCATGTGCCAACTACTGCTTCTAGCGAAGCGATGTTCAACCGGCGAGAACCAACGAACATTAGTTACATTGTGCGCCAAACTACACTTTGGGGTACTACTACCAGCAATGGTTACGATAGTATACGAACCCGTCCCAATGGTGGTGGCTTCCGATTTGGTGGCGTTGAAGTGTTTGCAAAATGTGGAACGGAATTCACCGAGCGTCCGTCCGTGGGTAGTAACGCATGGTAAAGGACGGCCGGCCTATCCGTGAATGAATGTGTTGTCGAGTGAATTTATGACTTATGCTCGCTGCCAAGTGCGTCACCGAACCGGAAACGATGTACGTGGTACGTGGTGAAACCGTTGAAAGTATGCCATTTTTTATCATACGCCATGATGAGCAATGCGTGCATAGGGCGAGTACTTGGAAGAATGGTTTCTTTGCGATCTTTTTTGTTGTTGCTTCGTTTTTTTTTCAAAACACTAGAGTATTGTAGCGCGAGTACGTGAAGTCACGAAGATGAATTGATTAGACTGGCTTATCAATTAGAGGCTACTGTAANGTGTTGTCGAGTGAATTTATGACTTATGCTCGCTGCCAAGTGCGTCACCGAACCGGAAACGATGTACGTGGTACGTGGTGAAACCGTTGAAAGTATGCCATTTTTTATCATACGCCATGATGAGCAATGCGTGCATAGGGCGAGTACTTGGAAGAATGGTTTCTTTGCGATCTTTTTTGTTGTTGCTTCGTTTTTTTTCAAAACACTAGAGTATTGTAGCGTGAGTACGTGAAGTCACGAAGATGAATTGATTAGACTGGCTTATCAATTAGAGGCTACTGTAACGTTGGCTGATACTGTTTTGCAGCAGAGCAATTGTGATGATGTACTGTAGTACATTAATTTTTAAAAGTGTAAGCTGTCTGCTGTTCTATGTTGTAGCTTATGATAAATAATGTATTTTTTAATACAATACATGAAGCAATAATGGTTGTTTAAGCAGTGTGTAGGGATTGCGTGTTTAAAAAACCCCCTGAATGTAGACAATCTTATGTACAAAAGCTTTTTTTTTGCAACTATCACTCGATAGTTAATATTGGTACAGGAGTGATACAATGTTTGAAGGACAGTTGGTTTAGTGCAGGGGCCTCCAAACTTATAAGATGGCGGGCCGCACAGCTGAGGGCCAATCACGGGATATCTCGGGAGGCCGTAGTTTGAAGACCGCTGGTTTAGAGAAAGACGAGTGACGTCGAATTCCTCAACGTTTTACAAGGTAATTTTCCTTTTGTAATATCCTGATTTCTTCGATATTTGACGACGACGATTTAGCTTCCGCCATTCGCTTCTGTACCGTCGCATGGACGACTCCTTCTGAGTCGTCTTCTTGACGACTACTTATACATAAATCGTGTTCTTCTGTTCTTCAGTTCTTATGTTCTTTTGTCTTCCGAATACTGTTTGCCCAGATAACCGATTTGAGTGTTTTCTGTCGTGAAGTTTACGACTCAGAAGGGGTATTTTCCGTGCGGTTTTACAATTCAGAAGTGGGATCAATCTCGTGTTTTACACTATCTACCCTTAAAGTTCGGTTACAAGTGTCATGACAGAGGATGGTAGCCTTGTATTGAGAGCCAACCACATTGTTTGATTGGCCGAATTCAGTCGACAGAACACCGCAAAACCTGTTTTACTGTAAGAAATTAGTTAAAGTACTTCTGTCGCTGACATTAAGAGAGTAGCTCGCGTTTTTCGCTCGTTCAACAGTAGTTAGAACTCATAGGAGGGATGACCACATTTATTTTAGAAACGTTTCCGATCGAGTTTCTCATAAACAAAAAATAAAAGCTTCATTTCTATTTAAACTTAAGCAAATATGCAGAAGCATGCCTGCGTGTTGTACAAGAGACTAAAAAGGCCTCGAAATGCACATCATCTGTGGATAAAATTTGTGAGTGGATTTAAAAATTTGACGGCTAAGTAATTTTCTGCCATTAAATGTAATCTAAAAAATTAATTTTAATTTGATAATGCATTGTTATAACAATAGTGTGATAATATTTTTTTTGGTAATTATTAATTAAGCTTAACTTCTTAAAAATCGCCCTAAAAGCGGATTGCATTATGAGCAAAGTGGGAAGTTGATTTGTGAGTTGAGTTTGAAACGAAAGATACTCAGATTTTTGGGGATCTTCGCAGTTCACTATAATAGCATATCTTGGGAACTATCTGTATCTAAAAAATTAAAACCTGTATTGACCTGCATGAGGAATCGTTATTTGTGCACACCGCGTCTTTTCTATTAATTCAAATTCAAATAATATAAACAGCTCACTAATACCAAGCGTGTTTTTTCAATATCGTTTAGAGGCAGTACAATATCTATTTAAATTTTTTAATATTTTCAAATTATTTTATTAATTATCTGCCTTTTCATTATCTGCCTTTTGGTCTACTATTTACTACCTCCATTATAGCAAAGTGCATATTATTCTTCCTTGTATTTTGCTTATTAGACTAAACTATGTGTTTTAAAAGTTTATGTTCTTTTCTTCAGAGGAGATATTAAAATCCGGGTATTTAAATTGACGGGTATTTAAAATTGTTGTTAAATCAATTGTATAAAAAATATAGTCCATTTAATAGTTTAAATACCGACTATTTGCAGAAATGCAATAAAAACGAACTCCAAAAAAAACCATCACAATGTAAAATTTTCTGCATGGCAGACTGATGTAAATAAAGTGTCTTAAAAATCGATTAAAACAAAGACGAAAGTCCGTATGCGTCAAAGCATCGCAAAAGCTCATGTTCCGTAAAAAACCATAAATATCCCATGGACGAGATATTTATTTTCTCCGTACCCGGTGAAAATAAAACAGTGCCAATAGTAACACACCAATTTGGCCCCTGGCCAGGGCTGGACCGGTACGAAATCACTGCACTGACCCGTATCGTTGCAATCGAGCCAAGGTGGGGCCGTTAANTCACCACAAAGAAGAATTTTAAAGCTTCTTGGAACGACTTAAATCCTCCCAAATTGCTGTATTTGTCATGTCCCTCTGATGATCTTGTATCATCGAAATTAAAACCCTCATTTAAATCTTCAAAACTATTATGGACTCTAAACTCCACTTCTTCCACACTGATACTGCTGTTTATGTCTACATTCCCACTAACTGTGTTAGTATTGTTAAATGTTACTCCACTTACATTACCATCACCGTGTATCATCAAGCTGTTAGAATCAATATTTCCTCCACCAACGTTAATTGTATTTGAGGCAGCAGTATCTAAAAATACAAAGCATAATATATATAGCGAATGAAAGTAACAAACATTAACTATAGTGTTCTGTACTTACCAAAGTGTCTAAGCGGCCAAGGGAAACTTTCAGCACCACCGTCCTCATACAAAGTAGGCCCCAAAATTCTCCACTCCTCTTCGATCATTTGGTCTAATTCTCTTTCAAGCTGATCATGTCGCCCAGAAAATTGATGATCGTTCGGATTGAAAGCAATATTTATGCTTTCAATGGTCTCAAATGAAAATATATCTGGTCTGATCCACAACAGTACAAAATATGAAGGCCGATGCTGTCAAAATAATTTTGTACACACAAACACAAAGGCAATCGAAGAGTTGTTCGTGTACATACAGCATTTGGAATGAGATAGCGACATACTTGACGATTGAAAAATCCGAGAAGGCTATACTTTAGCACCGTGCACGTCACCAAGTATAGGTTAAACAGGGTAGGAAACGGGTGAGACGCAGGGAACTTTCGTTAAATTTGTCCGCGGGGGTATTGTGCACGTTCTATACTTCACCGTCTATCAACACAACCGTTGTTTACATTCTGGTTGACAGAGCCGCAAATCCAGCAATTTGCAGACTTTTACACTCGCCGTTGCCGGGCGCCTTAATGCTTGCCTAAGCATCTTTTGCATAGCTTTAAGCTGCGCACTTTATCCCATCTAGCAGAAACGCTCAGTTTATCGAACACTTGGCAGTCTGCAGTTGCACTACAGGTATTCTGGTTAGAGGTCGGGCACGCACGACTTTTGCTATTTTGGATCACGTGGCATTACAGGGCGTTCGGGATAATTTTGACAGTTACATTTTTGTTTATAACTCGTGATCAAGTTGGCATAGGAAAACAAGCAATACGTCATACGACAGCAAGCAGCAAAAACATCCCGTGATAAAAAAAATGCCAAAAAAGAGTAAATTGTGGAAGCGGATCACATGCATCATGATGATCCGCGCCGGACGCGACAACCGCGACATCATGCAGTGCGTGCAGTGTTCGCTGAACACGGCGATCCGGAGTGAGCTGGGAACACCCAGAACAATCGGTGGCTGGCTTACTGCCCGGCGAACGTGTTACGGGTGCCGCAAACCAAGTTCCCCCAGACGGTGAAGGTGTTTTCCTGCGTGTCATCGGAAGGGGACGTGATGCCGCCCCACTTTTTCGAGCAGGGGCTGAGGCTGAACGCGGACGGGTACATTTCCATGCTGGACACCGTCGTGAAGCTTTGGATCACGAGAGTGGCCAACGGCAGACCGTACGTGTTCCAGCAGGATTCCGCTCCGTGCCATACAGCCTCCAAAACGATAAAGTAGTTGGCGGCCAATTTCAACGACTTCACCGCGCCGAATGTGTGGCCTCCCAGCTCCCCGGATCTTAATCCAATGGATTATTTCGTGTGGGGCGCGGTGGAACGGGACACCAACAGAACCTCCAGCAACACCAAGGCGGAACTGATGGCGAAAATCAGGTCCGTTTTCGCGGCCCTACCCCGCGAAACTGTCGCCAGGGCTTGTTCCCGGTTCCGGAGACGGGTGGAGGTCGTAATAGAAGCCGAGGGCGGATATTTTGAATAAAATACATGGTAAGCTACTGTTTACGTTTCGTATGCGTTACACTGATTTGACAGTTGAAACATTATTAATCCGATTAATGCATTACTGTTTTCACCGGGGTAGCGTTACGATCGCAGAGGTTAGTTGTGTTAGTGTAAGGACCGTTAGGGCTAGAACCATTGCGAAAATCACTGCACTTGCAATAAAGAACGTACGCCGAACGGTCAAGCGAGAAACCGCGCTTAGCTTTATATTTCACCGTTCCGAAAGAAAACTTAAAACACAACGTAGGGATCGATCGCGAACAGTTGGTACCGTAACCAGGATATATTCTTTCGGAGTGAAATTGATTTGGGTTTCTCAAAGTGATCATTGCTGCGTGTTACAAGATTGCACTATTACCCTGAATGTGAGAACACTTGGATTATTCGTTGAAAGTTGTCAGCTATCTGTAACGTACTGTACGTGTACCGTGATTGTTGATCGTGATTATTGACTGTTGGCTCCTTGTGGAAATTTGTCGTGTGGAGTTTTTTGGTTGTGAACTCGTCCTCGCGAATTTTGTGTTTTTTGTCGTTTGACCGGCCACCACTGTGAGCATTGGCGTCGGTGCAATGGCATCACCAGCCGACTTGCGTTGCAGAAGAGTGACGTTGGAGCAGAAGATTCATCGTGCTGTTGCATTTGCTGCAAATTTCGTTCCGGCGCGCGACGAGCTTAAAGTGCCTTTTTATGCCGCCGAAGTTGAACGAGTTTCAGTCGAATACGACTGTAATAAGATGTGCTTGTATGGCAGCACTGCTGTCAAGAGGGACAACACAAAATTAACAGACGCACGTGTACGGTGGAGGACGACGGTCGTACAGAGATAAAAGTACGAATATAATAAATAGAATATTACAACGACGGTGTGCAGCAGATGATTGAAAATGATGCTGCACCGGAGGAACGCGCGCTTGAAAGCCATTTGCGCGCCACGATGGAGGATGCTATAATGGCTGTGAGAGCAAGCCTCCAAGCACTATTGCAACCAACGCCGCGCGTAGCCATCGCGTCATCATCGAATCGCGTTGCAGCGTCGGAGCTAAGATTGCCAAGAATTTCGTTGCCTGAATTCGTCGGTAATGAAATGAAATGGGCAACTTTTCGTGACACTTTTGAAGCACTAATTCACAACAACACCGAAGTGCTGGATATCCAAAAGTTTCACTATCTGCGAGCAGCACTGAAAGGAGAAGCTGCTAGGCTGCTGGATTCCATCCCGTTGTGTTCCTCAAATTACTCTATTGCATGGAAATCATTAGTCGATCGCTATGCCAATGAGTATTTACAAAAAAAGAGGCATTTGCAAGCCATGTTCAACATGTCGAGAGTGCAAAAGGAATCCAACGCAGCACTGCATAGGCTGGTCGATGATTTTGACAGACATGTGAAAATGCTCCACCAGTTGGGTGAGCCAACTGAACAGTGGAGCACTATTCTGGAGTATGTGTTGTGCACAAAACTGCCTAAGGAAACGTTGAAGAACTGGGAGGATCATGCTTCCACCCTCGATACACCTGACTACGCAACGCTAATAGATTTCCTACAAAGAAAAATGCGGATATTAGAGTCTATATCAATGAATCATCAGTCTACGAAGGAAAGTACTCACCCGAATCCCGTGCGGCGCGCCTCGCAGCACCTCTCTTCCTGCTCTTCCACTACGAGCCGTTCCAAAGAGTGCCCATATTTTCAACACGAGCATACCCTGAGCAGTTGTTACAAGTATTGCCGCTTTCCACTGTCTGAGCGTATTCAGATTGCAAATGAGAAGAAGGTTTGCAATAACTGCCATTGGGCAAGAAATTGTCTTACGTCTTCCCGATGCAAGCATTGCAGTGACATACATCACACTCTTTTGCACCGCTCCAATGAACCAGCAGGATCGAAAGAAGGGTCACCGGAACGTCCCGATTCACCGAAGCCGAAGGATCGCGCATACGCTCAGTCGCTCAACGATACTGAGACGACGGAGCGTTCAGAGGAGGTGTTTCTGCTAACTGTGCGAGTGAACATCGTAGATGCTGACGGCAAGGAGCATTCGGTGCGTGCTCTTCTAGACAGTGCGTCGCAAGCGAACCTGATGACCGAAAGGATTGCCAGATTGATGCAGATAAAACGGTCTCCAGCTAACGTCAAAGTATTGGGAGCTTGTAAGGTATCTCGCAATGTTCGTGAATCTGTGTTTGCTGAGATTCGGTCGAAAAGACAGCATTTCAGTTGTGGCGTACAATTTATGTTGATGGACCAACTA
This sequence comes from Anopheles parensis, assembly GCA_016254315.1. Lineage (NCBI taxonomy): Eukaryota > Metazoa > Arthropoda > Insecta > Diptera > Culicidae > Anopheles > Anopheles parensis. The sequence continues at coordinate 24,041,938 of CM028126.1, forward strand.
ACCTCTAATATTCCTTCAGAGAACATAGCTATTAGGCACTGGTGTATCCCGAAAGGAATTGAGCTAGCTGATCCGGAATTTAATAAATCACAGCCAATCGATTTATTAATAGGCGCGAAGCACTATTATTCGTTTTTCCCTAGTGCTGCACGAGTGCACTTGGGTCCAGACCTTCCATCATTGATTGACAGCGTGTTTGGGTGGATTGTAGTAGGTTCGGCAATGTTGCATTACCCTGCTAATTCGCAGACAATTATTTCCAACGCTGTTTGCATGATGTCACTGGAAGAAAGCATGGAACGGTTTTGGAAAATCGAATCTTTGGTAATGAAAGATGGATACTCGCCCGAAGAACGCAGATGTGAACAGCTATTTCAGACAACCACGACGAGAGATAAGGATGGTCGGTACATCGTCCGTTTGCCGCGTCATCCTGACTTTGGGGTACGATTAGGTGCATCCAAAACAAGTGCAAAACGTCGATTTGAGGTGTTGGAGAAACGTTTCTTTAGAAATGCCAAACTGAAGGAAGAGTATCATGCATTTATGAAGGAGTACTACGAGTTGGGGCATATGCGTTTGGTGCGCGATGAGCTGCCGGAGCCAGTTGAATCGTACTATCTGCCCCACCATCCCGTGTTCAAAGAGTCGAGCACCACAACGAAAATCAGAGTCGTGTTTGACGGCTCTTCGAAAACTACAAGCGGCTATTCCCTTAATGAGGCTCCCTGTGTGGGACCAGTGGTGCAGGACGAACTGCTTCGCTTTGGCGTGGCTTTGGTAGGCGACATAACAAAGATGTACCGGCAGATATTGCGTGTGATTGGGATGATGCCCCGCCAGCAGGCATCGTTAGTAAATGGAAGCAGCTTCAACAGGAGATCCAATCCCTTTCACAGTACCGTATGGAAAGATACGTATTGGTTCCCGGCGCACGTAAGATTGAGCTGCACACCTTTTCCGATGCTTCAACAGTAGCTTATGGTGCATGCACGTATGTACGGTGTGAAGAGCCGGGACGAGTTCGGGTGATGCTTCTAGCATCTAAGAGTAAGGTAGCACCCTTAAAGCAACTAACGGTTGCCAGACTAGAGTTGTGTGCCTGCGTCCTTGCAGCACATTTGCACCATCGAATAAAAAAGGCGATTGCTACGAAAATTGATGCGTCATGGTTTTGGACCGATTCAGCTATCTGCACCGCGTTTATTAGGGCGCCTCCGACCACGTGGAAAACGTTTGTCGCCAACCGTGTGGCTGAGATACAACATTTTACGAGTGACGCAAAGTGGCGACACATAGCTGGAGTCGAAAATCCCGCTGATCTGGTGTCGCGCGGGATGGAAGTGTTGGAATTCAACAACAGCATCGAGCTGTTCCTGCGTTGGTCATCATTTACTCGCCTGGTAAATCTCGTAGGTTATTGTCGACGTTTCATTGCCATGGTGCCACATCTGCGGCGCATAAGACGTGAAGGAACCATGCATTCCGCATCTCCGAAGGTGCTGAGCGTTCTTGAGCGAGCAGCAGCGGAAGACGCTTTAATAAGGCTTGCTCAGCGTGAGTCTTTCGCGGAAAAGTTGAATGATCTGCAAGCGGGGAAACAAATTAGAAGGCAGTCACAGTTACGTCGACTTACCCCATTTTTGGACAAAAAGGGTATCATCAGAGTTGGTAGCCGATTGAACTTGGCGCAGCTACCTTTTCAGTCGAAGCATCCCGCGTTGCTGCCTAAGGGCCACCCACTGGCTCGATTAATTGCAGAGAGCTACCACAAGTTGCTGCTACATGGTGGAGGACGTTTGTTGCTGTCAGCCATAAGGGAAAGATCTTGGCCCTTAAAACGCAAGAATGTTGGTGAAAACCGTGGTTAGGAATTGCATCCGATGTATTCGTCATCATCCTACGGCAGCAGAGCAGCATACTGGTCAACTGCCCTCTGATAGATTAGTCCCGAGTCGTCCGTTTGCGGTTACAGGAGTGGATTACGCAGGCCCATTGTATCTAAAGCCTGCGCATCGGCGGGCTGCATCGCTGAAGGCATATTTGTGTGTCTTTGTGTGTTTCACAACCAAGGCGGTTCATCTAGAGCTAGTGGGTGATCTTTCAACCGAAGGGTTTCTTGCTGCTTTACGGAGATTTACGGCGAGGAGAGGTGTTCAGGAGCACATCCATTCGGACAATGGAAAAAACTTCGAAGGTGCCAGGAACGAGCTGTAGGAACTTTTTGCGAGATTGGGAAGTGAGACTGCACAGAGTGTCATCGCAGCGTCGTGCGCGGAACATGGAATCACTTGGCATATGATTCCACCCAGAGCTCCCCATTTTGGCGGCCTTTGGGAAGCTACGGTAAAAACTGCCAAGCGTCACCTGTTTCGTTAACTGGGCAGTACACGATTATCGTTTGAAGGCTACTACACCGTTCTGCATCAAATCGAGGCAGCAATGAACTCTCGTCCGCTGCTGCCACTTTCCGAAGATCCTAATGATTTGGCCGCACTAACGCCTTCTCATTTTTTAGTAGGTTCATCGATGACGGCGATACCAGATCCGGAACTAACGCACGCGCACATAAACACCCAACAGCACTTAGCCAAGCTTCAATTACTGGTTCAGAAGTTTTGGAAACACTGGCAGAAGGAATACTTACAAGAACTGCAAAAGGACCCACGCATCGCTAAGAACGCGGATAACATTCAACCGGGGCGAATGGTTATCGTAGTGGATGAGCTGCTGCCAACTACACGCTGGCCGCTTGCACGAGTCGTAGAACTTCACCCCGGCGCGGATGGACTAGTACGCGTAGTCACGTTGCGAACACCTAAGGGAATTATAAAACGTTCGATCACGAAGATATGTCCCTTACCAATAGCCAGTGAAAATGTAGGAGCATAAGGAAGTCAGGGAATATCACTTGCACAAAGATTACGAATCACTTGGTACTTAACACGTTTATCCGTTTGCGCTACCACGCGGTTTTTTGACATAGGCGAGCAGGGATAAGTTTGTTTGTTGATGGTACATCAAGGCGAGGAGTATGTTTACGTTTCGTATGCGTTACCCTGGCGGCACAAAATCGTTAAAAGTACTACGATTAGGACAATTACAAGGTATACGTTTAGGGGTACTGATAAGAAGACCTATTCGTACAATTCCAGCTGTCAAAAGGTATTGCAACGGTTGTCATTATTTTTCACGGTGTATAGTTGCAATAAATTTGACAAGATATATAATTATTTTTCGAAAAAATATACAATATCTTTTTAGACATTTGTTTCATATGTATTTATATCTCTATATTGTAGAGCTCCTTTAATGTGCTTTTGTAGAGCTCTTAGGACCATTTCAATGGTGTTCTATTTATATCATATCGTATCTGAGTTGTATTTGATCCGCGGTCTTCTGAGGTAAAGATTCATGGTCCTTCGCGTACGGGCATTGGTCTGTTGTTTGATGACCGATAATTTTCTCGGTTTTAACTACTTGCAGGTGGTTTGGAAAATGAAACGCATGTCGATCGATCTAAATGATAAATCCAACAGCAAACGCTTGTTAGTTGATGGACCAAAAGCCAAAAATATCGTAATAT
>CM028126.1:24057090-24082465 GCA_016254315.1 Anopheles parensis
ACAACACAAAACAAACTCCCCTAAGCTTTTTTGAGGAAGGAGATAAAAAAAACCCTCAACCCACCCTAATGTCGATGGTAAGACTCGTGATACGAAGTACCATCTGAACCTCCTATGGGTAAAGCTGAAGATGGAAAACAAGCCAAAGCCAACAAACGAAAGGCTCAACAAAACAATCCCCATTTCGATGCTGACCGTCCCGCCATCGTCGGTGGCGTCCATCCAGTGGACGACACGGTGTGCCGTTGTTACGATGGCCTTTAAAGCCCATCAACACGCCCGCCGTGCATTGAAAGGCAATAATAACGAGATATTGTTTATTTTATTGTTATAAATATTTATGGATCAAATGATATAAATTAAAATTTAATGTCTCACGTTCCATGCCTTCTACTGCTTAGGGGCTGAAAGCCTTCCCTTTGTCGGTAGGTATGGCTCCAATTTCGAAAATCCTCAACCGTGTGAAGAACGACTGGGAGGTTTGAAGAGCTTAGTCTTATCTTATTATCGACGGTTTTCATGACGCTTTTTGGGGCAATATATATTTTTCCTCGGTCCTTCTCGTTCTCCTTCCCCCCACAAAAGCTTCACCCGGTGGATGTTGCTTTTTTTTTTTGTTTGGTGCCTGATAGTGGTCTTTTGTTTGCAAACTCCAGGGTTTGGCGGGTGGTAAGGATGGTTCAAAAAAACGGAACATGAAATCCTTGCACACCCTGTCCAAAAGCGTAAAGTATTCATATCGCAATGGGCAGCTCTTTTCGTGCCTTTTCGCGGGTGGTTTTGTGCTGTGCTCGGTTGACTTCCTGCGTGGAACTCTTATCGCTTATCGATAGGCGATGCTCCCGTAACGTTCTTCTAAGCCATACTCTACCAGAGCTCTGCACTCGGAAACTCGGTGTGGAAAGAAAACCAAAATCCAATAAAATTTGTTCGCTCCTACTGACCATCCGTGTCGGGGGGGAGCTTTTTTTCCTCCCTCTCTCTCGCTAACCGTACGACAAAAGCTAGCAGAGATGAAGCTTAGTTCAAGCAAGAGCTAGAGAATTTTCCACCTCCGTTCACGGTACGGTACGTACGGTTCGATTGGCCATTCCTGTGGTTTGACGATCCCGGGGCGTTTGACCACATGCTCGGCATTTTGAGTTCCGAGTAGCCATCAGCCACACCAACATTTCATCCTTCCTTTTGCCGCAAACGCTCGTTCAGCACCGAAAAGGAATTCAATTTGAAGCGTTTATTATCGTGAATATTATTCTTGCGAGTGTGACTTTGATTGTTACCTAACGGAACAGAAAAAAACGGAGGGAAGGATGCAGTGGAACGACCAGTCAGCACCAGTCAGACTGCGAACGGTGACGCACGATAGAGGCGAAGAATGCTTTAGAAGATTTCTACAGCTTACCAACCGACCAATGTTGGTTGGGGTGAAGGGAAGGGTTGGATGGAAGGCAACAAAAAGAAAAAGCAGACATTGGTCTAGTCGTTTCAAGCAAACCAGAGCATTGATTTATGGGAAAATATTTTAATAAACTTCGGTTCTTTTATGTTTGCGCCGTAAGCATCGCCGGGTGAGAGGGTTAGCTTTGCAGGTGGTGAATTTTCCTATTCCATTCTATATATGCCTTTTATCTATCGACAAAGCATTATTTTTTTACTGTGCTTTTAAACGCTTCTACGTTCGTAACTACGTTCAACATGTGTCGCTTTATATGTTCTATTCTTCTATGTTCTATGTTCTATTCTTTTTTGTTCTGCAGCGACTAGTATTGTAGTGAAGTGGTATGAGGAATGTGAAAAGTGATTATTTGTTTAAATGGTTTGCAAGTATGGAATAAAATGTGTAATTGCTTTGTTGTTTGATTGCAATAAGATAATTTTCTTTTGTAAAATATGAAATAATTAAAATCGTTAAAATATACAGTTCGTAACAAAATACTGCAACCATTTGTGGAAGATAAAAATTTGAAAAGTTAGATTAAGAAGCTCTTGAACGTTAAAAATACATAAAAATACCTTTGATAATTTTGTTTTGTTTCTTTTTACACGCATTGTTCTCCCTTGTTGTTGTGCTTAATTTGCTGCCCCAAAGTTGTGCTTAATTTGGTTTTTTTTTGCTTTCTAAAATCATTAACAGCTACGAGTTTCTAAATGATTGTTAGTATAATTTTATTTTTTATGTTTAAATATTTAGTGACTTTGATTTACTGTTACATATGCAATTTTAGATCTTCGATTTTTCCATTGAATTTTTTTTGCAAATTTTTAATTTATGTTAACAAAAAGAAGCGACTTTATAATTATGTTAACTACTGCATTTTAACTGCCAAACGGTAACGTTTATTCCCATTTACCTTCTTATCGTTCTTGTACCACACGAGTGTTGCTAAGGGATTGCCACCAGAAGAAATGCACATGAGCTTATGCTTTGTACCTTCGGCTAAAATGGATCCTTCGGTATAGCCAGAAATAATTGGTGGTCCAGGAGGAACTGTAAGAAGAAAATATATTGGATTAGATTATTTAGTGTTCATTTTTAAAACAAATTTATAAATATCTTATTTCGTACGACATTTTTATTTGCTAGAGTAAATATAGGATGAATGAATGAGATGAATAGTAAATAATAAATAACAAGACTTGATTTCCTTGTTCGTTTTGTCTAGCATCGACAAGGGGTTGATTCAATTTTCATGAAAACCAACGCATATGTGTCACCATGTTTTGTGAGGTTATTTATGATGCTGTAGTTGTAGAAAAGGAAATTGATCTTGTTTGGATGTAATAGAGTTGTTTGTCAAGAAGCCCGATTGATAGCTGTATTGTCCAGAGGGTTCTATTTGTACTGCCGTTCGTTCAATCATTTTGCTTGTACAATTTTGCTGTTTACATGCACAAATATCAAGAACAAAAACCCTTTTACGTAAGACCATTTATTAGGTTGGTTGATTGCCCCTGGCATTATGCAAGCAAAGTTCCTGAGTGTACTAAAAAGAATATTCTTAATTTCCGCTGACAGCTTTTATCCTTTATTCTTTACCGAGCAGACGTAGTACCACTTTTTTCTGCTTTCTTACGGGATTAAATTTACCCATCGTTAGAAGTAGAAAGTGAAGAAAGGAAACTTCCACTTGTAGGCCAAAAAAAACGACGATCCGTTTGGGTTCGTTGTTTGCAAGCTTTTGTTGGATTAATTATTGCAATTCTACGCTGTTTGGTGCTTCATTTCGCACTGTTCTCTCTATTCTATGCGTGTTCGCTTTTGTACCGTCGGCGGTTTTAATGGCGGTACGATTAAATGATAACTAAAATTTTAATCAGCTTATCCTGGCCGGATGCGAAACGCTTTCGCGCACTATCAGAGGGAACACACACAAACACAAGATAGGAGCAGGAGTGGAGGGGGGTGAATTTTCCGAAGGGGGTGAGTTGAATTGGGATTGGTAAAGCAGACTGCTGACACTGACAACTTAACGTACTTATGCCAGCTGATCACTGGTACCGGCAAGGATGGTTGGATTTTGTGCAAATTGAAACCGAACTTCGGGCACAACTATTTTAATTAAACGAGGCAACTGTTTGGTAGTAAAGTTTTCCCGAATTGAATTCCGTTTTTCGAAATGGTACGGCCGAACCCCGAAGCATTTGGTGGGAAGCGATATCGTGTGTGTGTATGGGAACGTTCATATTTAACCGAAAAGCGAATAGGCACACTACAATAAATGAGTTTGAAGTGCTTATCTATATGTTGGTGAAATCGTGAGAAGCTAGGCGCCTCCATCGGAACATTAGAGCTTACGCGATGGGGTGTTTCGGTATGTTCCGTTTACTTTAGCAGATTGGGTTAGTTTTACAGACAAACATCCATCTATCTTCATCGGAGTTTCAAGTTTTGCATGTTTTTTTTGTTATTATGCAAACTATGCAAATATTTAGATTCAATTTTAAGATGCTGTTGAGTATGCTGATGCTAAGACGCTGTTTTGAGATTGTTGTTGTTTTTTTTTTCAAATATGTTGTAAAAAGGTGTAATATTAGTTAATTTAAATGCATCAACTAATAATAAGCAAAACTATCAAGCCATTTCTATTCGGGGGCGGCCTGGTGGTGCATGTGAAAAACGGCGCCCGTCCACACGACAGGACCGGGTTCAAATCCCATCCGGACCGTCCCCCCGTAGCATGACTGACTATCCTGCTACGTGGTAGAATAAGTCTTGATACGGCCAGGCCGTTCTAACCGAGCAAAAAAAAAGCCATTTCTATTTATCTCATATTACCATATTTCTATTCTTATATTGCCAGCACCATTTGTGCTGATTTATCAAGCCGTTTTGCTCGAATAAAACAAAATACGAATGTCAAAAAGATAAGGTTTATTAAGTCTATTCAAATGAAAAAATTTGCATTACTTTTCTGTTGCATCAGGTTTTTATTATTAAAATAGTACTTAATGGCTTTACTTACAAAATCATTTCCAATCAAGTATCACATTTTTGATACAGTTTCTTCTAAAAATATCATTTTCGAAGGCATTAGTTTGTTCGAATTTTAATTAAACCAAAGTTCCGATGAAATATTGTCTTTGATTATCGGAAACAATAATTTCGGGTTTTCCCTTCGAAATCGGAAAACCTTTTCGAAACACGACAATAGAGGCAATAAGTTATCTTGCAGACAGGGTGTCTAGGGTAACCAGAACCGATGGATGATTTAAGTGATACAATATTTCCCAAGCATCCAATTCCCAATTTTCCTGCTCCGAATTGGGAACTGCTTCGTTTGGAAAGGGTACTTAAAATTTTCCCATTCTGCCAATCGAACGTGAAAAAGAGAGGTTTTTGACTTGTTTTTTTTTGGGTTTGCTCGTAAACAATACACGTTATATCGTTGTTCGATACAAGTTGGGCGATGGTGATTCCACTCGTAGACAGCGTCTTAATCGGTCACTTTCGGTGTTTTGGAATGGGTAACAGCAGCGGGGCTAACTTTTCGACGGTAAAGTTTCTTGACCGTGCCGTGGTGTACCGTCTTGTGTTGATGGACATTAATTAGTACAAGTATTGTTGCAGATAATCGCACGGCAAAACGATGAAGGCACTAACTTGAAGCTGATTAAATTACCTTTCGCAGACTTTTCACAACTGCCGAATGAGTGGAAAGGCGACGGGAAGGGAATGATTTATGATGATTTTATTTCATTACCAGCTTGAAAATGTTTGCATGTACAAATAGTAAAAAAATTCTTATATTGAAAGGTTTATAAGTTTTATGCAACGCACAAAGTATAATTGAATATTCGAAATACTAATTAGAAAAAGTTAAACAAATATTTTTTTCCACTAAATAGAAGCCTTATATCTTCCTCTAAGGAAAGAACTCTTGCTGGACTTCAAATGTCAACTTTTAATTAACATTCTTCCAAGAGGACTTTATTGTGAAAGAAACAATGAGACAACCATCAATCGTAAATTGGTTCCTCTGCGGCATTCAGGAACTCCGGATCTCTGAGGAAAATGTTCTCCTTCGACGATACTATCGGGGGCATCCTTTATGAAGAGAATTCATCAGAATTGACTCCAGCTAATCTTGGGCGTGGATCATTGAGCATAAAATTCGTTGGATAAAATCAGGGTTTCTACTGACGTTGGAATTTGTATCGCAAGACAAAACGAAACAAAAAAAAACCCAACTTACATACAAGAGAAGGCGTCCATAAAATGGTAGGCTAGACGCTCGCAAAGAAATGGTTCTACTCCTTTTTTGCTTGGAATTTGCTTATCAACGCGAGAAAGGGATGTATTTCTTGGTGTGTTTTATCAAGCTTCCAGTGTGCGTCACCGAGTTGGAAAAGGTAAAGTGCGTTCTGTTTCGATTGTGTTGGCAGGTCCGCAAGTTGATTAAAGCCCCGTATCGGGATGTAAGCGCGCGGGTGAGAGAGAGAGAAAGAGAAAGTGTACTCCATAATCTTCACTGTTCCTGGTTTTTCACTATTGTTCCCGCGGCCATCATCTGTCATTGTGCCCAACCAAAAACCCCCGTGCACGTCAGGTACACAAAAGCAAGTTGATTTGCATACTAATTAGAAAGTTCGTCGAGCCGGTTATACCCTTTTATCAAACACGGTTTGAGCACGGGAGCAGCAGTAGTAAAGATGAATCTCTCCCGGGATTAAGGTAGGTAAGGTAAGAATATTTCACGTTCGATCTTGTGCTACAAAATCAGCTTTTCCGCCGAAAAATGGGATAAGACGAACCATCTTAACCGACATTCCATCCGTTCCGTCAAGATGAACTACACGTCGGGAGGGTTTATTTCCTCACAAAAGGGTAGATGATAGATGGTACAGGTGAACGTTATTTCTTGAAAGTCTAGCTATGTGCAATTCCTGTAACATTCCTTCAAATAAGGCGAAATAATACTTACGCAGTACATTAACGGTGTGAGTGGATTGTACGTTCTCGGGCAGCTGCATATTAACACCGTGGCAAATAGCAACGAGGGAACGTTTGTTGGCCTCCACCGTTGCTGTTATGTTGGATGTTGTAACCCAACCTCCTGGAAAAACAGGGATTTTTTCTCTGTAACTTTAATATTCTCCAATAATTTGATTATCCTTTCAATTACATACCTTCCGGGCTTGGAACCACTTTGGACGATGCGTTTGCAACTTGTTTACCATTAACAATCCATTTAATGTCTGCCGCCGGGTTCGATGCCGTTGTCTGACATTGGAGAGTCACACTATCTCCTATCCGTGCCTCGGATGGTCCGGAAACTATCACTTGTGTCGGTGCAACTGTAATGAAAGGATGGACATGAGTTTGATTTTTGTTCACGTTTTGATGCTCCACTCTGACGGGTTTACTTACATAGCACATTAAGCGTAACTTCAGCTTTAAGTATCTTCGTTGCCATTACATTATTTGCTTCGCAACGCAAACGTGCCTTATTGTCTGTTGCTTCCGCTACAAATGAGTAGATATTTTCCGACAGTCGATCAGTCGTGCGGTAAGCCATACGGGCCTGATTTCCATTCTTGTACCAGATCAATTGAGCGGGTGGATTGCCACCCCGGCTACGACAGACCAGTTTTACGTGCTGCCCTTTGCGTACCGAATCGCCTTGTGAGTAACCTTCGATGTATGGTGGTCCAGGAGGATCTGAGGGAGAAAATTAGAAAACAAAGATTAAGAAAAAAGTATAACATGTATTGTAATTCAGGATGAAAATTTGGTCTCAAGTATAATAGAGATCTCATTCATTCGTTGAGACACGCTATTATAGCGGAAGGCGAAGATCCCCCACAATCTTGAATTTTTGCTTATGTCGAATTCGGGTTCAATTTCATTTCAAATTGACAGTTATGGAATCATCTTTCGAAGGGTTTCAAATCCCATTCGGACCGTTCCCTCGTAGCAAGGACTGACTAAAAATCAATTTAGTAAGCTTAAATGGCCGACGCGACCTTAGAGTTTGTTAAACCATAAAGAATTATCTTTAGCATTCCACTTATTAGGGAATTTTTGGCAGAAAAACATATAATATAGAAAAATAGAGATTTTTTTTTAGTGAATTAGAAGGCATTATCAACCATCTTTTAATTTAATAGCTTACTTTTTGTGCTGTAAATGCACTGAGTTGTTTAAGTTAATAATCCATCTATCTGCAAATTCGCGCATAATATATACCACGTACCGCTGGGACTTCCTGTATGTGAAATTAATTTTTGGAGCTTTAGTGCCGCGGCCGAAACCATAGATTTTTTTTTTATTTGGGGAACATGGAAACGATAAAAAACCATTAAAAATATCTTCTTGAGTAACTATATTCCTGGAGATAAAGTAAGATAAAGTAGAGATAAGCCGATATAGTCTTATGAAACACTGAACAAAAATTGGTTGGATTTAGGTTGCTAAAATTTCTACAATGAAAGCAGATGTAAGAGACACCATTCGGTTCGAAAATTGTGTATTTAACTAATGTCGTTTTTGCGATCCTATCGGTAGCAATTCTACATGCGAATTACGTTTGGGCCAAAGGAATAATTCGGACTAACCTTTCAGCTTCTGAACTGCAAATGAGCCTTTCTAATATAATACTATTCTCTAATACTAATATATGAATGTAGGTTTTGCTATAAATGTTTCCAGCTCCGGATTCGTTTTATGTTCCTTTGTTCAATGCTTAACATATTCTAAGGACATTTAATTAACTAATATCGTAGTTTCTACCATTTTATACGCCAAATTTGTGTCTATGTTCCTTGACAACAGAATTTACCATAATCAAGCTTCAGAGGCAATTTTAAGTCATTCTTTGTTCGCAACGCTCGAGAGAAATCGTTCATAAACCAATGCCGAAAACAAGCGGAAAATTGGTTTCCTTATCATTATTCGTACTTTATCCATAATTTTGCGGCACTTTGCATGTGTCGCTGCGCACCACCGTATCGACCAGTCAGCAAGCAAAATGGTGGTTAAAATTAATTTTCTTATCAGTTTATGTGTTAGCTTTTTCTCAACAAATTTACATGCACCCCGTACCACACCCAGCTTCGGGATGTGAGTTCGGTGTGTATGACGATGTATGGGTGTATGGGTGCCTTTTGCAAAGGAACACTTTTCCTTTGCCGCTGTATAATGAAACCATTGTGCTTTCTCTTCCCCTTTTTCTTGACACAGCCGCTGTTTCGCTTTCTTTGCTAAGAAACGGCAAAACCATAAACGTCCTGAAATAACCGACACCATTCGTTCAGGACAAACTTCGACAACTTGTCTTTGGTGCGCATAAATAATGCCAGAAATGCTAATTTTCTTAGATAATGTGTGGCACACACACACCCCGGTGCCATTATATTACGTGTGCACGAGTGCAGGTGAGTGGCAGTGGCGATAAGTAGATTGAATTTTAATGCCAACATTGTCGTCATTTTGTTCGCGCACACGGCACAACGGCCGGTGCGCTATCGCTAATGTGCATTTTTCCACCAAAGCTTTCGGTGTACAACCGATGCCCTCGTGGCATATACTAGCGATAAGATGTGGTTTGGCTTTCACCTCCTTCCAGCCAGGGGCGCGTAGCGTACAAGGCACCACGCTAAGAGCTTTTGCCGAGCTGAAAAGAGGCACGAACCGTTGTAGATCTTGTTTTATGAGTAGCGAAGAAAGTGAAGGAACGAGAAGAAAAAAAAAATGCACGAAAGCAAAGCCCAAAATGTATTTTAAATTTGCGTCCTCTCGCGCGTGTGTGTGGGGAGTGCTATATATGGGTTAACACAGCCCGGCACTGTTACCGAAAATGGGGAATATGATGGAAAATCGAAATGGATGTATATTGGATATTATTTTTTTTTCACCAACGCAAAAGCCCGCTTTTGCTGCCACGGTTCTAATCCGTTAAATGTGATGTCATTTCCTGGCTGTAATATGCAGAATCCGGGCACCATCCCGAATGCTAATCCTTTGAGTGCATCTTGGAAAAAGCATCTCGCTGCATCGCTGCATACAAGTAGGACGTGTGTTTGTGCGGTACGAGTGTGCATCGTTTGCTGTTAATGCAAACAGAATAAATATGCAGGGTGCATGTTTGTGCCGGGTGTATGCGTTAAGCTAGGGACGTGTGCTTGACACGGGATTTTGCTGTTGTAGCTGAAGGATGTGAAGTGAAACTAACTATGTAAAAACAAATTAATGCTTCAAGAAAGACGATAAGACGATGGAAAATGCCTTACTGAAATGAGATTTTATATTTAGTCCTTTTTTATCTTTTCATATATTAAGAAAAAAGATTGATGATTCTTTTGCATGCTTCTTTTACGTAGCGTTTATTGAACGATTAGGAGAGAGAAATATTGTTTACTTAATAATAAATAATTTATTACAATACAATACAATATTTAAATTATTTTTTTTTGTAATTTTGGGGTTTTAGTTATATTTCATTACTGCCTTAAAATGTCTTTTTAAAGTTTTTTTACGATTGTTCACAATTCTAAAAGTTAAATTTTGTCAAATAAAAAAAATAAATTAATTTGTTTGCGAATAAACCATATCAATTATTAAATGGAAGCATAAACAAAAGAGACAATAATGAGAGAAATTAATGATAGAACAAACAGTGATAAGTTTAATTCAATACTAAACTAACTACGGGATAAGGTAAAATACATGGAGGAAATGCCTTGTGAAAAATGTACTTCTTCTGCTTCATAGGCTGACAATACGGCCGAAGCCGTAATAATTAATAATAAATAAATAAATAAATAAATAAATAAACTAAACTAACTAAAAAAACTTAAAAAAGGACAAAGTATGCAAGATTGATATAGTGAAAAATAAACTATTATTAGATTGAAACTTAAACTTAAAAAATAAAATAACAAAATACTTAACTTGAATACTTAAACACTTAATAACATAATTAAGTCGCTGTTCAGCGCAAAAGGTGTGTGAGTTAAAATGCAACAGAATAGTCAAAGGATTAGTTTAGAGCAGTATTTTTTATGATTGTTAAAACTTCAAAAGAGTGAGTAAAAGATTAAAATTCTTATAAACCCTCCTTCACTCAGTGTCAATTATTTGAAAATAGTAAATTCATGTGGAATAATCTAGTAAATTCACTAATAGTAAGTTACTAATTTTCAATCTCAAATTTTTGTTTTAGAGATTTCAATCACTTATTTAATTTTAAAATATCAGGTTATAAATTTCGTCACTATATTGTAGCATTCTTGTAATAATAAAATTTTAAACCATTTACTCATTTTCATAAATGTGTTCCATGTGTCACAAATTTTTCCCCACTCCCGAGGGGGCATCCAAACCACCGTACCCGAAGGTTGATGAACGAGCTCACGATTGTCAGCTGAATAAATGAATAATAAATGGTCGCTTTCTTTTGCAACTTGTCAAAACGCCCGAACCCGGGAACAAGCGAACTTCAAAACAGTAGTGAAGTTTAAATCAAAAGACTCGAACTTTACGCGCGCGAGAAATTCGTCCGTTCGTATGCACCACATTTACTCCCGGTGGTGTGTATTTTGCCGGCTCTAATTATATTAGCTCATTTGCATAGCAATTCATCTGCGTTTGAGGGGGAAATAATATGACAAAGTGATCTTTCTTCCTTTTTTTCCTATCTAGTACTTGACTACTTGACTAATTATTTGTCTATACATAGATTTTTTTTCCTCTGCTTCTTTTGTTCTTCCAACAGTTGAAACTCCGAATCAAATGTTGAAACTCGAACACCGCACTAGCGGTAGTGGTGTTATGTGCAGATTATGGAAATTGCATTACTTTTATGAACTTTTAACCTACTTTGCGTGCGGGAGGTTTGAAATGTTTTCCTTCCCTCCCATGCAAAAACCCATTGTTCTGCTGGGTTTTGGATTTTGTTGATCTTGAATGATTGTTATCCTCAGCCAGAATTAAATTTATGGCAAGAGCAAAGAGGAGGATCGTTTTACGTTCCACGAACAATGTGAACTTATTTTTTAAGTCCTTCCATCGTATGCCATCCCATTCCACAAAAATAGCACACCAAAGATCATGGTAAGAAGGTATTTTTTCTCTCTCTTTCTCTCTCTATTGTTGTTTTGTTTCATTTCGTTCCTATTTGTAAATGTCTGAAATGTCGGAAAGTGGAGCAAAAGGATTTGCCTCACCAAAAAAAAAGCAAAAAAAAAGGAGAAGGAACGGGTTTCGCACCCGTGGCAGCTGTCGGTTGTTTATTTTTATTTAATATTTACTTATTACATTCTCCACCATCATTTTAACTGCTTTTCCACCATAGCGTTCCTTCTTTGGTGGTGTTTTTTTCCTTCTTCTTCTCTGTGTGTGTGTGCATGAGTTCTTCTTTACTTTCATCACCCTTACGGCTTACTAGGGGTGTAGTGTTTTTTTGGGGACGGGTGCTCTTGCTGATTCCTGAAATCATATCCTTTGCCTCAGCTGCAACGAGCGTGGCACACAATTGTAGTAACGCCTTGCTTGCTGCGCACACAGTATTGTATATTTTTTGCTTGCTTTACTTCTATTTGGTGTTATTGCTTACAGTTGGCATTTCTCAGTGTTGCTGTGCTGTTTGATGCAGCATTTCCCACAGACACTCACTTTTACCCTTCATGATGCCATGTCATACCGTGTGTTCTTTCTCTTCTTGTGTGTGTGTGTGTTAATGTGTCGTTGAGAAGTAGAAAAAAAAGGTTAACGAAACAACGACATACCCTCGGTTTGGTGGCTTTGTTTGGTTGCCCCAACGGGTAAAGGAAGGAAGGCGGCTTGCCCACGGGCCGGGAGGAAAAGTACCCGACGGGTGTTTCGAAATGAAAAGTTATTTTCCCTGCTTTGTAATGGAAGCGCGCTTTCGAGCGCATTTTCTTCACGATCTCAACTGTTTTCTTCCAAGTATTTTTCCTTTTGCCCCAATCCTCCCACTCCAGAGCACTATGCGTTCCTTGTTCTTTACACGGTTCATCGCGTGACTCGCTGACGACGACAGGCGTTAGAATTCTTTGTGCCGAGTAAACGGAACGATGACAGCAGGCACACAAGCGCGGAAGCGGAAGGTTGGAAAGTTTTCGGTTTTCGGTTCCTTCCGGGGGGCGTTTATCACCCTCTCCAGCCTCCCAACCTCCTGCTACTCGTTGACGTTGCTTGTTCGTGTGCTTTTTGCTCCCGTTGTTACTGCTCGCTGTTTCGCTTTATTGCTGAGCGGTGCAATTTTAAAATCATGCTCCACGCGCAAAGACTGCGAAACAGTGGAAAAGAATCGGGTGTGCTGGGTTGGCAACTAGTCGTTGTCGTACGTAAAGGCAACCTTCAATTGATTGAGAAATCATAGACTAGTTCAGCGTCCGGCACGAGTTTCAATTGGCCTCACGAGGGTAGAAGGCGGGGAGTTGAAAATCGGCACCACCCAGGACAAAAGCAGTGGGTTGGAAACATTACCGAGAACCTTTCCGACCCCGGTTCTCATTCCTCGAGATGGTACATGCTCTATTGGCTGTAAAGGTACGTGACTAGCAGCTCATTCCCGGGCGCCAATCAGCGAAACTCTTTGCCCGGCGGTGGATCGGATGGCCAAAGCGTAAGTAGCCATTAGTACACTAGCAGCGTGAGCGGGAAAAAGTGTAGAAAGAATATGAGGGAAAATGGAACCATGGAAGGGAGTGGCACAACTAGAAGTTCGATTGAAGCTGAAGTGGTTAGCAGAAATGGCAACTGGACGGGTACTTACAGAGCACTGACAGCTGTACGGTGGCCTGCATCGGACGGTCTTCCGGGATTGCTTGGTGTCGGGCTTGGCACGTGTAGTCGATGTAGTCATCTTCCGCGGTCGGTTGAAGGTGCAGCTTGGACGTTACGGTGTACCGTCGATCTTCCGCCTCTGTGGTCTTTGTGTCGATAGTGTCTAGAATGGGTAGAAACAAGAAGAGGAAAAAAACCACGCACATGGCATAAGTTGTGGATGCTATCGATGTAAAACTTTTGCACCAATGATTGGTAATTACAATTGCTTCACGAACAATTAATCAAATCAATCGTTTGATTTTCACTTTCTCAGTTTCATGGTACAAGTGCAATACAAAAGCGCATTTGAAATGGGGTAGGGTTTTAGTATAGTATAGGGTTTTTATTATTGTGAAACTTTTCCAACTACACCATCGGCTAATAAAATTTATTGTACCACAGTTAATGTTTATTTGTTAGTAAACTTTATTACACGGAATATTTTTGTTTTTTTTTTAAGTAAATAAATTTATTTTTATAAAATTTCTCATTATTTTGCTATAATGGATACGAAAAAAAAGGAGTTTAGAATGTAAGACATCTTGATTTTAACAAAAAAACTTTCACTGTTCAACTTTTGTTTGTTTTTATAATTTCAAAAATAAATATAATGTCCTGAGAAGAAGATCCTTAATCAATTTCCTTTTTTTTTGCTTTTTCTTAATCAATTTCTTAACCATGCTTCTTTTGGTTTCAGTTCCGTTTTTATTTTTGTCTTTCTTTCTATTTTCACCTCTCTTCTGAACTATTTGTTATCTCTTTTTTATTTTACTATGATATATTATCTACTATATTTAGCTTATCCTATACTTTTACTTTTCTCTTTTTTCTTTCTTAATTTTCTTTTCTGTTTTGTTTTTTTTTTAATTTTATTTTTGGGTATTTTTTGTTTTAGACGTAACAATAGTCTGATGTTGAAAATATCAAACTAGTAAAAATAATTACGTAAAACTTTATTTTTATGCTCAAACGATATTTTTTGGTAAATATAAGCAATGAGTTGATTGATCAAGATTTGAACAAAGACTTCAATTTTTTGCGACTTGAGCCCAATACTTAGATATCCACTTAGGTTCTGCACAAGTATATCTTCAAAAATTCAATATTGCCTTTTTGGGTTCTTACACCAACTGAAACACCGAAAACCGCACGATAATGCACATATTTTTTCAAGGAATGCAAGCATTCCAACAAAAGCATTGCAACATCAACAGACCGATCTCATGCTAAATTCCTTAGAATAATGCTCCTTTTTGCGGTTGAACCGAGTAGTCACAATGCTTGGACGTTGTTTAAGACATAATATTTGGATAAGAAATTGAGCAAAGTTAAACTAAACGGTCCAGACGATATAAGACACACAAAACAATGACCGGCTAGTCTCGGTGGCTGTCTTTGTAAAATTTTCGGCTTTCAATTACTATCTGCCCATCCTCTCCATGGGGCGATATGAGATCAGAATCATCGAGAATTATCCAACAGATCGTGATTGTTTTGAAATTTGAACGAAAAGGCTCCCTGTGCGATACCGATTTCCGATGGACGTGTGTCCTGTTGCTGCACAGCAAATGCAACGTTTATTTCTTGAACGACGTTTCGAGCTGATTCTTGGATGTTGCCATTGCCCGTGTGCTCTCTGACCACCATTACCCGTAGCTCATTGATCGGCCGTAATGTGTGTTACATACTGGAACAATGTTGCTACGGCACTGTAAAAGCTTCAAATGCCCCACAGTGGCTGTGTTTGTTTGAAAAAAGAAAAAAAAAGGAAGCTTACTTGCCTCCGTTACAGTTATTGATTTTTATTGTCTACCAGCCGGCTTGCAACTTTGTTGGCGTGCTGCATCCCTAAGCCGTAAGGCACAAGCCTCGATGTTCGAACGAGTAGCACCCGGGTACGTCGGAGGTGGTTTTTTTGTGTGTGTGGGTTGTTTCTCATCATCCTGTTCGTTACTGTATTATCATTGTTTAACGAACGTTACTGTCAACCGGAGACCTTTTCCAGAACCTCTTCAAGATGGTGAACGCGTGCGACACATACACGTGGTAAAGCACGAGGCTGCAACCGGGCAGAATCACTGATAAAAAGCTCATTTTCCTTATCCCCAATCTCGGTACGATGCAGTTTCGAGAATGAACAGGATCCGTCCGTCCTGCCATCACGGGGTAGCTTCGTCATGCCAATGTCGTTGTTCACGTCCCAGATGCGTCACAGGGGGTTGTAGCACACAGCATCGAATGCGGCTTCCCTTCGCTTTTGCAGATGGTGATAATTTTAAGTGCTGTTTATTTTAGAAACCTCCTCACTCCATTTTTCTTTCCCTCGGCTTCTCTCTCATAAAAGGTTGGTGGTGAGGTTACCCCTAGAGAGGCGTAATATGGTGCTTGTACTACCAGTATAATATTGCCACAGCTGGACACCCTGGACACCAACCACCGCTCGGGGTTCCATCATTCCGCTCGAAATTCCATTTTTCAATCCAGGATATTTTCCATGGGAAAGCTTTTTCGGTGGGGGGAGGATGGAAAGATTCGGGTGGACCATACATGTGAAAAAAAAGGATAATAGAACGATGATACATGTCGATCACGTTTCCGAGTTTTATGTTTACCTATGTAACAAATGGTCCATTTCGTGCCATATCGGTCAGCTTCTGGTTGGCTTTTGCTGTCGAATGTACACAGAAAAGGGGAAAAAATCCATAGATATATATCTACGACCAGCGAGAATTACCAAAGGTATGAGCGATGATGCATATTTAATGCTTTTAAAAAGTTTCCCATTCTTCCGGCATCGGTTCAAATGCGGAGTGCAGAATTCATTCGGGTGAAAATATAGACAATACCCGATTGAGTTGGTTCGAGCTGTTGAAATAATTCCCAACGGAGCTCAATTAAGTGTTGCATCTTTAAAAGGGAAGTTTAGTAATGGTAGAGTGTATTCTGAAGTGTTTTACGTTTCTTCTCCTTGGCTTAACGACCTTACAGGTCACGCCGGCCATTTCTGGCTTACTAGACTTATTTTTACCACGTAGCCGGATAGTCAGTCCTTGCTACGGGGGGACGGTCCGGATGGGATTTGAACCCGGTCCGGCCGTGTGGACTGGCGCCGATTATCACATGCACCACCGGGCCGCCCCCCGGTTTTTACGTTTTTACGTTTACATTTGCTTAATTTTATTTATTTTTTCATACTTTCACAGTTACCAACTACGTGAGTTATGCAAGCTATTTTAGATCTATAAAAATAAAAAATATTAAGAGATATTTTTATCTGACTCTCGTAATGCTTTTGGTAGAGGAAAGCTTTTCTTATCTTTTATATTTATTCTGTACATTTAATAAATAAAAAAAATATTAACGTGCCAAAGATCCTTTATAGCTTTTATTTCAAGCGTTAAAGAAATAAATTGTGGTAGGTTAATTAAAAACAATAAATAAAAATAGATAAAAAAAGAAACGTATTTTAAATAAACTTCAAAAAGATCATTACATGAACATATTAATCAATCAATTAAGGGCATTTGTTTTAATCTTAAATTATGAATTCTTTCGATGGTATGGGTTTTGTTTTCATAAATTGTATAAAAGTTAATTTCACACTTGAAAAAGAGCACTTAGCTTTAATAAAATATTCATATAATATTTTTAAGCATTATTATTGAAAGAGAAGCTTGAAAAAGAACATTAAAAATTCCGGGTAAAACTATGGTTTTTAATCCTTTTTCATTGTTTAATCTACTTAGCATAGCAAGTAAAGCACCACTTTCAACAAAGTGATGTGTTCTAAAAACAGTGTTATATCGTCTTGCTTTCTCACAGCATTGTCCACGGTCGATAAATCAACGTACAGCGGGACCGTACTCAACCGTGGTCGTGATCGTGAACGTGGTAAGACTTTCGATAAATCTTTGGTAGAGTACCAACTTTTCAAATTGACCGTAAAAACCTCAAAACCTTGGTCCCTCCTTCCATTGGGATTGGGCAGGGCATGAAATGAAACGACAGCAGGCACGCCAGGCACTCAAACGTGACTCTCATCAATGAGCAATTAAACCGAATATACCGCCCTCTGCGCGTTTGTTTCGCTTGGCGTTGCGTAGAAAAATGGGAAATGGACGGATGCTGTGTGTGTGAGTGTCAGTTGGGGGTTCTGACGGTCTGGGATGAATGGATGAAAGGTCATCAAAATTACCTACCGGTACTGTCAACGGGTTGTTGGAACCAACCGAAACCCGGACTATTATCATAATTGCCTAAGCATTAAACATTTAGTACAAGAATGTAAATTAGATACAGAAGGGTACGGCCAAAAGAGGGTTGGAAGTTGGAGAAATGGAAGGGTTTGCGGGGAGGATAGAGGATTGTGAAATAAAAATCTTTACCATGATGACAAACTGATGAGCGGTGCGGACCGGTACGATGTACTAAATTGTGCAAATTTTATTGATTTCCATCACTAGAATTTAATTAAGTTTCATAAAGCTGAAGCGTTAAAAGCAGACAGCTGAGTTTTATTTGGTTTTTACAGCGAGATAGGACTTGATACTATTTTTTGGTAAACAAAAAACAAGAAAGATGCAAAACTGTACTTAATCTTAAATCCGTGAAATTAAACACAATTTAATTTAATATAAATGTTTTGATCATTTGCCTTGGTCGTATTTGTGTGTGTGCGCATGATATTAAATCTTCAAACAACGAACATGACTGTTTTACACGCTTTTTCACTATATCCGTGTTGCAGGGAAATGGTTACACTGCATTGTCAATCCTAACAGTGAAGACCCAAACCATTTACAATTTTATTATGCATTCCAGTGGGACTGTTCTTAATTTGTGTACGCTAGGCTGCGGCATGTACGTACACACACACACACACACACACACACACACACACACACACACACAGACATCGAATGAATGGCCACATTGCACAATGGTACCGATGGTGGATGTTTTTTTTTTCACAATTTGAAACCAAATATTAAGATTGAATGGAATGTTTTGATGAAATAGATTAAAGAATAGAAAGTTAATTAACAATTTGATTGAAATTAGAATTACGATAAAATTTATGATAAGGTTAACATTAATTTCTCGTGGTTTTTGTTTGAAGGATTTTTGTCTACGTATGGAAATTATAAACAATAACAGGTTTTTTCATGTCTTGGGGCTAACATTCTGCAACACAGAAAGAAAAAAGAAGTTTTTCCTACCCTTAATTAGAGTTCCACTTGTCCCAGTCCTCAGTTCAAAGAAATTCATCATTAGCGTTGTGATCAATTTCCACATTTCTACAAGCTGAGTTGAACGAAAACCCTCAATTGAGTATGATGAGCGATCAGATTCCTCATATTCAAGCCTTAATCATGATCTTGCTCATTTTGACTCTAATATGAGTTGACTCTTTCCGCTGAGACTTCCATGAGTCTCCTTCGTGAGGTGCTTATTTTCGATGAGAGTCAAAAGTGATCGCTCGTATTTTGAGTAATTCGCTGGTTACTGTGGTAAGAAAGCTTCACCATTTCTTAAGTTAACTTACCGTAAAAAAATGCCTTGATCACCAGAGGCTCTTTGTCACTTGTTGCCAACATTCTATGCCTATGACTTCGAGTGAACGTTATAGTACGATTTGGAATGTATACGAGCATTTTTTCTATCGGTCTCAGGAATATAGATTCCTTTTTATTACTTACATGGGGACAAGAGCTGTAATTTTGCGATTTGTGTGTTTGTCAAGTATGGCTTTGGACGTCCCGACACACACGGACAGAGGGGAGTTGAAGTTGTTAGAGACACAGTGTTTCTGACATATTATATTCTAACATCTTAAAATATTTTGGATAAAATTTATGTTTTTACTGAACAATATTAATATGAGAGGGAAACCATCTTGATTGTCCTATGGACAATATTGTGATCAAAACCTCGATTGAACCCTTAAATTAAAAAGTTATTCAAGAAGAAATGCAGGACGTCCACTGATAAGCCATAACTGAACCACTGTGCCCTGGCCGTGCTGGTCATCTTTCGGTAAAGGGACACAACATGCCGGAAAAGAGATACCCAAGCGTACCATCGTGTATTGAAGGGAAGTGTGGGGTTTTTTTTTTACTTCTCCGCCCGCCATACCATGGTTTTGTAGCGCACTGGAAGCTGTAGCATATTTATGACATAATTACTGTTCATTTTTATACCTACCAGCTTTTTGTACGCTCCTGCGAGACACTTTACTACCCTGTGCCTGTGCATGTGTCTGTGGGTTTGTGCGTTCCGGAAAGTGGACATCGAGGAGAAATTAATTGAGCTCGGGGATTTTTCCACTTGAACGGTTACGGTGCGTCAGAAGTTTTCCGCAAGAACGTGCCAGCTTGGCCTAGCTGGGCCCGGGTGATGTGACGAAACTTGTCATAATTTGTTCTCATTTATTTGTCGCCGTAGTAGGTGAACCATTTTTTTTTGTAGGTCTTTCGAAGGGAAGCCACCCGATTATGAAGTACCCCGTTTATGCTTCATGTACAAGAGCGCCAAAATCCTCACACTTTCATTGTGTTTCCTTGTTTCCCATAAGAAGATTTATGGCAGTTTTGTATGCAAAAGCAAACAAAAAAAACCACCAAAATGTCTTCCTCAATCTTCCAAGCGAATCTGTCACCGAAATGAATGCCTTCCATTCTTAATGGGAGTCCTTCGTTAGTCTTTATGTGTGGTATTAACGGGGAGAAGCCCCCGGTCATCAGAAACGCAATTTGTAATACGCATAATGTGCCCGTACTTAAACGCTTTTATGACGACCAATCGACGAACCGCGAAGGGTCCGCACGCGGGTCGATATGTTAATTTAGGTGCCGAAGCACCTTGTGGTTTTTGTTCGAAATGCTACAATGGCATCGGGAGCACTGGCGGGGTCAGGAAAGGTAATTAGAATCGGTCACTGTGCGTATCGCGGACCAATGTTACGTGTGAGCGATGGGCTATATAGTCCATGTTCGAAATTGATTTATTCCCATTCCAATCCGCAAAAAAGCCAATTGTGCTCGCGGTCGATGGGTTCGCGACCGGATGTCCTTTTTTCCGTGGGGTTTCGTTTGGTGGAAATCCATAGACCGATTCACGAAATAAATCGATCCGAAAGCTTCCGAGGGTACTCTACACTTCATGCGTGTGGCCATGTAAATCATACACGAGCGTTTCGATGTCGCTCCCGGGGAGCTATCAAAATAATGTCTAACACAGGGTGAACGAGTGTGCGTCCATCTCCCAGCTTAAAGGGGGGCGGTCAACCGGTATTTGATCGAAACGCGGGAAAGCGTTTTGTTTGGCGCACTGGAGAAGTTGCACCAGTGTGCACTGTTTGAACGATTCGATTGTGCAGAAATGGTGGGAAATAGTTCCGTTTGGTCCCCAAAAACGATGTGCGGTCGTTGCGGTTGCATTCCCACGCCCGGTAAGCGTCTAATTTTGTCTGGTGCGAATTAGTTCTCCGTTACCGATTCACCACTCAACATTAATGGTGTGGTCCGGTTCCGGTTGGTGGTGATGGTTCGATGGGTGATCAACGAAGTTGCAGTGTTATTTGCCGCCGCACAGCTAATGACACATGCAACCGGACATAAAAGTGACATTTTTGCTTGCATTCTTTCCTTTTTCAGTTGAATCGGCACTGCCGTTGACGGACGCTTAATTGGGATGATGGAGTTAAGGGGTTAAGTGGATTTTTTTTTTCGGTGAAAAGTTGCTAATTTTCCACGCACACACACACGTGCTATAAATGATGGCCAATTGGTGAAGTTCAATTGATAAGCTTTATTGGTGTTATTGGAATTAAGGGGTACATAATATTATTAAAATGTAACACACAGAGTGGCTACCTTCGGTTATTTTATGAATGAGCTAATGAACTATCATTAGTCACTTTATAGCAATAAATGCAAAATACTTATAACGTTATAAAAATATGCAATTTAATTTAAGCATTGTATTAAAGTGGATACCAAAATATGTGATGAAATGATGAAATAAAATTGGGTTCTGATGTTGTTAAGAAAAAAGTGCAATAAAACCAAATAACCGATGGATAGTGAAAAGGCGTAGTTTAGTTTTTCCCTGTTATAGGCTGTAAAAAGACATATTTGGGTTTGGGTTTTTTTGGTTTAAATGTTGGTTTTGTTTCTTGGTGAAGGAACTGCTCGAATTGTTAATAATTAATGAAAAATTAAGTTAAATAAATCAATACACAATTTTAGTTTTTTGTATCAAATATGTAATGCCCTTACTTTAACATTAATTAAGCAAATTGGCTTTAAATTAAGCCAAACAACGATACCACTAATTCACAATTCACTGCAAGGAATGAAATTAAGGTGAACGATTTAGAAAACGAGCTAATATTTCGAGACACTTACGAATTATTTAATTTACCAGCGAAATACAACTCACTCATCAGTTAAACAACACTTAAATGTTTTAATTCTCTATAAATGAGATGCTTGTCGAATAAATTGCAATTAATAAGTTAAATCGGAAAAGAGTCACTCTTCGTGGAAATTTAAACGAATTCGCTCTTCAATGAGATTGAATTTTCTCATTCATTCTTTAACTGTTTGTAGATCACTATACTCGTATATATAGATTTAATAAAAGGAGTGTTTCTAAGTAGAAAAAGAATTATTAAAGTGTTATATACAATATCCCACAATAGCATGAATAGGAATACCAAGGTTAAGGTGATCTTTTACATTTTCTTAAAGAATCCAAAATTCTTAAGACTCTTAAGAATATTTGTCATTTATATTTTAAACACTACAGTTTCTTACAGTAGTTTAAGTAATAAGTAGGAAGACTGTAGCATTGAAGACATGTCGTAATGGAATTACGAATGAGATGGAATAATTAAGAATAATTGAAATAATTGTACGAATAAAGAACAATAACTTTGTTTCATTACTTAACTGAATTAGAATTAAAAAGAACGTTGAAAAAGCATTAAATTGAACTAAATTGTTACATACATTCTTATTTTTTACTCAGGCTACGGTTGTAACGCATATGGCAAAAGTATCATTCAGTTTTTCAATAACTTATTCATAACGGACATACAATTTGATCAATGAAACATTAATGCCATTTCAAATATCACTTCAATACACAGCAATTTTGATGAATGTTACTTCTTAAAAGCATCAAAGATAACAAAAATCAAAGAAAAAAAAATGTAAAATGGTGGATTAAAACAAACATTTTGTTACACTTTGATTGACACAAGTTGTTGTTAATAATTATTAATATAAATATTGCCTGCCAGCAGCGGCTGTGGTGCGCATAAAAAAATCAATTTCATCTTAAAATAATCATAAATTTAATCATAAGAATTAAACATTACAAGCTTACCTGATTTGTACTCTACGTTAGCCCGATACCAAACGATTTGTGCTGCCGGTCTCGCATGTGGTACGGTGCACGTGAGTGACAGTTCCTGGCCCTCCCGTACTTCGGCCTTTGCATGTTGGCTGTAGCCCTCGATGCGAACTGACGCTGGTGGAGCTATTCGTGGAAGAAAAGCAAGAGGACAAAAAAAACACATGAATTAAAACGATGCCAACGATTTTCTCGCCCTCATTGTGCCATCTGTGTGTGTGTATGTATGTTTCCTTCGATTCCTTCTCTAAAAGCACACACCAGCACAGTGGCAGTAAAGTTTACCCTGTACAAACTTCAAAAAGTCAAACGACATGTTTCGAAACGTGATTGTGCGATGGAAAAGTTCTTCCGAAAGCGCTTGGTGAGTAGTTTTGTTTCCGTTTCCCGTGGCACATAGGTTACCTCAGGTGAAAATTCCCACCAGCCATAACTTTCCCACAACAGTCCGCAGTCGAAACGCAGTCGTACTTTAATTGAATGAAATATTGTTCTACGTTCTAGTGGCGGTGGCGTGAGTCTTACCGAGGAACGAGGAATGTGTGCGAGAGAAGAAGAACAAAAACCAAATGCTCCAATTGGCTGCCCACTTCAGTCACACCGTTGGAGCGCATCTCCGGACCGTAACCAAAGAATGAAGATGCTATAAAAATCTAATTTTATAGTGATTTGTTTTACTGCCGTGCTGGGGGTATTGCATTGCTGTTTTGTGTCCGTGTGGTCGGAGGCTTTTTACACCATCACGAAACGCGCCAAAAACCTTCCACTCGAGACCCTTTCGGGACTGTGTCCGTGACTTTGCAGGGTTGATTGTTAATTCCAACTGCCAATGGACGCGTTGGCCGAAGCAAACGACCGAGACGCAACCGGCAGAGCAATGCGGATGCGAATGGTGCGATGGTGCATATCTTAAGATGGAAGGCGAACACAGTCGCTGTTTGCAAAAACCTCGTTCATTATAACTTTTTGTTCCTTCCCAAAAAGTGGCACCGATCGTCTGCATTTATTAGTGCAAAACTGTGTGGTTGAATTCCGCTTTCATATCGAGCGTAAAAAAGCCGTTAACACGGTGCGGACGGTTTTTTTTGCAGAAATGTTTGGTAGTACGCGTTCGGTAGTGTAGGAATGTTCTCATTTTTAATTTCCAATTAACCGTTTCCGGGCAATGTTGCACAGCCGAATACATCCGCGTTATGCGTGGAAATGATCGAAAATTAGATTGGAGTTTCCGTTAAATTAGGTTGACATTGTGTAATTAAAATTAGTTGCAAACATTATTGGACAAACGAGCGTCGAAAAATCTTTGAGCAAAAGCATCTGTGAAAGTTTTGGGAAATGGGAAAGATGGGTTCACCAAAAACAATCATGTTTATTATATAAATTTGTTACAGCAATAATAACGTTTTATTAAAAAGCATTTAGGAATTCGAACTTTCTACTAGCCAGATAAAATTTACAAAATTAAGCAGTATTTTTTGATTATTTCAAATGATGTATTCAATTTGTTCCTGAATTCTTAACACTCATTGTTAAGCAAAATTGATGTTTATGAAGAAGAACACTTGGAAATTGAAAAACATAGAACAGTGATTTATTTCTAACAATATTTTTTCAAAAATAACTTGTTATTTGAGAATGTTTGCCCTTCATAAAATAATTAAAAAAAGGGAAATTTTCATTTCATTGTTTTACACTCTGTTTACTCCAAAATCTCAATAATTAATCTCGTTTACTAAGATCTGTTTCGCTTATTACGTTTATAGTAATATGGTTTGTAGTAATATGATTTATAGTTACTTTTTATAGTAAGTAATTAATTTTACAATTTATTGTATGCAATGTAAAGTAAGTCAATGTTAGTGAAGTGTCAATTTTGTTGAAGTGTACGGTGTTTATATTCAATGATTACACAAAAATAGAATAAAATAAAAAAGAGAAATAAATTCTTTGACAGTATAATCAGCTTTTTTTATTAAGAACGGCTTGGCCGTATTGCTGTAACCAGTTTGTTGTCAGATGTGAATATTAAAATTATTATTAAAAACGTAAAAAACTCAAGCTTGGAAATCTTACGGCAAATCAGGATAAATGCATTTGTGTTTAAAATTATAGTGAAAACAAATATTGATTTATTATATTGACTTAAAGTTCTCGAATGGTTCTCTTAAAAAAAAAAAGAAAAATTCTTTCATAAATTTAAAAAAAAATTGCTTTTTCGTAATTAAAAAAAACTTTTATTTTAATGGACTAAGACGAACAATTTAATTAAAATTTAATGAAAGAAGTAAAATTTTATTTCAAAGAATATTCCTTATTTTACAGAATAGCTTGTGTTTTAAATTATAAATTTTCCTATACGACGTAAAGATTTGTACATGAAACATTTAAATCAATATACACTCTGCATTTAGTATCGTTTTAACGAAACTTTCAACCGCGCTACACACACACCATCCATCACCATCCACCAGTTTTTGGCAGGATTTGCATATCTTTCAACTTCCACTGTAAAAGTCCCAACTACAGTCGGCCAATCAAAGCGAACCTTTTCAATTCGCGTCTAACCTCTTCCGTTTTCCCCTTTTTAGCGAAAGAAACCGTGAAGAATCCCCAAACGCCCTCACATCGAATGCCATAATATCGGTTGACGGGAGTGAAATTGAA
>CM028126.1:24082966-24109593 GCA_016254315.1 Anopheles parensis
GGAGGCTTTTTACACCATCACGAAACGCGCCAAAAACCTTCCACTCGAGACCCTTTCGGGACTGTGTCCGTGACTTTGCAGGGTTGATTGTTAATTCCAACTGCCAATGGACGCGTTTGCCGAAGCAAACGACCGAGACGCAACCGGCAGAGCAATGCGGATGCGAATGGTGCGATGGTGCATATCTTAAGATGGAAGCCGAACACAGTCGCTGTTTGCAAAAACGTCGTTCATTATAACTTTTTGTTCCTTCCCAAAAAGTGGCACCGATCGTCTGCATTTATTAGTGCAAAACTGTGTGGTTGAATTCCGCTTTCATATCGAGCGTAAAAAAGCCGTTAACACGGTGCGCGGACGGTTTTTTGCTGAAATGTTTGTTAGTGCGCGTTCGGTAGTGTAGGAATGTTCTCATTTTTAATTTCCAATTAACCGTTTCCGGGCAATGTTGCACAGCCGAATACATCCGCGTTATGCGTGGAAATGATCGAAAATTAGATTGGAGTTTCCGTTAAATTAGGTTGGCATTGTGTAATTAAAATTAGTTGAAAACATTATTGGACAAACGAGCGTCGAAGAATCCTTGAGCAAAAGCATCTGTGAAAGTTTTGGAAAATGGGAAAGATGGGTTCACCAAAAACAATCATGTTTATTATATAAATTTGTTACAACAATAATAACGTTTTATTAAATAGCATTTAGGAATTCGAACTTTCTACTAGACAGATAAAATTTACAAAATTAAGCAATACTTTTTGTTTATTACAAACGATGTGCTCAATTTGTTCCTGATTTCTTAACACTCATTGTTAAGCAAAATTGATGTTTATGAAGAAGAACACTTGGAAATTGAAAAACATAGAACAGTGATTTATTTCTAACAATATTTTTTCAAAGATAACTTGTTATTTGAGAATGTTTGCCCTTCATAAAATAATTAAAAAAAGGGAAATTTTCATTTCATTGTTTTACACTCTGTTTACTCCAAAATCTCAATAATTAATCTCGTTTACTAAGATCTGTTTCGCTTATTACGTTTATAGTAATATGGTTTGTAGTAATATGATTTATAGTTACTTTTTATAGTAAGTAATTAATTTTACAATTTATTGTATGCAATGTAAAGTAAGTCAATGTCAGTGAAGTGTCAATTTTATTGAAGAACACAAAAGTAGAATAAAATAAAAAAGAGAAATAAATTCTTTGACGGTATAATCAGTTTGTTTTTTTATTAAGAACGGCCTGGCCGTATTGCTGTAACCAGTTTGTTGTCAGATGTGAATATTAACATTCATGCATTATTAAAAACGAGAAAAACTCAAGCTTGGAAATCTCACGGCAAATCAGGATAAATGCATTTGTGTTTAGAATTATAGTGAAAACAAATATTGATTTATTATATTGACTTAAAGTTCTCGAATGGTTCTCTTAAAAAAAAGAAAAAAAAAGAAAAATGTTTCATAAATTAAAAAAAAAATTGCTTTTTCGTAATTTAAAAAAAACTTTTATTTTAATGGACTAAGACAAACAATTTAATTAAAATTTAATGAAAGAAGTAAAATTTTATTTCAAAGAAGATTCTATATCTTACAGAATAACTTGTGTTTTAAATTATAAATTTTATAAACATTTAAATCAATATACACTCTGCATTTAGTATCGTTTTAACGAAACTTTCAACCGCGCTACACACACACCATTCATCACCATCCACCAGTTTTTGGCAGGATTTGCATATCTTTCAACTTCCACTGTAAAAGTCCCAACTACAGTCGGCCAATCAAAGCGAACCTTTTCAATTCGCGTCTAACCTCTTCCGTTTTCCCCTTTTTAGCGAAAGAAACCGTGAAGAATCCCCAAACGCCCTCACATCGAATGCCATAATATCGGTTGACGGGAGTGAAATTGAAAAATTACCAGTTCTGCTGCAGCAGTGAAGCAATGTTGGAAGCTGGCTGGGTAAAAATTTTTGCACCCTATTGAATTTCAATGAGCATGCGGCACCGAAAACTTTCCCATCAAGCACACTCACTAGCTCACTTCCCTCTCTTACTCTCGCTCTCTCTCTCTCTCTTTCGTGCTCGCTTTCTAGGATGAGTCGAATGGAAGCAAAAGTTTTTCCGTAAACGAGTGGAGGTTTGTGATGCACCGGATCGGAAAATTGTTGCATCGGCACTGCAATTGGGAGCGAAAGAGCAAACGACGATGAAAACTCAAAATGACAGTGCACCGGCGGTAAAGGATAATGTGTCGCCATCGCTTTACCTTACCGTTTCGTTTCTTGCCGGTGGACTTGTTACTTTTTTTTTTGCTCTGTGGCACTTGCCATGGTGGATGTTGGACGAGACAAACGAGCCCGAAAGGTGTTGTTTTAGAGTGGTTCCTCTGCTCTGTTCGGTTGAGGGTGTTGGTACATGTTTGCAATCGGAAGTGCACCCAGAAGAGGTTTCGGTCAATTCCACATCTGTCTCAAAACTTCTACCAACTCCCGCGGCCGTGTGTGGTTGAGTGAAGAAACGGGTGGGGTAAAGAGGGAAGGACACCCAACATGGGTGGTTTTATGCAAAAAAAAAAATCGAGTCTGTTCTAGGGATGCTGATGGAAGGTCGCTTACCATTTGCCAACCTATCCCCTTGCCCTTCCGCTTTTTCACTGGTGAGTGCACACCCACATGCGCTGCATCCGAGTGAAAAAGAGCTTTTCGTACTTTTTCCAAGTCCAAGTAGCCATAGCATAAAGCTTAAAGTGAGTGAGGGAATATAAGGGTTGCTAGTGCTTTTTCTCTCGTTCTTTAGAAAAAGAAAACCCCAAATACCCCTTTCTAGTTTCCCGCGAACGAATCGAGGGGCTTTTTTCCTCACCAAAATGGTGGGCCTTATGCAAGGGTTGTAAAAATACCTCGAAGGAACTGAGAAGAGTGTGTGTGTGTGTGCCCCATGATGTGTGGTCTTCAGAAAAAAAATGAATGATGGAAAGTGAGAAAGGAAAGAGGGCGAGGGAGGATAAAAATATAAAACACACTCCACCGTGCGATGCGCGTAGGAAAATGGGTGGAAAATAAAGCTCATATGGGTTCCATCTTTTCCCCCGCAGGGGCACAAAACGGTGGAGTGCAACGGTGGTGAAAGATTTGCTTTGTACCATCCTTTGTAACCACCTCGATGCCCGCTCCAAAATCAGCATCGATATGGTTGAGAAAAGAGACGCGGGAATGGGGGGGTTGAAATTTTGTGCAACCCCAAAAGTGCCAGATGTGAAACGTACGCCAATATTTTGGAGTTTCACTTCAAGAGGAGAGTACGGCATGAGGATAACGGATGCCTGGTGTACGGATGTACGATCGAGCTGAGTGTGTGTGTGAGTGTGTTGGCTACAAAAGCATGCCGGAAACGAACTCCATCCAACCCTCATCCCTTCACAACAAGGGATGGGATTCGCTGGAGGAATGAACTTTCGAAAAGTCGTTTTCATGGATAAAAATTTTATGATGAATTCTCAGCAGTAGTAGCAGCAGCAGTTACCACCACCATCGAATGTTGGGCTACATTTGGTACCCAACCGGTTTTTTGGGAGGGAAGAGTTTTTAGTGTACGAGTGCGGCACGGAACGGTGCGAGTTCCCGAATGGATGTTGGATCAGCGTGGATTAGATTGACTTTTCTTTTTCCCGGCGCACTTTATCCGCCGGCCGTGCTTTTTCGCGTTTTCTCGCTTTCGGGGGAGGAGTTCCGGGGGTGAGGGATGGAGATAGGAGGAAGGCCAAAGAAAGTTGAATCCTTCGCGAAAGGGTACCGCTGGATATGGGGTTGTCAAGAAAGCGCACCCACGAGGGAGGGGGTAGCAAAGGCGGGGCAAGCTTTTACGAGACTGTGGCTTATTTTCGGATAGCGAATTATACGTGGTGGCGCAGTAAAAGTTTGTTAATTTGAGTAAATATTAGCATTTTCGGTATAAAATGCAATTTTTGAGATAAATAAACCATATAAGAGCGTTGAGGTTTGTAAAGTTGGTGATCTAATTGAAGCTACTTCCTGTGTTAAGTGAAGGATGTGTGTATAATGTGATGTGTTTTTTGTTGTTGGTTAGGTAAAGGAGGGCAAGATGGTGATTTAACAGGATAAAGAGACGGTAACGTACTTGTATAGGAGATGCGTCATTTTATTGGTCAGGAAAAGCTACTGTAACATTCGCTTTAGAGAAGAACAAGTGGCTTTATATTAATTATGCAGTAGTTCGCACAGTTTAAGCTGATTTTCAGGCGAAGTCGTTAATGGTCTGATTATATTGTTCACTTCCATTTTGTTTTGCCTGGCACGATAAAGTGCCTAATCAATTTAATTATTAAAATTATTGTTAAGAACATTCGTTAAGTAAAATATATAAAATGTAAACCATTTTTTGAAAATAAATGCTGAAGTGTGTAAGAAAAGATGTAAATGTAGAACACACATGTTAAGAAAATATAATGATTCGTTTCTCGTTTATTTAGGTATCATTTTATAATAGCAATTTATATCACAATTTAGTTTATACAATATAAAGTGATTAAAAATATTATGAATTGAATAAATGTTTCTATTTAAAAAAATGTGCACTACAGGTCTAATGAGTTAAACTATAAAAGAGTTAAGATAATGTTTCAATTCTTTCCAAGCAGAAATAGAACATATAAAAATGGAAGAATTTTTGTACACATGTTGCATAAATTTGCAGGGAAAAGGTTCTGCCATGATTGATATGCCTACATACTTCTTCTCCTTAGAATCAAGAAAAGATTCAAATTTTATATTTAATTCCTCAATAATGCTTTAAATTATGCAAGTAGGTTGTTATGTTTGTTCTAATTATTTGGATGTTTTCGCAAAGATTTCGTATTCTAGTTAGAAAATGGATGCCATTTCAAATGTTTTTTCAAACTTGAATCGATTTCACATTTTTCTCTTCACAAATCACTTTAGCCTGAGGTATATTAGTATTTTTTTTTTTTTCAAAATTCTCCTGGTGGCCATTTGTGACTTCAAGTACCCAAGTATTTTTGAAAAATGCGCTTTTGATATTTTTTTATTTTTTGTATGTTTGTTCCATTCATGGTAGATTAACTTTATACTAAATCTACGATTGGTAAGTCACTTGAATGCACTTTATTGCATAGATGTGTTCCAGTCGGCGGTTCGATACAAAGAGAACGATTCGCTGTACGGTTTGCGTTGACGTCTCAACGCAATCGTTCTGCCAGTTGTGTTGTAGTTCGCTGTTTGTCTATAGTCGCTAGTTGTGTTCTATGAGCTATGAGGACATAGTGATAATACAACTATAATTCTATATTAAAAAATTAATGACGTATTAGAAACCAATAACGCATTAAGAAAGAAAGAAACTCTTTCAGCGACGCAACTTCGCCAAAAGAAAAGTTTGGATATGTCACAATATGTACGCGATAAAAATCGATAGAGCTAATGCAGTGACAATCATAATAACATACAAGATCGATCTAAATCCGAACCCCTTCATCAGCTGGTGCCATGCCGTGGGTTCACATTCTATGATTGCTCGTGAAATGTCACCCGAAAAAAGCTCATATGTATGCAAATGGAATAAAGGTTCGGTTCGAGCTGCGACAGAAACCCCTGCGATCAATGGTTGGTCCCACGGGTCAGCTCAAGTGGACAACGACCGTCCGATACCCGCGATACCGTTTTCCCCGTGGGGAGTTGGGTGTCGACCGTGCACCAGTGCAATGTATGTACGTTTCTGTTTCGTTTGTTTTGTTTGCGCCATTTGATGTGAACAGCTGAAATTCATGAACCAAGTCACACCCGTTAGCAAGATTCGATTGCCATTTAGTCTGTGTGTGCGATACATTTTTAATAAACGGACACTTTGCTTTTGTGACTTCTTGTTTGCAAAGAAAAAAGCAAGATGGGAACCATTTTAAGATCTGTGCCGGGCACTGTTCCGGGTGTCCCTTGAGGCACACTAACGCCTAAATGTATGCAAACCACTCACAACACACGGGCGGGCAAGCATTCTTTATATCGATATAAAAAGTGATTTTGTGTTTGTTTTTTCCCCTATCTTTTCTTCCCAATCCCCACCCAATAACACCCAAAAAAGGCATTTTGGTAAGGGGAGAGAGTGAAAAAAGTTTTTAATAAGAAGCGATACCGCTGGACCTTCGTTTGCGCGAGGATTTCCATATTTTCAATAAACTTTTGCATTTGCCCCGGGGTACCATGTGTTCCGGCGTGTGTGTCACCGAGCCGTGACCGAAAAATAAGAAAGTGAAAACTGCGAGGAAGGAAAGAAATCAAAACAATTCGTTCCACAGTAAAGCCTGCCAGTTATCCTTGAAGCAAACCGATCCGATTGACCAGGTCCGGAGCCAAGGAAGAAAGAAAAAAAAGTAACTGGCATAACGTGGACAGAAAGTCGTCCAGCGGAACGGAAATCGACCGGGAACGGACTATTCTGGTGTGGATCTGGTTGACTGGCCTCCGGAACCGGAAGTTGGCGGGTACTTTGGGGACCAACGTTTGACCTTTTTTTTCTTCTTTCCATTTCTTGCAGGGTTCTCCTTCGATGTCACCGTTGGTTGTTTTTTTCTATTCTTTCTTTTCTCTCGTCTTTTCATCCGTAATGTCTCACTCGTACCCATTGGGGATGGGCGTCCAGTGGATAGGATTTCGTTTTTAGGCCCTTTTTTATTTTGCTTTCCAAGGCCGGATCTGGGTCTTACCTCTCGGTTTAATGGTTTCATTTTACGGCTCATCGCAACCGAACCGGTTCAACCGCACAATAACTGCGGGTGTGTGTGAGAGGGTTGGTTAAGGCGTTAGGATGATCTACTTGGTTTGGGAGGCAGCGGCCCCCCTCCGAATGGTAAGGTAAGTCTATTAAATTCAATTACGTAATGATTTTATCCATTGCACTCGATGGTTTATACGCTTGTCAAGTTCAGGCTACGGTTGCTGCGGCCCCGGACTGTGCTTTCCCATCTTTGGTGCAGCTGCATCGGAAGGGCAATCGGGCAACCATCGTGAACTAATTCTTCTGACGTAGCAGAACCTTTCTAAAACCGTCTTGTGTGCTTCCCGTGCAGTGTAGCAGCTCGAGGGGTAGAAGAGAAAAAAGTGACTATCCTTTTTGGCATTTGCTTCTTCCTCTGCTTCAGCCTGCTCTATTATGGTCACAGAGCATAGAAAAGGAAGTAATCGATCCACTGCATCCGCTTCGTTTCTCATCCAGAAAGGAAAATCTTTGCCCGGTAGTTGCTTTGTAAGGTTCAGTTTATGTTCTACACCCAGCCCACATCCAGAGGTAAAGATGTGGAAACTGTACGTGAGCAGTACTGCACATTGTGCATTCAAAATGCACCATACAATACACTTAAGATGAGCAAAGGAAAAAGGATTGCGCTGTACTTTTTCTGTGTGTTTGAATGTGGAAGAAAGTATTTTTCTTGTAAAATAAGATAATGTGAAGTCAAAATGTTTTCTAGGGAACGGGAGATTCTTCCTTTTATTAGATACATTGTATAATTGTTCTCTTCCTTATTTGGATTTCTTTTGTACTTGAATTGCTAGAGCTAGTTCGATATGTTAGGCGTGGAATATTATTTATAATAAATTATTTGTTTGATTGATTTGACAATTAAAATTAATTAACTCAGTATTGTGATTGATACTTATTTTTTGTGCTTGCTTTCGCTTATTTTCATCTTTGTGTGAAGAATATTGCCTCTAGCAGTAAACTACCGGGCGTCTCCATTTCAGTTTGTTTAATTAACGAAGATCGCCATTTCTTAATATTACGTTGTAAATAAGTTATCTATTAAGTTGATTAGTATTGACCTTTTTGTTTGCTTTTGCTTTTTCACCCATAAGTGGATAATCAGTTTTCTGTGCAGAACATTGCCTCTGACAGTAAACTACCAGGCGTCTCCATTTAATTTTTAATACGGCGTTTAAAAAAAGTAATATAATATTGAATAGATTGTTTATTAATTTTTTTCGTTAGAAACAAATTGAATTTTTGATTGTAAAAATATTTTTCAAAACATGCGCCTCAAAAAGAACTACTCAAAATGTCCAGTTAGTGCGCCCTTTGAACGGTGGCCAAGATGCATTTTGGGAAAATATTGTTATTTCGTCACTGGCGCAAAGCTTTCGCCGGAATTTTGGAACGCATGCCAAGGATATTATTTCTCACGCTGTATGCAGTAGTGCATAACCCTTCGCTTTATGTTTTTTTTTTGCATGCCACTTTTTCTTTGCAGCACAATCTCGTTATTATGCTGCCCGTTGTGTCCATTGGGATTGAATGGATTGTGAGTCGGTGCGAAAGCCAACGAAAGCCAAAACAAAAAAAGGGAATAAAAGGGATGCTTTCAATTTCCTTTCGACTTCTTACGGTCATAGTCGGATGCTCCGGATGGTTGGAATAAGGTTTTTTTTCGGCCGAGCTATAACATTACGTGTGTCACTCCAGCGCCACTGGGACGTCCCTTTGCGCTCGGATGCGATGGTCAGTGCGATGGCAAATCGAAAAAATGACCCATCCAAAAAGAAACAGTAACAATGCAGTTGGTGGATCGGGATAGAAAACGAAAAAGAGGAAAAGTATATCTCCCTGGTACAGGGCATCGGACGGAATCACTGCACTGCGGCTGCAGCAAGTGCATATTGATGCAGCAGGCAAAAGGGTCCATAAACCGTACAATCGTACTACTGGCAGACTCGATGTCGATCGAATCAGGACAGTGGTAGATGGGGGAAAAAATATTCGACTTGATGGTTGGTGTGAGATGGGTGATGAAAAAAAGCGTCCCGCTATGGAAGGAACAGATGGAATCGTGTTGACCAAAAGCATGAACGGAAATGCAGCATGAAAGGCAAACATGTTGAGTTGGGGACATTAAGTTTCCGGTGGTAAAAAAAAAACCCAATGGAATGATCGAATGATCCATGTTGTTGACCTTCACTTATGTGGTGTAAGGGCACATGTTGTTGTTTGTGTTGTTGTTGGGATTGTGTGTGTACTGGAACGATTTGCTTATGGAACTATTTAACTTTGAATTGAAAACGTATTATCCAAGAAATGATCTCTTTATGTGTGTCGTAAAATGCTTTATAAATAGTTCGGGGAATGCATAAAAATAAAAGAAATTAAAATAAATATCGTTAAGTTATGTTTGTTTTGGTCTAATTTTCTTTTTGATGAACAGTTTTATTGTTTGCATTTTTTTCCATAAGTCATTTAAGAAATGGAAAATACTTTAATTGTATGCGTTGAAATATACATACAACAATGGTTTGGTAAATTAATTTGCTGTTGTGCAGAATGTTTTTTTCGTGTTGTTAACTTTGGTTGTCATTTCTTTAAATCTGTATTTTCCTGTTTCTGTTTTGGTTTTGATAAATTTCAAATCTTTTTTAATATGAAGTGATTTTTTAAATATGATTCATTATTCCATTTTGAGAGTAGAAACAAGCAACACTCGACATGATATACCCCGGTGACAATAACTACATAAGCACTTGACTACAATTATCAGTGTGCTGAGGTGACTTTGAGTTTTCGCAGCACAATGCCCAAGCTTTGTGAAGACATGAATGATGCATGAGCATTCAGTGTGCCCGTGTATTTGTATTTGGGGAAGTGCAATTTTCAGTACATCACTAGAAAACCCAAACCACAGTTTTGAAGCGAATCACAGCAGCAGGAAATTGTGAACGAACAGCTTAAGGGTCGGCTTTACGAAAGGCTTAAAGCTTGTCATGTGAAGTCTTTTCTGTAGCTCCACTGCACTAGCTTCAGGAGGGGGCTAGTAGCACCATTGCTGCGAAAACGAGATTTATTAGAACATCCATCATTGATTGTGTTCGACTTTTGTGCCAGTTTCCCAACGTCAGGACGTACCAAATCCCAAAGAAAGAGTGTACCAAAAAAAAATAGAAACGCCCTGTGGTTGACAGTTGCCGGAAAGTGAGTGAAGAATTCCTGTGCACAAGATGTGCAAAAGGAATCTGGCACCATTTTCTCGAACTCACCAACTCGTAACCGGACCTGGATGGGGTATATCCTCGAAAAAGGGAATTGGTAAGCGTTGTGACCTCCCCGTTTTGGCAGAAAGGTATCTTCGTACGTAAGAGGAACAAAATTGTTCCTTTGACACTGAACTTCAAACAGGAACCGATTCGATGCGGCATTGCTGGCAGCACGTAGACGATACTGTACGGAGCGAATCCCATTTCGGCGAAGTTCAAGTACAGTTATGCAAGTCGTATCGTGTGCCGAAGGATGTCTTGGCTCTTACCAAAGGTAGAAGAAATACCGGTTTTGTGCCGAGACCGAGATTCGAATTCATTTCTTTACCTCGGTGCTCCAAGGTTTTTTGGTCCTTCAACGTACGGATGGTTGGTTTTCCTAGCAACGGGCAAACCGTTTGTCCGGATGAGGTGGGCTTAGTGGTGTTGGACGCTATGAAAGAAGATTAAACGTATGCAGTGCTAGCGTACCTTGCGGGATGCGTTCCAAAATCCCCCGGCCTGACGACACTGTTTACGTGGAGTGTCATGCGAACGTGAGGGAGAAACTGTCGTAGATGCCTTCTGGGCTTTCCTCCGCACGAACGGACATCTGTTATCGGTGAACATGCACCCACATGCTGACGCACATTTAAGGAAAAAGAAAAGCTGCCGGCAGAAATCCGTAAAATCCGGTTCCCCCTCCATTTCTCCAGGTTTTTGGGGGCCCGTATCGTGAAGTGCAACAGTGGGTCGGATTCAATTTAGTAAAATCACTTTTCCAGTAGTACCCTTGTGCGGATGCGTACACTGCGCTTTGACTGTGCACTCGAATCGGAATCGGGCATACTGCGGGTTGGGTACAGTTGCTTGTGTGATTAAAGCCGATCAACAAACACTAATGCGCCGGTTGATGGAATCGAGAACGAATGAACAGTTTTTAATCAAAGTTCGAGACACTGACATGGGAGGATTATACTGGCAAATGCAGTTGCGGAACTGCATAGACGTGTCCGGGTTTTGTTCGTTTTTGGGAAGGTGTGGTTTACTGTACAAAGGGGGTGTACATTTACACACAAGGAAATAATTGCACTTTGCATATGTGTATCCTTTGAAATGAATAAAAAAACGAGATGGAATAGAAGCGAATGATAGTCTAGTTTATTAGTTTTCCATTATACAAAAGAATATATAGAAGTTTCTATATCTTTGTACCTATTTACACGTTCAACCTTGTTGGAGATGATTGGAAACTTTGCACCGTATAGCTAGTTAATCGTATAGCCAGGTGATAAACGGCACTGATTCAACATAACAGGACCGAGTAACAAATCGCATCGGGACCGTCCTCCCGTAATAATGACTGACTATGGCAACTTTTCTAAAGACTTTTATATTTTTCAAGTCATTCCTGCTTGAATATGAAGAAAATGGCTGTCAATTGTTTCGATTGAATGAACGTTTCGGGGCATCGGATTGTAATTGGAAATATAAAGGGATTGGGTTGCTGATAACTCAAAACGACGAGCAAATTATTGATAGCGCAGAAAAGTGGAATATTCATGACCAGAAGATCACTTTGTGCTTTGGGATCTCCACTCTTTGGGTGGGACCAGCAGCGTGTAGTCTATTACGAGCTGCTACAATTAAATTACGAGATCACATGGGAAGTCTACCGATGACAATTGATGTGGTTTTTTTTGTTAACGGGGAGGGAACCTTCAAAAGGTACCCACCTTGGAGGGCGGCTTGCGGCTACAAACCAATCCCTCCGAGATGGGTTAAGTGGGATTCATCGTGACGCTGGGCCCGTGAAGTGGACCCGGCAGCCGATGGGATCCTAACTAAACCACTCCTCGACCTGATCCGAACCCTGCCGATGCGCTTGATGTGCGTAGTATCCCATGCAACAATTGATGTGCTTAAGAAGAGAAAATCGGCCACAATACGTATCGAGGCATGATAAATGGCAATGTCCAGAATGCACCTTTTAAAAACGTACTTGGAAACACTGACATTGCCACTTCGAAAAACTTTGCTCGATCTGTTGAAAGTTGTCCACGACTATTCCAATTGAGATGGTATTAGAAACTGGTTCGATGCATCTAAAAGAATCGATGTCTAAATTTATTTTCTTGATGAAATCCAGAAATTATTCGAAAAATGCGAGCAACTAGTGGCAAGTGATGGAAAATATTTAAAAACTTAAATAGATACTTGAAATATTCAACATTTTCACAAAAATTTGTCAAACTCAATTTAACGAATGGATGTAGTAACTATTAATGAACAAAGTGTATTGTTTCCTTTATTAATAAATATATTATATTACATATTTCCTAAGACGTACATTTTCCCTTCCTACCACATACAATTTCAACCGAAATGGAGCAATGGAGACGCCTGGTGTTTGACTACCATTGAACGTGGGCACAAATACTCACGTGCCACCGTGAGTCGATTCAACACTTTCCAGCTGTTGAAATAAGTGGGAGAAATATGGCATACGA
Organism: Anopheles parensis; assembly: GCA_016254315.1. Taxonomy (NCBI): domain Eukaryota; kingdom Metazoa; phylum Arthropoda; class Insecta; order Diptera; family Culicidae; genus Anopheles; species Anopheles parensis. The sequence continues at coordinate 24,095,498 of CM028126.1, forward strand.
GGAAGCAATAACGATATGGGTACAGTGATGTCGTGCACACGGGTGTAAAATAAAACAATCGAATATTACCCATCGTTTTTGTGTGTGCGTGTGCGAGTTGGGGATGATGAACGTATTTCCACCCTGTGCGGTATGATGTACGTGTGTCGAGTGCTTGTGTATGTGGCTTATATTGAAACGTGCTGTATCTTTATTTTTGGGTGAAAGAAATTTTACCATCATTGAGCTTTGTTTCGCTTCCATTTTTCTTATGACAATGCGGGAACGAATGCAATGATAAAGTGTTCTTTTTTATTGCTTTTATGTGTAGTCAAAAAGCAATTCTCATCACAACAACAACGAGCACAAAATCCGCGATCGATCCGTACCGGGAGTTACGGAGTGCGTTTGAAGACAACTTTATGTATACAAGAGTCGCTTTTTTTGTTTAAGAACGGTATCGCTTCATGGGGTGGGTGTGCCATGTAACAATCGGAAACGGAACCCAACACGCAACATGGTGCGGACTCGTTAACGTTATCGATGTGGAAGAAACGCATTTACGTTTTTGGCTCTCGTTGATATTTCCAAAGTTGCTACCTAGACATTCGTCACTTGCGCTCCCTAGCCGGGAATGATCCGGGTGGTGGTGGGCGTGAAACTTTTTTGACTCAATTTATGTAGGGGTTTTTTTGTGTATTACACTTTCAAACAGTTCGTTGTTATTGTAGCACCAACTTTGCCCCCTACATTTAATGTGAATTCAATGAAGCTTTTGAACTTTTGGCAAGTACATTGTTTAAGTGATATACAAACGATTCAACCTACCATTCAGATCAGATCAATGGAATGGATGGAGCGGCTTTTATTACAATTTTAATTGATTTGTTTATCGCTTTAAGTGTTTTGCAAACAAAAGTTTGCCACAACAAAAACCATACTTCATATTCATGGTGGCTTTGCAAGACGTGTGCTTCACATTTGGTTTTTGTAAGTTTAGCTATGTTGCAGTTCTAACACTTTGTAAAAGCTTAATATGTATATATTGAATTAATTTGAATCGATGCTACCTTTAAATAACAATTGTTCTTAAGCATTAGAAATATTAATTAATATCGTCGGGTGAGCTTGGTGATAAATATTTGTTACTGGAGTCTATATTTCGCCTTTGTTATTGGCTTCTTGTCAAGTTGTTCGTTTGGTTACTCATTTTTAGTTTTCTTACGTCTCAGCACTAGTTTAGGTTTTTCATTTCTACAACTTAACGACGAAATTGAGTGTTTGTTGTGTTTCTGTAGATTGTTTTTTTTTCCAGTCTCAAAGCCGAAAAAAATGCTGTCCAATAGGCTAACAAACAATGTTTGATCAAAGAATAATCACAAAAAGTAGCAAATAGAAACAAATATAACAATCAACCGGCGAAGGTGCGTACTATCTTCGTGCGATCTATCTCGTAGTACTTTTGGCGCTGAATGTCACGTAACGGTCAATCAGAGGTTTTTCTTGATGCCCACACTGCTGAAAAAACTCTGGATCTTGCCACATCAGCTATATGACATGACCAGAGGAAGTGATCAAAGCCATGAAACCAGAGGTTGCAGCCACAAATCTTGTAGTCGATCGTTGAAGGTGCGCATACATCGATTCGATTTAAGTCTAGATCTCATAGGAATTAATGCACTTTTTAGCGAGAACATCGCAAAAAGTTTTTTGATTGAAATTATGACTTCATCGCAATTTTTATCCTTTTAAACAATTTGTACTGCTTTGGTTTGCTCCGTGTACTATTTAGATTAATTAAAAGCACACTGGTTATATAAAAATTGATAAATAAACTCCTAAATAAAAGTTTCAGAAAGCTTGGATGGTTTTAACAATTTGATTTGAAGAAAAAGTGTTCGATTTTTGATAGAATCGTGGTATTAATCATGGTATTAAAAATGTGTAAAGCAAAAGCTAAGGTAGGAAAATTTTATTATTAAAATTCAAAATGCCTTTAGAATCTGTTCTTAATCTATTTAAAACCCATGTTTACGGTTGGAATGAAGTCATGAGTTCATTCGCAAATTTGTACTGGTGGTGCAAACTATTAAAAAATTTATATTTATGCAAATTGCTATAATCATTCCGATAGCTGAATAACAACGAAAATGGTAAAAAAAAATATTTTTGTAAAATTTAAATAATAATCTGCCCACGGACATAAAATAATTTAAGCTGATCTTTTTCCATATGATTGATTTCGGTCTTCTGTTCCATACATAAGTCTCTCTAATTAAATAGTTCTAATTGATTGCGTTAAATTTATTTCATGTTACGTGAAATTAATTGCAATAAATGAATATATCGATTTAAATTCTTCCTCTTAATTATAATCAATTGCATGAAATTTAGTTCGTGTCACGTATTTCAATAAATTGTAAAATTGTGAAGGAATAAAACAAATACGTTTAGTTTAATTAAACAGAAACTCATGACTAAAAATTCAATTTTGGCATAAAGCAGTTCAATGCTAGAATATATGTCATCAAAATATTGTTAAAATACAATCAATCAATATTTTTCCAAGTAAACATAAGAGCAACTAACAATGGTCGTACTTCTCGAACAACAACAAAAAAACATGTGAACAACCTGTTTCGTCATTTTATGTAAGCAAACTTTCACAAGAGCTATATTCTACATTAAAATCTTCTTTCCTCCATCGAAAATACAAGCAAAAAACAAAAAACCCACAATTCATTACATTTAGGATTAAACAAACTTCACCACAAGACAGACAAACCGTTCGGTCCTATCGTTGGCCCTAGCCTAAAACAGCACATAAACCGGAAATTGTAGCAGCCTCGATAATAAAGTTGGTGACAGCAAACGATGAACGACGGGGCTTCTCGAGTGTCTCACACTCGCACACATTTACACAGCACAGACACGCGCACGCAAAAGGATCCAAATTTGTACGCCTATCCGTGCAGCCGTCCCCGCTGAAGTGTCTTCGAACCGGCTCCGTAACCAATATTGAACAGTGGACATCGGACGGTATTCGCTGGCTAATGATATTCATGTCGCGTTTTCATAGTTGTGTGTTTCTCTTTCTCATCGTTTCTTTTGCTGGTCTCGTAACGTAACCCCACACATACATACCAAACACTNAGTAATTGCTTTCCTTTGCTCTTGTTGCTTGGGCCTAACCACGGATAAATCCTGCTCGATTGTGTGTGCGAAAATGTGATCGGATTTCTAATCAACACCTCTTTTAGTCGATTGTTGTTTAAGTGTGAAAGGGTGTGTGTGTATTGGTGGTCACTACCCTTGGGGGAGGATGAACGAGGGAGTTGTGAACTCTTTGTCTATTTAAGTATGTTTCACACTGTTTGACACTTTCAGTGGCGTGTGCAATGGGACAGTTTGTCGATATTTGCGTGTAGACTATCAACGCAAGATAAGATGAACTTTAATTTGTATTTCAAGCCACCTGGGTACATAAAGTCCACATTCCGAGAATCAACATTTTCAACCATATCTTAATTGTTCTGAAATGATTAAAAAAAACAGAAAAAGAACGAGTAGAGATATTAAGTGGAGATTGCTCTTTTCTATGGCTATGGCATTTTCTTTGCACGTTAGCCTCACCCTGATAATTACCGCTGCAATTGCAATTGCTTTTCAAAACTGCTCACCAAACAGCGCAGGAAACTTGCGAGCGTTGTGCAGCTGAACCGCAATCAAACCTTTTCACGAGTCGATCACTATCTGCTAGGTCAATCGAGTGCCTCGAGTTGTGTCCGGACGGTGCGGTTCACATAGACGGTGCCGTTGGCCAATTCCGGGTTGCAATTAAATGAAAAGCACATGTGGTCACGTGAATTCTTCAGAACCTGCGGGAATACGCGTTCGTTTGCGTATATGCGCGCGGTTCGAAGCGCGATAACAAGGCTCCCTTGGTATTGGAAAACTAAAGCGCGAAAACACGCGCCTACTTGCGGTGCACTTGGATGTGCGCCTTTTAGTGACGTTGTTTTCCCACACACACACACACTAGAGGCAGATAATTGTAATTTGCCATTCGCGGCAATTCCCCGAAGCAGTTTCAAGAGGATGATTTTCGAAGCGTTACTCAATTGGGACAAAGTTCGGTATGTTTTCATAGCTAGATGGTTTCATGAAATTATAATGCATCAACGCGGAAACAAGTGCGAAGTGCTAGCGAATACCAATACAAAGGATTTGCTAATTAGCGCTATTCGATGAAAAGCTTCCGACGCTAAAAAGATACTTGTTTGGTGTGAATAGTAAGCGGTTTAAAAAGCGGCTTAGAATTATTGGATTCATAATAAAAAAATGTCTTTAAAGCAATAAGATTTGTTTTTAAATTGATGACAAATTCTAAATGGAAGTAAAATTTAATCGAAGTTGTTTATCAGTTCTGTAGCAATTATATGGTTTTCTGACCAGTTTTTTACTAACAATTAAAAGATGTAAATTTTGGTAAAGTTATATTTTTACCAATGATTAGACGCTAATAATGAGAGTATACAAAAAAGTAAAGTGTTTGTCAAAATGGAACTTTTTTCTCTTTGTTGAGCTTTTGAAGAACACCTGAAAAATCCACAACAACAAATTTGACAAAAAATTTAAAATTTGTTTTACACATAGACACATATTCAAAAACTTAAACAAACTCGTTTTACAAATACGATGGGTTCGTTAGCAAATTATTCGGTAAATTTGTGATTAGTTTTGTTTTTGTAATGAGACAAAATTACAAATATGTACGCGGCCACGGGATTCAAATAAATCTTTACTGAACTTGAGATGCATTCAGCATCTTTTATAATGGCCTTTGAAAATTCATTACTAATACATGAAACGGAAGGATAAAGATTAGTTTGCTTCATTATGTTTTAAAGGCAATATATCTTTAGTAACACTTTATCAAATGTCCTGAAAAAACGAGACCCATAGGATTGGATTAAGGCCCATAGGATAGGCTCTGACCGTGATAGAGCCCGACTTGGGAGCAGAGTATCAGTTAACGACGACGATCTCGAGGTGGTAGAGAAGTTCACCTACCTTGGTGCGATCGTAACTTCGAACAAACAACATGAGCAGCGAAATCCGAAGGCGCATTATTCAGGGAAATCGTTCATATCGGGATATCTGCGATCCAGAAGACTCTATTAAAACACACGAAATGCATGATGTATGTATAGGTTATGCTAACAGAGGAAAAATGATGTATCAAAATGACTTATTCGCATAGGTTTATATGTATGGATACCGCAGCTAAAAAGATAACTTTTCGTGTTATTAATAGTGTAATAATTAAACTTGTCGATATTTTGCATTGCGCGAAACATTTTTTCAAACAACCTTCAATTGAAGGAAATACGAACAGAAATGAGTACTGATTCTTCTGAAATGGAGTGAATGAGTTACGATGATGGCATCATATTTGTTGTATGATTAAATAACATTGTTAACCCAAGTAAATGAATAGTTACAGGAGAGTTGAAGTTGAGTTGTGGTTAATCGAATATTTTATATCCAATGCTTAATTTATTTTTAGATAGTATAAGAAAATAAGTTTGAATATTTTGTAACATGCATCACTAGCAGATAAATTAAATTGTTAAATGTATCATTGAAAGCTCGGAAAGATTATAATGATATTATTTTTTATAATGAGAAATGATCTACTACATAGGGTTACATAATGTATTTTTAATAACTAAGGAAGGAGTAAAGTTATTATATGAAGTAGTTTGTTTGTAGATTGAGATGGTTATAAGGAACAATTCAGAAGGAGAGTGTGGAAGAACTAAATGATTAAATGAAGGTTAAAGTCGAACAGTTAATCTCTATTGAATGAATCAAATGATCTTAACCAAGGTTTCAATCTCGCCAAAAACCGAACGGTAGGATGGAATAAAGTAGGGAAGTCTTTCGCAAAGTAGACGAGATGGAACAAAAAGATATAAGGACGAAGAAAGAGAATGAACACCGAGATCAGAGTAAAGTACAATCCAAACAAGAAAAATCAAGCCAAAGAGTAAAAGTACAAGACTGTTATGCCAAATCTTTGTAGAAAGAAAGACATGGTTAAAAACATAAGCATTTCATATTGTGATACGGAAAAGTTAAAAATATTAGCAAATGATCAACGAATTAAGTATTATCAAATAGTGGATTTAAAAAATTCCATAATACAGAAAGTACTTTGTAAATCACTTATTTGTTTAAAGCTTTGCAATTTGTTCAAAGTATGCATTGCAACAATTCATTTTGCAAAACAAAAACTTATTGACGGCTCATTTAAACGTTCAATTATCGTACGTTGCATATCGCCTGAATGATGTTTCGAAAGCAAGAATGTACAAATAATTTAACGCGCTGCATACCATTCGACTAGACAAGTTGCAATTTCTCATTGGCATCATAAAATCTATCCTACCGCAGTGCATCGACCATGTTAGATAGGGCATAAGGTAAGCAGAAAATGAGCAGAAATGTGCCCCTTCCAAAAAAAAGAAAAAAAAAAAACAAAAGTGTGATGTATGGAAGCATTCGGTGCAGAAGGCGAAAACATTAATACATGTTTTGCGATCGCTCAAAAACAACAAACTGCAGCCAGGAAACTTGTCCCTTGTTGCTGCCTGTTGCAAATAATAATAACAAGCAGCAACAACAACAAAAAAAACCTGCCCTCGTACACAGACATACATTCCGCAGGCCAAGCGGAAAACACTCGTGTGCATTTTTCATCACGAAAACTGCAATACATTTCGAATGAAAAATGAAGTGCAAGGAGTGTAAATTCCATTTTTGCATACAATTGATGCTACGGGGTTGCAAAATGCATTTGAAGAGAGCGAGAGGGAGAGAGAGAGAGAAACGAATACGCAAAAACTTTCAAGCACACAGTAAAGAAAAAAAAAACCCAGCACGCCACAGGAAATGGAACAAGCCCCGATGCACGATTTATGTATCGACTGCAATGCAGCGAAAACTATCCGTGATAAATGGTGATACGCTGCCGGTTGATTTGCGAGTTTATCAAAAAACGATAACGGATGGGTTTTGAGACGATCGTACCGGGGTTGCACTGTTACGCAAAACGCTTGACTGTTTATGGCGGAAGACCTTTCTTACGCTGAGCGGGGGGAATTTTTGTATTGTTTTTTTTTGTTGTGCTGTGAATGTGGCTCGCTGAAAAATTGCCAATCTGGCATTCGGCTGCTGCACGCTGACTGGGTTTTTGATACCCAGATACCCAGCGATGTCTTTAGGTTTTTTCTTACAAAAGTCATACGAAAGGTGTGAAGGAGACCCCGGGCACAGGACGCCATTCGCTTTCAGCAGGCTGTATAGTTCATCGGTGTGTGTTTGTGTATTTTTCATACAGTTCCGAATGCTGACACACCATCAGTAATACCGGCGTGTGCACAAAATCTGACGAGCAGCAGCACACAGCACAGAAGTGAAGTAGCTTCTATTTTCGAAACAGAAAAACACAAGACTCTTGGGTTGTTGTTGAAGGAAGCGGCAGAAGAAGTAATGGTGGGAGTTTTGCTCTGATTTGTCCAATCCATTCGTGCCATTCTTTCCAAGCGGGTAGCAGTCCAAGGTTGTGTGATACAAAAGCAGCACACAAACAAAAAAGCATATTTTTATAAATAAGAAATGAATATACACCAAAAAGGCTACGAATGGGTTTGTTTTCTGTGCGCTCCTTAAGGCACCGGTAGCTTGTTGGTATCTGTTGGTTGGTTTATTCCCAGCATCGGAAGGAGAATTTTCTTTACAATGCACGGAATAACGAGCTCGGTGCTTTTGCACAGATGTTTGGTGGAACAACTTTTGGATTACATCGCTGGTTGAAATCAGTGTCGGTGTAAGACACTGAACCGGAGAAGGGAAGCATCTAATGGCAACACTTGGCAAGTGATTGAAGCGATGTGTAATTTTGGAGTTTCTCTGATATAATGGATACATTACATTTACTTTAATCATTCGAAAAATGCTAGATATGATAAATGGTTGAGTTAGGGAATTAATTGAATTAATTCTGGAGAACTCTTGAACGCAACGTAGTTAAAGATAACGAAACAGACCATAGATGGTTCGATGGGTTGAAGTTCTAAATTTATTTATGTAGTTTATTAGTAAATAAGGGGTGGTGTATATGATAAACGACGCCGGTTCTACACGACAGGACAGGATATCAAATCTCATCGTTATCGTGTCACCTCGTAGCAAGGACTGACTATCCGGCCAAGTAGTAAAAATAAGCCAGAAATGACAAGCACGACCTTAGTAGACATTAAGCTAAGAAAAAAAAGATTCAAAAATTCAAAAATTTTCAGATCTTTTTTAAGTAAGTTCTTGATCTATGTATCTTGGTTTTGAATTAAATGACAAGAAAATCAAACGAAGTAATTATTAAGTCAATTTTAAAAATCTTTCTGTATTTAAATGTATTTGGGCTTTTGATAAATTAACACATAATACTTTGAAAATTAATAAGTGAATCTAAATATTTTGTCGTTGTTCTTTTTAAAAGCGATAAACCATCTAAACAATTGTCGCAATAAACGACGTTTTTGAGCGGAGTAATTCAAGTAATAAGTCGACCGTCGATAAATTCGTGAATATCTAATTTAGTTATCAGTACTTTTTAAAAAGTTTTGTTTTTTTTGTTATTTTTTCACATAATTTTGGTTTCTTATGGTTTTTAAACTCTTTAAAGGAGGAAAAATGAGCGAAGATTTCTGGGGACTGGGCGTAAAGGTGGAATATGAAATGGGAAGTCGAAATGATGAAGCTTTGATTATCAGATAGAAAGACTATTTATCTAGAGCCATAAGGCTTAAAGATTCTTTCAGGTGCATCATCCATCATTACTTTAAACACAACGTCGTAGTAAAAACGACAAATTAGAAACTGAAAGCAATGAAGCAATGGAACCAAAGGAAAACTATAAACAATAAAAAATTTCAAATGAAGTAAAGTAATAAATTTAAACTAGATTGAAAACCAACTCTCATTTGTGTTTTGTGGTAACTTGTGAACTTTTGATAAGACTGAGTCGATTTTAAGGTAAAATTGTCTGTTGTTGGAGTTATAAACTCGGGAATATCTTTTGAAAGCTAACTTACGTTGTAGTTATAGGGAAGTTTTTATAGAACATATGGGGTTCTTAGTTCTTATAAGATGAGGCGACCAGGGTAGAAAATACTATCATACATTCTGTCACACGCTGCATTCGCTCTAGTAATGTTTAACTTACATAAGACGATATGTTCAAGGATTCATTTTACTGATGTTAGCTATGTCAGGACAGCAAAACCTCCTGTGAGGACATAGTGTCACGAAAGAGGAAGATGATAACAGTTTAACTCGTGGTTCCAACACTTTGATTATCTTCTTCTTCTTCTTCTTGGCATTAACGACCTTACAGGTCATGCCGGCCATTTCTGGCTTACTAGACTTATTTTACCACGTAGCCGGATAGTCAGTCCTTGCTACGGGGGAACGGTCCGGATGGGATTTGAACCCGGTCCGGCCGTGTGGACTGGCGCCGTTTATTGCATGCACCACCGGACCGCTCCGCTGATTATCTTATTTACACTGGTTCTTGTAATAAGGACACACTGCAGATATACAATTTTGTGAATCCATTGACTGAAATAACATTTTGTGCAAGAAAGTGATTATGATCCCTGAAGTAGAAGAAACAACAATTGCGAACTTTTTCTTTAAGTTCACAATTCCAAATAGTTTTCCTTTTTTTATAATTTTTAAAGAAATATCCATTTCATTTAGTAGTGCTTTAAAGGTTGATTTCCCTTTCCATTTTCAAGCCATTTTTGCACATTGCCCATAAACGTCATAGTCACTTACCATGCTCAATATAGTGTGTAGAAAAATCTTCCATTGTGCATAGGAGAAAAATTGTTAAGTTTCCTCTACCCAAGTGCAGATTTTCACACTGGCAGCAATCGAGAGGCAAACCAAGTAAAACCCGAATGACTGTAAGAAATCACATTTTATGCTAACGATGCAAATAATAACAATACAATCAGATATCACACGATGCCTTTCCTACTTCCTGTCAGCGAGTTCGACTGGTTACGCTTCGAGCGAGCAGCAAAAGCACTTCAGAGCGTCCTTGTTGTCTTTCTGCTGCTTTCATACAGCAGTGAACGGGTGCGCACTGCATTGTACGGAAAATGGAAAACGACAGAATTCGCTTAACCGAACCGAAAGCCCTGTTCGTATCTGGCATGCAGTGATGCCTGCTGTATGACACCATTATGTGATTGTTGGAACATGCGATCCTTAAGCGATGAAGGAAGATATCCACCATACATATATGGGAGGGTTTGATGGCTTCAGGGGTACACTGTTGTGCTTGTGTTTCGTTTCCTGCATGAAAGTGCTGGTAAGGTGAAAATCATGTGTAACCGGTGTTTTACTTGAGAGAATTTGTACGAAAAGGACAATTATACGTGGATTTAATTGTGTTTAGATATGATTGGAAGGTTTTGTTTGATTTTCGATCAAGTTATCGTTAGTTATCGTGTACCTATTTTATTTTTTGATGCAGCAAAATCAATGCTGCATTGCGACAACGAGATAATAATTGATTTGGAACAAGAACTGTTTGACTAGAAATATTGTTTGACAGATTCTCCTTTCATGGCGAAGATTTTTTTCAATAAATTAAAAAAAACGTATAAAAAGTTATATTTTAAAATTGTGTAACTATCACATATAAATTATAAAATGTATAATATAATTAAAATGTATCAAAATGAACATTAAAATGCCAAGAGAACATCTAATTGGGTATAGCATAATTTATTTCATGAAACACCATGCGTCTCCATGGCCTCTCAGACGAAAGCAAAATATATGATATTTTAAATTTTTGTTTCAAAAAAATGTTTTCACTTCAAAATAAAAACAAACAATAAAAGTTGAAAAAAGAAACTATTTCTAAACCACAGCTTTGGTTTAAAGAAAAAAAATTCTCCCTTAAAGCTCAACATCAACATCATTCGCTGCGTAACTGCTGCAAAGCGCAGCTTCATTTCAACATCAAAGGATTTCGGTGTGGGGGTTTTCACCACACAAAAACTCGGTCATGCGAAGGACGCTCAAAGGTTATTTAATGAACGATAATTTACAATCCGACAGCCAGGTTTACAAGTGAGAAAAACTGCTCTCCAACGGCAAATAGCTTTCACTCGGCGATGCCGTGAAAGTTACATCCCGAATCAGTCCCACGGGGGTTGTAAAGCGGCACAACTGAACCTCGTGACCAAGCGAAGCAGTAAATCTGTTTGGTGAAAGCTGATGGTTTCTCTCCCCCCTTTTTCTTTTCATCGTCTTCATTTGGCTTCGGCAGCGCACTATTTTGTGTGTGTGTGTGTTTATTGAGGCGAAAAGCGACTTGTTCATACTACAGTTGTATCTATGCTTCGACAGGATTGTGCTTTTCAACTCATCCCAACCGATACAGATAAGATGTCACAAATTTGCACTGTTTCGTTCAGTCACTTCGTGGCCTCGTTATCTGCCTTGTAGCCCTCCAGTATTTGTACACGATGTGTGTATGTGTGAGTGACAGTTTTTGCACATTTTCTTCCAGTAGCCTTTTGTGGCGTTGATCTATTGCATCAAAGTTTTTGCTGATAGCTGTCCTCGTGATGGTACGTCATCGCAGGAAAAGAATGAAGGAAATTTTGCGTTGGGTATGAAAATGGGACACTTTTCGCAGGAGAGATAAACACCCGGGGTGATTAATAAGGAAGGTTGGGTTACGATCAGGGATCGGGGAAAAGGTGGTTCAAAGGAGGGTTGTTGACTTTCGGGACTTGTCACCTTTGGTAGGAACGTTAACAGCGTTGTTAAAAATATAAACTGTAATAAAAAATTCGGATAATGAAGGATTATAAATAGAAGGTCGGGAAAGGAGTTCTGATTGCTTGATTAACCGTGAAGTATTTATGAAACAGAAGCGTATCTTGAAATATATTGATACAAGTTTTTTTATATTTTCTTTACAGCACGTAGTTAAGTTTAAACTAAAGTTAAAAAATTTCATTCTTTTTTTATTTATCATAAATATGTGCAGGTAAACAACCAGTTATCAAATAATTTGTTTAAAATCGTTTCATTTTATCGATCATCGATTTTACTTCAAAGGAAAGAAACGTTCCCATTTTTCCTGCCTTTATGCGGTAATAATCTTACGAAAGCGTTTTTTTTTAAACGAGGGACACCAGAACACTGAAATCAGCAGCAAAGCACCACCAGACACATTCAATCAACGTTTATAGCAGTTTGTTTCTTCTGATGAGAGGATTTCAAAAGAATCGTTTCCTATCACTGACCGATCATTGTCTGATGCTGTATTTTAACACACAGCACAGGCACGAAACAATTTCTTAAGAAGAGGTCTATCCTTTCTTCCACCGATGGAGTGTCCCATAAAAGTTGATATCACTCGAGAAACTTGTGCTTCCTAGAACTCATTGAACCGTCACCGAAGGCTTGTTGTTTGGTGTTTGGTGAACAAAAAAAAAAATCAAACATCAGTCCATTCGATTCGGCATATTGGCACATCGGAAGAAATGAAATCTCGAGCAAAATAATCTAAGAAAATTAATTTAATGGTAAGTGAGGATGCATGATAAGCTTTAGGTTTTTGTTGTTGTTTTTTTTTGCATTTGTGTTTTTATTTTTATCATCACGTCTTTGGCCAAGTCTTCAAATGCACTTCGAAAGCCGATCGGATAAAAGGGATGAACATTTGGCCTCTTTTATGAGCCCGCTAAGCCGCTTAACTAGTATTGCAGGGAGCAACCGAGAAGGTTTTTTTTTTCTTCGCCTCACTATAAAAATCACTGCACCTGGCGTGGCAGAGGTGAGAGAGCTTTTATGGCTACCGACGGGTCAGTAGTGATTCGGTTATTCAGTGATTCCTTTCCTCGCACACTTCCCTACTTTTCGATTGAATGTTACCGGGTGGACTTTTGCACCACTTAACCCCTTTTTAACGTGAAGAGGTTGGTATTGCCGGAAGTGCTAGTGCCGCCGGGTGGTCGTTTTCGGTCGGAAGTTTAGTTTTTATTTATCTCGTTATCTGAAGTTGATTGCTTTCGGGTCGACCGTTTTTAAGGTGCTGCTGAGATTTAGCAGTGAAATTATAAATGGAAACAGCGAACTGAAGATTGCGACGTGTGCTTCAGGAAGATGGTTGCGTCTCTCATGAATTAGAAACGAGAGCCAATTTAAAATTTAATTTTACCATGTGTTCTTGTTCTAATTACAAAATTAAAAAAAAAACAAACAAACAAACCAAAATGGTTACAACTGCTACAACTACTGTCATAAATAAGTAATATTGACGAAAATGTATTGCAATTGCATAACTAAAGGCGCAATGAAGAGTGTTTGAGATATGCATGTGAAGTAGTTCAATAACTCCAAATGTTAAGGCTATTAAAGTTGTGAGCTGGGGAAACTAGACATTTTAACAAAAAAAGAAGGCAAATATAGGTAGTTCCAGAAATACATTACGAAAGCGGATCAAGAAGATCCGCCATAATCAGATTATACTAGAAATTTCGTTAATATTTGAGAAAAAATAACGAATCTTTCTTTGTTCGAAATGTTTATTAGCATTGCAGGAAAAAAATTGAATCAAAACGTTAATGCCAATTTTATCAAAGTTACTGAATATAATTGAAAGGCAATATAAACAAGTTGGTTTGTTAGTTGCATTAATTTTGTGCTAAAAATTAAGTAATTTTAAAGTCTTCGAATAATTCTTTTTTTTTTGTTCCTACTATGTATTATCAAGAAGTTTCTGCAGTATTATGGAGTTAGGTGTTGCTCAAGTGCATTTTATGACTGACTCTATATTCTAATTCACATACACAACTATACTTAAATCTAATGCATACACTATACGTGTTTGCTCGCGGGAAATTTCGGAAAAGTGCGCGTTTTCTTTCGGGTGAAAATATAGTTACCGTTTGTGTACATTTGACTTAGCGATGATAGAGCAGAGAGCAGAGAGAGCCCAAAAGGCTTTTTTGCCCCCT